>JAZAVI010000265.1:87256-174524 GCA_036326025.1 Chrosomus eos
TGCGCGCGCTGCAGACAGCAGTGAAACTTGAAAACATGTCGACGAGCTGTTCTGAAGTGCGAATCAAAAGCGAACTTTTTTTTCACTGCCCAGGGATGAGCATGTGAAGAATCAGTGGCTAGAGTTTATATTTACAACTGTACCCGAACCTTGAGCTGTGTTCGCGTCATTTTAGTGATGATTCTTTTTACAAACATGAATGCTTTCAAGTGTGGATTCGCGAGCCGGCTGATACTGAATGAAGGTTTATTTGGATCAGCTTCCCCCTCCGAATCACAACCTGTAAGTATTATTAATAATTGTTGCTTTTATGGGTTTTGTAGCATGCTCAATAAGTTTGTGTGTGTGTGTGTGTGTGTGTGTGTGTGTGTGTGTCAAGTGCATTCACTTTAGTGAAGTTCAACCCTGCAGTTTCCCCCACTTGATAGGGTATGCTTGCCTCTGAAGGTTTGGACTGGATTTTACTCAATGACCAGGAATCAATTCTTTCTTTTATTGGAAAGTTGTCATGGCCACAAGCAGGTAAAAAACCTTAAACACAAACAAGTAAATCAAGAAAACATATAATAAACTCAAGTAACCATAATAAAGCATCACCATCCAAAATCAAAATACTTAAATTTAAACACTAGAAAATCAGTCTCAAAAATAAGTAAAATTTGAAGACACTTTTAAAGCATTGCTCACATGATTTCAATCTTCATGATGTTAAAATGTATAACACTTTAGCTTACAATTTAAACATGATTCCATACACACATTTTTACCCCAAGTATAATTACATGATTCACTTTAACATTAAAATTCACCACACTGCACAAACGAATGCTCACCGACTCCTTCCTTGCTTCAAACAAGCTTTAGTCCTGCAAGTCTCATTTCTCAGTTCTTCCACACATCTTCCCAGCCTGCTTACTATACTGTGAGTGACTCCGAATCCCCTAAATTACCAGATCCTTCCCACCTGGTGACTAATTAGCTGACTGCAGCTGGGCACCACACCCAGCACCAAAGCACCCAGGCAAAAAAGGGCGTGGTCTGCAGCTCAGCTTAACAGTGTGTGTGTGTGTGTGTGTGTGTGTGTGTCAGTTACGCTCAGCGCAGCTTCTAGGTCTCCAATGTCATTTTTTTTTTTTATATGTAAAATGTTTGTCGTTGTTATTGGAGTTGTCATAAAGAATAGAGCATATTGTAGTACTGCAGTGCTTTATCAATATGTTTAAGCTTTAGGCTAACGCAAAAAATAACTGACTGGGTCGTCTGACCAATCACCGTTATTACCGTCACGTAAAGGAGGGGTTTGGACAAATGAGTCGTCGAACGAATCATTAGGGAATCGGTGAGCAAATCAGGTAAAAATAAATGCATATTATAAGACAACAAAAGTGTTTTTTGTCATTGCATGCATGTAAAACTGTACAAAAGGTCCAGATGCCCTTAAATGTCCTAGACGATTTCGACCGTTATTGAGCGACCAAGGCACCAACTTTAAGGGAGGAGAACGGGAATTAGATGACTCTTTCGCCACCCTCCAAGATGAGCTACAGAGTCACCTCGCTAGCCAGCAGATAAAGTTTGTTTACAACCCGCCAGGCGCTCCTCACTTCGGCGGTTGCTGGGAGAGAGAGATCCGCTCGATCAAAACAGCCCTCAGAGTGACCATCGGGGCTCAAACCGTCATGGAAGAAGTCCTAAGAACAGTTCTGATTGAGGTCGAAGGTATTCTCAACTCAAAGCCCCTTGGGTATACCTCCTCAGACGTGGCTGACCCTGATCTGATAACCCCATACTGCTTCATAATCGGCCGTCGAGACGCATCCTTACCTCAGGTAGTCTACCAAGAGTCCGAGATTCTGAGTCGCAGATGCTGGCGCCACAGCCAACTGTTGGCTGACCATTTTTGGAGACATTTCCTCAAGTACTACTTACCTAGTCTCCAAGAGCGCCAGAAGTGGAGGACCGAGAAGAAGTCATTGGAAAGTGGAGATGTGGTCATGATTGTCGACCCCCAACTTCCTCGTGCTCTCTGGCCAGTAGGCAGGATCACCCAGGTGTTTCCATGCGCCGATGGGCGGGTCCGGACAGCCAGTGTAGATGTCAAGGTTAAGACTTACACGCGGATCGTGGCTCGCCTCATCTAGCTTCCAGCTCTACCTGAGGACGACCAGGACAAAACATAGACCTTTTCGAGATGATCGAATTCAGTTCTTGAATTCGGGGGCGGCTGTACAAAAGGTCCGGATGCCCTTAAATGTCCTGGACGATTTCGACCAATCACAGCGCACAAGGTTGCTATAGTGACATTCGTGCTGCTGAGGCGAACTGGGAGGGAGAGAGAAGATGCATCGCAAATGTTAGTGAGAATGCTCGATAGTTCAGTATAGTATCTGTGGTGTTCGACGATTATTCAGCTGGTGTACATATACATTGAGTAGCTGTGCGTATATGCAAAGTAAGTTCATATTTCTGTTTGTTCTGTTGGTATTCAGAAACTGTTCAGTCTATGTTCATCAGCGCGAGCGGTAGCCGATTAGCATGAATATGCTGTATTACTTTCTATTCAGTATCTTTTCGGAGTTTCTATATGTTACTAATGTAATGTATTAGATATTATTTTATTATTGGCTGTACGATTACTTTGGAGATGATTATTATCACGCGGTGATCAGCGTTCTATCCTGAATATATGGCATGTCTAGTTGAATGCATTTACGTGCTATCAGCGCCTTCTTGTGGCGATGTTTAGTATAATTATTCTGTCTAATAAGACTTCTTTATGGGATTGTATATCCTCCTGGGACCCAAGAATAGACTTTTGTCCACTGTAGTGGACATTATATTTTAGTGAATTTCTCTGACATCATACATGTCACATGACACAACCTGGGTGTCCTGTAAAGATCACATTCAGGACTTTTCAGAAATACCAAATGTTTGGAGGTTTCACCATGAAAACAACTTCTCCTTGGTCTTTAAAAATGTCTGACATTAATTTAGTGATCAAATGTAGCATTCTTATGGAAATATGATAATATATTGTAATAATAATTTAAATTGGACTACTTTTCAAATTGTATTTCATAAAACAACATCTCAGGAAAATGTTAAGGGGTTTCAAATAAAAAAATACTTTCTGTTACAGAACAGGGCGTTGATTTCACACATGTCCACTGTAGAGGACATCAGGACTTAAATCATGTTTATCAGGCACTCTGGGAGACACAACAAGTGAATATGGAAATAAATTATACATCAATATTCCTATGAAATATTAGATATCATTATTAAAATGTTGCCAATTATTACTCCAATTATTACACTTCTTTTTTCATTAAATGTTGCTCCAAGAACACATTAATGTGCAAATTAGATACAGTGTATAGATACATTGCATTGAATGGGAATATTAATTTATGGCCATTTTACCCACATATTGCATAAAGTAAAATGGTGTATCAATTCATTCCGTTATTTCTTTCATAACATAGTTGAGAATAATCTTTATACAAATTTTGGTTGAAAAAATCCTGAAACCCCAAAATTTATTGGTGATTGAAAAAAAAAATCCCATTGTTTTTGCCTATACATATAATTTCATGTCATTTTATTTTTTAAACAACTTAGTCCTGGTGTCCACTACAGAGGACATAGCATAACGTATGAATAAAATATTATTTTTCAAAAATGTTTTTTTTACCATTTTTTTTTATTGTGCTCTAAGCAGTGTGATGACATGGAAAAAAACTAAATTCAAAAAAAAATTTTTATCTGGGTCTCAGGAGGATATAGCCTGAATGCTGATAATGTTTATGTTATGTATAATGTTTATATATCCTTAATGTTTGATTTGTTTTAGAACCACATTCATATACTCCATATGTAAATCTACCAGCTCTTCAGTAAAAGTAAAGCTTAAACCCTGCTTGGAGTATCTGTTCAATTAAGCATCAACCTATACAGTTCTGACCGACTGCCTGCTGCGTTTCACATCATTTAAAAGTAGTCTACAATCGAACCTCTTCATTTCAAAAACTGTTGTTGGGGACTCCCAGAACAATATTAGGAACATTTTAAATGCCATAATAGGTGCCCTTTAATACTTTCAATTGAAACCTGCAGTAACATAAGCTGCAGTGCCATGATTTAGGGATCTTCCAAAACATTGCATCTGAGCTGGATAACCAAGTGACCCAGCTAACTGAGAACGTTCTCAGAACTTCCCTAATGTTCTGGAAAGTTCTTTTAAAATTATGAACAAATATTACTCCAATAATGTTAATAGAATGTTCCTTCAGAGTTATCTGGCCTTCAATAATGTTCTCAAAAAATTAGCACACAAATGTTGTATGCGTGCTATAGAGACGCATGTCATGAGATCAGCCTGGTTATTTATACATTGTTAATGGAACGGTTTCTTTTTCTGAAACGTTTTAGTTGGACATTCGTCTAACATTTCTAAATGTTACTAATGCTTCAGATTGTAAATAGAACATTCAACAGTAACAGTCCCACAATGTTTGCAAAATTAAATGTTTCATCAACTTTCGCATAACCAAGGAAACGTGTTTTTAAAACATTTATAAAAAACTGGACGTTTTGTGAGTTCAGATAACATTCAGAAATAACGTTTTGATAAGGTTAGCAACACGTTCTTATTATATTTCAGAACATATTTTTGTTAGCTGGGGATTGAGCCTGCTCAACTTGACTTGAGTGCTTTATTGAGCACATTGAAAAGGTCAGGGGCCTCATTTATAAAACTTTGCGTAGGATTTGCATCAGAACTGGCGTACGGATGAAACATAGGACGTGCGTACGCACAGAAATATTCGGATTTATAAAACCGTGCGCACGCACATCCTACGCAGTTTTCCTTTAATAAATCACAATCTATTCTAAATGTAGCGCAGCTTTTGCGGCTTCATGTCACGCCCATAGTTGCCCATAAATAGTCCGTGAAATGCCCACAATTTAATATTCATCGATTGCGAAATCATGCCAAATACAGAGAGGAAAAAACAAGAAACGGAACTTCACTCAATGTCAAGTAGAAATTATCGTTGGCGAGGTGGAAAAGAGGAGTAACATGTTGTTTGGAGGGCACAGTGTGGACATTACTAATGCCAAAAAGGCACTTGAGTGGCAAAAGGTTGCAGACGCCGTTAATGCAGCCTCACAACCTCGGACCGTGGCCGAAATAAAAAAGAAATGGTCGGATGTGGGTTTATCTGAAGTAATCACTGTATGTAGGCTACTTAGTACATATATTTGAATTAAAAATAAAGTTGTCCTCCGACGAGGGGGGTTGGTGGCGAGCAAAAAAAAAAAAAAGAAGAAAGAAATGCGTCTAGCGCTCCATTATGTATTGTGATGGCATCATGGCATTTTATATTACCATTCATTTGATTGCATCTCACAAGCTACAGATGTGTTCTGAGGATGAGTTGCATAACATGCCAATATTATTGCAGAACATATTTCACTTTTCTTTTTGCAAATAATGTGTTAATTTGCATTTCTGTTGTAATCTTCGTTTGATTTTGTTTTACACTGCAGATCGATCAAACGGGTGTTCGGGTAGTAGGCTGTTAATTGTAATACTTGCTTTGTGAAGTCTTCATTTTATTTATGAGAGGCAGTATTGCCATTTCTTTAACACAACGGTCTACACTTTCACACATTTCACGTGTTTCTTCCATCTGCCGACGGTGTCGCCATTTCTCATTTCACCCGTTTTTGTGCGTACGCCTGGGTCAGAGCTTGCGTGAAGGACCGCACATTTTCCCGTCAAGTTTGCTTTTAATAAATACCAATTATTGCGTAGAGAGCGGCGTACGCCTTCTTTTGTGCGCACGCAACGTTTTATAACTGAGGCCCCAGGTCACTTCAACATACTTAACTATTTCAATGATGATAGGATATCAGTAAAAGTTCATACATTATGATATATTTACCTGAGAGTGATGAATATTTGTGTTAGTCCAATCTCTTACCTCTGTCTCATTTTGTGTCCCTTCAGTAGGTTTACACCAAGACCTGTTGCTCATTGTCAAACACATAAACTCCGTTCCAGTCTTTCAGGCCGCAAGCAACATATTTACCATTAAGTAACAAGATGATAACCCATACGACAGGTAGAATCACACAAGCTGCATAAAATTTAGGCCGATTATTATCATCATCTACTCTTCCACAGCAATAACTGCATGCGTGTTTAAAAGTCCTAAATAATATATACTTTAAAGCAAAAATTAAAAGAGCAGGTCCAATGAAGATAGATGCTACTATCAGTGCATTATCCTTTGCAACTTTGCATGGGCATGAAAACATTTCTTTTTCAACTTTTTCAGCTTCTCCACCCCAATTAAAGTAACACTAAGTAGTTTTTCAACCTTCATAATATATTTCCAAGACCCTTGTGATGGTACATCGACTTAAAATAAGTTAAATGACACGTCTGCCATAGCCTGACGGGGTCTGTGTCGCTTTTACTGGCACTATGTAACTTCGGGTTTCGGGTAGGAACCCATGCACAAAAAAAGAACTACAAAATTCGACTGCTTTACGTCAAGCGCTACAATAGTCATTATTTCGTTTTTCTTCGTTTCTGACGTCGCAATACATCATCCTTTCATGAAATCATGTAACATACTCTACCTTGTCTGTGGACATCGTTCATTCTAAAGCCGGTGCTGGATAAACAGCGAGCGTGCGTGCGACGGTAGGCTAAATTATTTACGACAGCGGCAATGGACAATTTCGTTTCCAACCAGTAGGGCGACCGAAGAGGAAAATTTACTTGGTGTTACTTTAACAAAAGACCAAATGGAAAAGTCTTAACACCAATTCCTGACAGAATGCCTTTTAAATCCCTAAAAAAATTCTGCTGGCAATGGCATCTGAGATGAGATGGGTCACTTGGTTATCCAGCTCAGATGCGATGTTTTGGAAGATCCCTAAATCATGGCGCTGCAGCTTGTGTTACTGCAGGTTTCAATTGAAAGTATTAACTGAGCTTAGAACTCCACAAATCTGGAGAAATTGAAGAAATTTAAAGGGTACCTATTATGGCATTTAAAATGTTCCTAATAATGTTCTGGGAGTCCCCAACAACAGTTTTACATGCATGCAATGACAAAAAAACACTTTTGTTGTCTTATAATATGCATTTATTTTTACCTGATTTGCTCACCGACTCCCAAATGATTCGTTTGACGACTCATTTGTCCAAACCCCTCCTTTGCGTGACGCTAATCTGCAGTGATTGGTCAGATGATGCAGTCAGTTATATTTTGCGTTAGCCCAAAGCTTAAACATTGATAAAGCACTGCAGTACTACAATACGCTTCACATAATTTCACATATTTCAAAAAACCAAAAAAATGACATTGGAGACCTAGAAGCTGCTGAGCGTAACTCTCACTCTCACTCACACCACACACACACACACACACGCACGCACGCACGCACGCACGCACGCACGCACGCACGCACACACACAAAAGCAACAATTATTAATAGTACTTACAGGTTGTGATTCGGAGGAGGAAGCCGATCCAAATAAACTTGGTATTGAACTTTCCTATATCAGCCGACTCGCAAATCCACACTTGAAAGCATTTGTGTTTGTGAAGCGATCGTCATTAAAATAACGCGAACACAGCTCAAGGTTGGGTTATACTTGTGTGGTATAGTTGTAAATATAAACTCTAGCCACTGAGTCTTCACATGCTTGTCTCTGGGCAGTGAAAAAAAAAGTTTGCTTTTGATTCGCACTTCAGAGTCTCGTCGACATGATGTTGTCAGGTTTCTCTGTCTGCTCGGCGCGCACACTGAGTGGGCATGTCGAATTCAAATAACTTGTACAAGTGACGTACGAAAGTTAGAGAAAATGCATCGTTTGTCTATCGATTCATATCAGCGACTCAGAGTCGACTCTTATTTTTGAGAGACAATAACTTTGTATACGGTGAACTTTCATATTTAAAACTTTGCAGGATGTTTTTGTTCACTTAGATCTATGTTACACACTACATGAAAGGTAATTTTCAAAATTCCATGATAGGTACCCTTTAAGCAATAATTCATTTTACTCGTATGTTACAAGATTATATACTAATAAAAACAAATGGCGTACTACACTTTTTAAGCACACATTCTAAACTCAGACTTATTAATGTCACATTCACTGTGGTTTTAAGTAAACGCATGACGCAGAAAATCCAACAGAGATAGGCCTAGTTTAATAATCATGGAGAACACACAGGAGAATACTAGCACTAACACAACATAACATGATCTGAACTGACAAGGAACTGAACAGAACAGGGAGTATATATACACAGTTAACAAAGGAACTAAATGGAAGGTGAACATATGAGCAACCAAGAAAATGAACAAGGATAAGGAGAACGCTACACTGAAAGCGTATACAAGAACCCGAAAGCCTGGAATTCCAAGGCGAAACCAAGGTGACGAGAGACCATGGACCAGAGGAACGATGGAGCTCGGTGGATACTTAGGGATGGTGGACCACGGCAGAGCTGAATGTTTTTTTTTCAGATGTGAAATCTATAAATTGCAATTGATCTTAATATTGTGATATTGTATCTTAGACCTGTATGTGGCACTAAGCATTTTTCCAAGTCAAAGACAATTTTTTTTTAAAAATATGAACGTTGCAGATTTTAGTGTGAACATAGGCCTACTCTAAGATCATATCTATAAAAAAAATAAATATAAATGAAACCCAAGGACAGCACCTGAACTACAAAACTAGAAAAGCCAGATACAGTTAAATATGAGTGTGTTATGTGAGCAAGTGCTGATACTATGCAATAACAGGATGTGTGGTAAATTGCATTGTGGTTACAGTGTGACATTTTCTCATGAACGCCCAGTGTTGCACACTTGCAGCAAGACGCTAATCCCAGATAGCATGTATTCATTGAAACAATGTTGACTCAGTGTTGATGCGTCAACGCTAATTGCATTGAATTAACGTTACAAAGTAATGTTGCTTTGGTATCACTCTTGCACCCTCAGTTAATGTTGAAATAATGTTGGGAATTCAACCAAAAATCAACAGTAATAGTATTGATTCAACATTACAAAGTGATATTTTATCAACATCACTTTTGCACCCTCAGTTAATGTTGAAATAATGTTGGGAATTCAACCAAAAATCAACGGTAATAGTATTGATTCAACATTACAAAGTGATATTTTATCAACATCACTTTTGCACCCTCAGTTAATGTTGAAAATATGCTGAACAAAAAAATCAATGGTAATGCTATTGAATCAACGTTACACTATGATTGATTATACATCACTGCTGTTGAATCAATATTGAAATTAACAAAAATAATCAATGGTAATATTGTTGAATCAACGTTACTCTATGATGTTAAATCTACATCACTGCTGTTGAATCAGCTCTGAAACTAACAAAAATAACCAATGGTAATATTGTTGAATCAACGTTACTATGATGTTGAATCTAGATCACTGCTGTTGAATTAACACTGAAATTAACAAAAAATAATCTTTGGTAATATGGTTTGATCAATGTTACAATGTGATGTTGATTCTAAATACATTTTGTTGAAAGACTGAAAAGGAATGTCAAACAATGTTGCCATCTGATGTACCAATTAATGTTGAAACAACATTAATATGTCAATCACACTTCAATGGTGCGTCAACAAATTCCTGACCATTTCAAAATTTGTCAAAAACCTTTTAAAATATAAATGACACCTTTCCAGCAGTTGAGTCAATTTATTTTATTCAATCAATCAATGACAACAAATATATTAAAATAATTTTTTTTTTTAAAAGAAAGGGGGAGAAATAGGACAAAGGCATTTCAACCTTTAAAAATAAAATTGGCTTCAGAAGTCTGATGTCATCATAACTACAGGTCCAGCGGTTCAGGTTTTTAAAAATCTGTTTTGCATCATCAGACTACTGCCTCTTTTCCTTTGAGTTCTCTGGAATCTGAAAAAGAAAGCATGATGTTACTCAAGAACGAGTCAATTCAGTTGTCATACATACAGTCACATTCAATAATGTTAATATGCTAAACACAATATGATTCACTTTTTTTTATAAGTCACTGAAAACAAAATATTCTAACTACGATTATAGTATCGTAAAATTATGTTTATTTATTTCTATGAATGCTTTAATATCAAAAGAAAGCGCTAGCAGGGGTGTCGGATTTATCTCCAGCCCTAATTAAACACACATGAGGCAGATAATCAAGATCATGATCAATGAACAATTCCAGGAGCTGGAGCTAAACTCTTCATGAAGAGGAACAAACACATCTGAGCTATAGCCATTAAATATCTCACTTCATTTTCTGTGAAACTACAGCATTCAAATAACACTTTTATCTTGTAGAATAAAAAAGGTCTTAGTTTTTTTCAATGGAAATTTCTTTAAAGAGATAGTTCAACCCGAAATTAAAATTCTGTCATCATTTACTCACCCTCAAGTTGTTCCAAACCTGTATGAGTTTATTTCTTTTGAACACAAAATAAGATATTTTAAAAAATGTCGGTAACCAGAAAGTTGACGGTGGCCATTAATTTCCATATAGGAAATAAATACCATGGAAGACAATGGCTAACATCAACTGTCTGGTTGCCAACATTATTCACTTCTTTTGTGTGCAGCAGAAGACAGACATTCATACAGGTTTGGAACAACTTGAGGATAAATAAATGACATAATTTTAATTTCAGGCTGAACTATCCATTTAAAGCTGCGGATTCACCTTATGTAGACCCCAATCTCTTTAAATATCACAAAATAGCCATGTCAGTTACTTTCTTAATAAACACTAGATGTTTTTTTGTTATTGTGTTTCAGTGGAAACAAGCTAAACTAAATGGAAATCAGTTATTTCTCAAATTTAATACAGATTCAGGAATATGAATGGTTACCTGATTACGCAGTGATAAGATACAGGATATCATCAAGTCCCAGGTCAGGTGATTATGCTGTCGACAACAACTCAGTGTATGATCAATGTCAGCATTATCAGGAGGGTTCTTTTTTAATTGTCCATCTTCATCTGCCTTCACTCCTACTAAAGGAGCAATGTGCTCTAGCCAGTGATACTGCAGTTTACTACATTGTAGTCAAAAACTTCATTAGGCCTGGCATCATGTAGGCTCCCTGGTGGTCCTAAAAAAACATTCCAAAAAAGACCTCCGTCCACAACATCCTGTAGAATGATCGAATGCCAGCCCTTTCGGTTGAAGTACTCTGTGTGGTACTCCTCTGATCCAAGAATGGGGATGTGTGATCCATCAATTGCACTGAGGCAAACCCCATCTGCACTCAAAATATGTCGCCATTTCTTTTAACTTTTCACTGTTTGGTAACTGGATAACTTCTTGCATGAGTACCTTCTCAACAGATGAGCAGAAATCGTGAACACAGTGACACACAGTAGCAACTCCGACTCCAAATAAATGAGAGATGCTTCTATACTCAGTTGGTCGCAAGTTTCCATAGTGCAATGGCGATTCTTTTTTGAATGGGTACACAATGTCGGTAGTTTGTGTCATGTCTCTCCAGCTGGGGTTGCAATCGACGACAGAGGTACAGAAAAGTATCCTTAGACATCCGGAAATTCTTTATCCACTGTGCTTCGGTGAAAGTTGAAACCACGCTGTCCCACCATTCTGTTGTTCTAGTGTGCATCCAAACCGTTTGTGAAACATGACGCATTCGATAGTACTCCCATATCTAAAACACACCAAAGTTGCACAAAATAAGTTACTGTAATCGATAATAACATTATTCACAACTCTTGTTAATTTTGGTGGATTGTTTTCTTCCCAATCTTGTTCTTTATGCCCGATGGCGCGCGTCCGTCGCATCCATCTCACGGTCAATGTCCGCTATAGCTAATAACAAACGTTGTCTACTTTTATATCTAGCATTACAAGCTTTCTGAATACGCTTTACTATTAGTGCTCGTCTCTTTTCTGCCGTTTTGTTAATTACCTCGTTAGTAAACCAATAGATCGCACATAAAAGCAGCACAGCTTGAATCTCCTCCATACCTAAAACTCAAAACGCACTCAAAACTCAAAACAAGCGCGAAGACTGGGAGGAGCAGTCGCACGCAGTTCAACGTCACCACGCTAATTTACATAATCTTCACGGTACTTTAGACCGCGGTGTAAACGCAGTAAGCAACCGGTCTGGGGCAAAAAAAGTTCCTATGAAAAAAGTTCCAGGGACAAATAGTTCCTGGTAATTGCGGTAGAAACGCGGCTATACAAAGAAATGGGAAAGCTTGAAGTTGAGCTCCACAAAAATATCATCATCAGCTTCATAGATAAAATACTTGTACTAAAAACTAAGGCCCCATCCACACTACTACGTTTTCGTTTAGAAACGGAGACCTTTTGCTACGTTTTTGCTGTTTTAGTGTGGACGAGAGGTGCAAACGTAGCAAAAGGTCTCCGCAAAACGGAGAAGTTTAGAAACGCTGCAGACCCGTTTTGCGTTTTGAATCTCCGGAGGGCGTTTTAGTGTAGACGGGTCAAAACGGAGAACTTTAGAAACGGATGACGCAGACGCTCGCGCTCGGCTCTCTGATTGGGTGTCATCAGTCATGACGTATCATTCCCTGGTGCTGTAACGTTAACTGCCAACATGCACCGGAGGAAAGCTATTATTCCAGCAATCTGTGACAATTCCCATGCCGTGTGCAGCGGCGGTATTGACCGTGCATGGAGTGTCGGTTTTGGGTTAAGCCGGGAAGAACCAGCGCATGGTGGGATCATTTTTATCAATGAAGTTGTGTTGTGTTTACACCGGCACGCGCATACCCAGTGTAGGTGAATGGTCACGTGATCCGCGTTTTCAGTCGTTTTAATGTGGACGGAGAGCGCAGATAAAACACTGGTGTGGACGGAGATCGTATTCGTTTTAATTCTCCGCTTCTAAACTAAAACGCAGTAGTGTGGATGGGGCCTAAAGCATGAACAGTAAAAGCACTTATATAAAAAAATATATATAAAACATACATTTATAAATTACCAACCACTTGCCACAAACAGAGGAGTTTCAAAACACGAACCATTTTCTTTGAGCACTGTAAGATTATATAACACAGGAAATCTCTGAAAACAGACTGTATTGTCCCAGGACTCGCGTTTTTGTGGATCCACCCTAACAGGAACGGACCACCTTCAGTTCACCCACACTAGCTGTGATCATATTTTCCCGAGGTGTGGTTTATTATAGAATAATGGTTGTGAAATAATTCCCTAACACTAGTTCTACTTTTGTGCAGCACAGATATTATTGTGCAATGCCAGGATAACAGACTTTCTGCCTGTCAGTGATCTAACGCCGCTCATCAACATGTTTGAGTTGACCAATCAAATTAAAGTAGGCGTGTTGTAAACGCTCATAAAGTGTGAGATAAACTAAACATTTAAAGGAGTAGTTCACTTTTAAAAAAACTTTTGCTGATAATTTACTCACCCCCATGTCATCCAAGATGTCCATGTCTTTCTTTCTTCAGTCGAAAAGAAATTAAGGTTTTTGATGAAAACATTCCAGGATTTTCTCCATATAATGGACTTCATTGGGAGCCAAACGGTTTCAAGGTCCAAAAGACAGTTTCAGTGCAGCTTCAAAGGGCTTTAAACGACTCCAGACGATGAATAAGGGTCTTATCTAGCGAAACCATCGCTCATTTAAAAAATAAATAACAAAGTTTACGTTTTTTAAGCACAAATGCTCGCCTTGCTCTGTTCTGTGATGAGCGTTCGTGACTGTCCTGTTCGAACTCGTTCATCAAAATTAACAAATCTTTTTTCGAGTCATGACTCGAAGGGTCCTAGATAAGACCCTTATTCATCGTCTGGAGTCGTTTAAAGCCCTTTGAAGCTGCACTGAAACTGTCTTTTGGACCTTGAACCGTTTGGCTCCCAATGAAGTCCATTATATGGAGAAAATCCTGGAATGTTTTCATTAAAAACCTTAATTTCTTTTCGACTGAAGAAAGAAAGACGTGGACATCTTGGATGACATGGGGGTGAGTAAATTATCAGCAAAAGTTTTTTTTAAAGTGAACTACTCCTTTAATGTTTGACAGATGTTTTACAATAGAAATTTAAAATGACCAACATAAATATTTAGGGATGCAAATTAAAAAACTTTTGACGAATTTCACTATTTTTTTTATTGAAAATATAGGCTATAATTTACGTGATTCGTTGTAATTCGTAACTGTCAATTTAACGAGACAATAAACATTAACAAAGCCGTTTTCATCAGACAGAGAGTTAACTAGATTTATAAATCATTTTAAAATAATAAAAATTACTATAAAATGTGTTTGAAAGAATTTATTAAAGCTGCCGTCGGCAACATTTTTTTGATCATATTCAGTGAATTCGACACTATAATCCGACAGAACAACATAAATAAAGTGGTTTTAGAAAAAAACCCGAGTTTCTAACTCCACCTGGAGCGTGTTATTTGTTTTGCAAAAATCCACAGCTACCTGTTCATCGGGTCCAATCAGCGCAGGGGGGTGTCAGATCTGACTGTCAATCACAGATCGGGCACACCACCCCTCGCTCACGTTACAATCACATGCACACGCCTGAAGTTCGCGCAGTAAGGAAGAGTGATGGCGGATGTATCTCGCTTTCAAAACACTAACAGATCAAGTAAGCTCATTTAGAGTATAAATGACGTTAGCAATTGCAAACTATCGGTAGATTAGCCAAGGCAGCATACCTGCAAATACTCCATGGTGTTGATGGATGCTGATGAGACGGGCGCATTCACAGAAAACCTGCACACGCACTGAACTCGGTGAGTCGGTGGGAGGGTATCCGTTGATAGTGGGGGAGGGGCATGAGAGTTGTAAACATTCAAAATTTTGCCTAAGTCCACTCAATCTGCCAGACTTGCCGACTGGAGCTTAAATTTTGATTATTATTTGATTAAATTTTGAAGTTATTACTGTCCCTGGACCGGTGCAATAGAGTAGCCTTCTCTTGTAAGAAACTAGCAGTGTCTAGAGCAGATTTTAAGTATCACCTTATGAAATCTAATCCTGTTTCCATGAAATAATGAAGCTGCTCCAGAGCAGGTTTGAGTTTATGGACCTGTTTCTATATGACAGCAACTAAGAACCCAACAATCCTGATCATGTCAACAGTGAAAACCAGATAACTGTGTAATTCACGGATGAAGAACTGGTCTCAGGGTCAGTTGAGCTTCTCTTCGCTGATCAATGTTTATATGTGAATACAAGCCTAAATTCAATCGAGCAATCGAGTCTCTAATCCGCTTTATTCAAATGGATTAGCTTTACGATCTCTTTATGAAAGTGGTAGTTGCGTAGATGTCAATGGAGAGACAGTAATACTGTTTTGTTAAAGTCCCTGTGAACCGGAAGTTGCAAACGACTTTTCTCCAGTGCTGTGACGTATTTCCGAGAGAAACGGTATACTAAATGAGGCAAAATAGTGAGCGTGGCTTTTTTTTCCAACTAGCACCTGATTGGATCTAGAAAAATGCACCTCCTCGCCATCTCTCCTTTCACACGCTGTGTGCCTGTCTAATGCCTGTCTCAGTTGGAGGGGCGTGATTACAGATGTTAAGCAGACACCCTAACCGTCAAGCCTACGTCATCGGGCAAGGTCCTCCAATAGAGAGAATGAAGGGCACTATCTGTCACTTTTGAGTGATTTATTGCCCTATAATTAGCCACGCCCCTTTTCTAACACTTAGCCCCGCCCCTTTTACCCCATCCCTCCCACTTCCGGAGAGGTCATGTGACCGTGGGAATTCCCACGGTACGGAACCCCTCCCATCCGAACCGGTTCCAGAACCCTGCCCATCCGACCCGGTTCTGGACGGAACACCTGCTGTACACATGTTACGATAATCTGTCTTGATCAATGTAAAAATGTTCAAAATGATGGAAAAACATTCAAAACAATACATTTTCAATCTTTTTATGAAGGATGGCAGAAAACAGGGATGGGTTTAGTGTTTTTTATATTAACACGTAGTGATTAAAACCATTAAATCCATTTATATCATTAAAAACCATATGCCTTTAGCGTTCACACATTATTTTGTAAAATGTTCCATTTTTACATAAAACATCTGTTTTAAAAAAGTGTTTAAAACAATGTATAAAAGTGTGTTTTTAGCGGTCTTCATACACTTGTAATCATTAAAACATTAACGAGGAAGTTTAAATTGTGCTTTCTTAAAGTTATCAAAATGTTTTAGCATTAAAACATCTAAAATAACGTGTATTAAAATTATATCATACAAATAGATCTATTTTCTAACATATATTTGAACAAAAGTAGTAGTTTCACAATTACCTAGTTAAAGCTGTATAAAGTTAAAATACAATGTCTTTACATACATTTGTAAAACGTTAAAACATTATAAACAGCATGTATTAAAATTATATCTTGCAAATAGAACTATTTTCTAACATATACTTGAAGAAAAGCTGTGCTTTTAATAATAACATGTTTAAAAAGGCATTAAACGTCGTATAAAGTTAAAATACACATATCTTTAGTGTTATTACACAATTTTTAAATTAAAACATATTAAACTATGTAGATATTAAAACTACATTCTGTTAAAAATCATGTTTAAAACAATATATAAAAGTGTGTTTTTTAGCGGTATCCATACACTTGTAAAATGTTAAAAACGTTTAGACATTTAAAATAAATAATTAATACATTTAAAAATATAATTTAATAATTAAATAAATAAAAGTTTTACATTTTGTTTTCTTAAAGTTATCAAAATGTTTTAGCATTAAAAACATCTAAAACCATTTGTATTAAAATTACATCAAACAAATAGAACTAATTACTATATTTGAACATGTACTTTTTTCACATAACACATATAGTGTTTAAAACTATTAAAACAATTTATATCATTAATATACTTTCGTCTTTAGTGTTCGTACACTTAAAACATTAATGAAAAAGTTTAAAAGTGTTTTCTTAAAGTTATCAAAATGTTTTAGTTCTTAAAACATCTAAAATGTTAAAACGTTAAAAGATCAACATCCAGTTATTTACAGAAAAGTAAAACGAGTTAAGAGTTTTTTTTCATTACAAAAGATACATTTAACCTTCATTATTTTAGTAAAAATGTGTTACATTTTACATAAAACACGTCATGATATTAAAACTACATCATGCTAAAAATCACAGTATCAAAAACACATACATATTAAAAAACTGACTTACGTTTTTTACATCCACGTTTTGTTGTTGAAAGAAGAAAAAAAAAGTTATCCAGTTTAAAGATTTAATCCATCACCAATGATATATCAACAGCAGCGGGTTATCCAAAGGTATATCCAAAACTTTAGAGATTTTAACTCCAAAAGCAGTGTAAATGTAATTTCCCGGGAGCTCCACGAAACACGACCGAACACACCGGTGACAGCCCAAGACTGACAACTCTGAGGTCTACAAACCAACCTGACTCAGACTCCACCCCTAGAGCCCTCCCACACCTCGACCCCCACAACAGGTGCTGAGGCGTGGGAAAAGATGACAAAGAGTTCCCACACACACACGCGCACACACATACGTCACGCACACACATACGTCACGCACACACACACACACACACACACACACACACACACACACACACACACACACACACACACACACACACACACACACACACACACACACACACATAATGAAATAATAGACGTCCGTATAGCTGCGTTTTCTGGTGTGTTTGTTGTCAAAGTCAAAAGGAAATCAAAAGGAAATCAAAAAAATAAATTAGCCTATCACTGCAAACGCAGCATATGTGAAAGCACTATATTCAATGCACACGATTCAATGCACTATTCAACGCACTGCGCGTGCTGCTCCTGTACCGCATACGCACTGCACACAGAGTAGGCCTATGTGTGAAATGGGCGTAAGTTTCACAAAAACTTCTTCTACTTTATAGTTTAAACTGATCCCCGGCTGTAGCACAAACACATTTGTATTTCAAATCCAGAAGTTATCAGCAACTTTTATTTAAAAAAAGTTTTGTCACCAAGTGTGATTCTCGTTTAAACACAATTTAAACAACGTATTAGACTATTCAATGCATTAGGCTACTTCTATATAAAATATATAGCCTATTAAGTTGCTCAAGCAAGTGGAAACATTTAACCATGTAGGCCTACTTATTTTAAAATCACAAACATTTTAAATTAAAACTTAAAATTGACAAAAACAGCAGACGCATACCTTTTCTTGTGCATAATTTAAATCTTTATACAATAAATCTTGCATGTCATAAAGAACTTGTTTTTCCACCTCAACGAATGAGAAGAGTGTCGTTCATTATGTCCTTGTTTGAAGTAAATTGTAGTTTTCCTTGCTTTACCCCGGTCTTAAAGTAAAAAGATGACTGTATGAAAAATAGTAGTATTTAGCCTAATTAAATGCATTTATGGTTATTTTATTTAATTACCGGTAAATGCATTTATGATTAAATTACTACATTTTCATGTCAATTTGTGTTCATTTTGACCACGAACCATGCACTAGTTCACGGTATGAGTCTGCTTCTTTTTTTTATTTATTTTTTATTTTAAGTTTTAATTTAAAATGTTTGTGATTTTTAATTTAAGTATATGGTTAAATGTTACCACTTGCTTGATCAACTTAATATGTATTTTATATAGAAGTAATGCATTGAATAGCCTAATACGATTTTAAATTGTGTTTAAACGTCTATTAAACAGTGTAGGCTATATGTGTACAAAGAGAGTCGCACTTGTGACAATACAAATTTAAATAAAAGTTCCTGATAACTTCTGGATTTGAAATACAAATGAGTTTGTGGTACAGCCGCGGATCAGTTGCACACTCCAAACACAGCATATGTGAAAGCACTATAGCGCGTGCTGCTCCTGTACCGTATATGCACCGCAACATGCACCGCATACGCACTGCACACAGAGTAGGTGTGAAACAGGCGTTAGTTTGCCTTGCATCACGTAACGTCCTCAGAAATGATACCAGGATACGGAATTTTGTAAAAATACAACCACGCCTAGACTGAATATATATAAAGGCACACTGTTGCTTTCTCATTACGCAATCTCTTGTGATCTAGGCTTCTCCGTGTCGTGTCCTCTGCCATCACAGGGACTTCCACAGACCGCTCCGTGGAAACGACGATGCAGAAAAATTCAAGATTTAATTAAATTGATTTAGCATGTGAACAACAACAAAAATAAGCAAAATCAAAAAATGGGAAGTTATCGTGTGCTCACTCTGTTTGTTTTTCTCGTTGATGGTAAGTCGCATGACTTTGTATTTTTGATAGGCTATGCATTGACATACTTATAGCAAATGCATTCATGTTGAAAATGCTTTAATTGAAAGTGCGTAGGCTAACGTTATATGGCTATACCTTATGTCAGAGGTCTTCACTCCTGCTCCTGGAGAGCCACTGTCCTGCAAAGTTTAGTTCCAACCCTAATCAAACACACCTGAATCAGCTCATCAAGCACTTCAGAATCGCTTGAGTATTCAAAGGCAGGTGTGGTGAAGCAGGTCGGAACTAAACTCTGCAGGACAGTGGCTCTCCAGGAGCAGGAGTGAAGACCTCTGCCTTATGTGATGTTAGATAAATGTCTCTGCGGAATGCATAGGTTATGCATCACGCACAGGATAGTCACTCCATGAATTGCATCCTAATTCAGTTTACCTGGTCAACAGCCCTAAGAGAGACAGGGAATGATTAATTTACATTATACATTAAAAGCATTAAATGTGTAAAATTGTCTTGTGACTGTGTTTGCTGGCAGAACTGGTCAAACGGGTTAAGACAGAACAAAGGGAGTGCGGACTGATTCTGTCATGGAAGCTCAGTTTCAGTCAGCACTCCCTTTGTTCTGTCTTAACCCGTAATTTTACACATTTAATGCTTTTAATGTATAATGTAAATTAATCATTCCCTGTCTCTCTCTTTCTTGTTCTGTGCCCGCAAGTGATTGAACCAAAATATGTACTCGGTTACTAACCTAACCTCGGTTCTCTCTAGAAGAGGGGCTGATATAATCTGGTTTTTCTTCGCCGAAGCGAACAAGAGCGTGTTGCAGGCACGGCAAAGATACGCAGTACTCGTTCCCTCTTCTAGAGAGAACCGAGGTTACATTAGTATGTACCGAGTATGTTCTCTTACGAGAGGTTCTATCGTACTGCGTAATATCTTACGCTAGGGGAACACATTGTAAAACGCCGTGCATGCTGGGATCCAACACCAAAGTCCCAAGGGCAGGTGCCCCAAAGTCCCAAGGGCAGGTGCCCGGGGCTCATATAGTGCATAATCACCAGGGACTCACAGCGAGTCAGAGAAGAGAGGCTAGAAGTGTCATTCTCCAATAAGTAGCATCTTAAGTGAGCTAATCACATCAACAGTTTTCCACACAGTCAGGGTAAAAAATGTTCGATCAGCGAGCTGTGCTCAAGCAGTTTCAGTATTCTGAACCGGAGCAACGGGCAGACAGTACTGATTTTAGATCGAAAGTAGTTTAGCCTGCAAGGCGGGAACCTCTAGGCACCTGAGCTCTGAACGGTGTGTTTGAGGGATTTAGGCACGTATCCGTGTCTTGGTTTGAGTATGATTTTCGAGCCATTCGGCCCAAACTCCATACACGTTGCGCTTACTGAGAGCGCTTGTAAATCCCCAATGCACTTCACTGAAGCGAGAGCCATGAGAAACACTGTCTTGAAAGACAAATGTTTCATGTCTGATAAATGGATTGGCTCGAACGGGGCACCTTTCATGGCTTCCAAAACCGTGGAAAGGTCCCACATGGGGATTGAAGGGGGTCTGGGAGGGTTCAGCCTCTTTGCTCCCTTAAGGAAGCAGATGAGCAGATCGTTCTTCCCAAGTGACTGTCCAGTCGCTGGTTTAGAAAACGCTACTATGGCTGCCACCTAACCTTTGAGCATGGATGGGGTTCTACCCTTATCCAGTAGCTCTTGAAGGAAGGAGATAACTTCCGTAACCCCACAGTCTGGGGGTGAAAAGCCTCAAGCTTTGCACCAGCCAAAAAAAACACAGACCATGTTGAGGAATAGAGTCGTCTAGTAGACGGGGCTCCTGTCTGCGTGATCGTGTTAACACTCCCTCCGGGAGGTTAGCGGGTACCCGTTGATGGCCCATGCAAGTAGGGCCACAGCTCCGGGCGAAGATGCCAAATTGAGCCCTTGGCCTGAGAGAGGAGGTCTTTCCTCACCGGTATTGGCCATAGGCAGTGCTTGTCAGCTGCATCAGAACTGGGAACCAAGCTTGGTTTTTCCAGAGCGGAGCCACAAGTAGCACAGGACATCCATTTTTCCTGATCCATTCCAATACCTGAGGCAGGAGCGAGACGGGGGGAAAAGTATAGAGTGGGCAGCGGGTCCAAACGTGGGTCAGCGTATCCCTGCTCTTGAAGAAAAACTTCGGACAGTGAGCATTTTCTTGGGATGCAAACAGGTCTACCTGCGCTCTGCTGAATGTCTCCCACAGCAGTAGGACTGTGCGGGTGGAGAGACCATTCCCCTGCTGGAACATTGTTTCTGGACAGTCTGTCTGGTCCCAGATTCAGGCGACCAGGCACATGTGCTGCTCTCAATGAGCGCAGATTGTGCTGAGCCCAGACCAGGAGGTGTTCCGTCAGCCTGTAAAGGTTTTGGGACCTGACTCCACCCTGGCGATTTATGTAGGCCACCACTGACATGTTGTCCGAGTGGACCAAGACGCGGTGACCCTTTATTCGGGGACAAAAGCGCCTCAGCGCGTTGTCGACTGCCAACATTTTCAGACAGTTTATGTGTAAGAGCTTCTCCCGTTCTGACCTCTGGCCAAAGAACGGTCTGCCCTCGAGCAGCGCTCCCCATCCCGAGGTGGAGGCGTCCGTGGACATCACCTACACACTCGAGGAAGTCCCCAGGTTTACACCTGACTGATACCAGTCCATCGCTCTCCAAGGTTTCAGAGCTGAGACGCATTTCTGATCGACCTTGAGGCGAAACAGACCAGAGGCCCATGCCCGAGGAGGTACTTGACTTTGAGACCCAGATTCTCGAGATGTTCGAGTAATATGGTCCTGTGTTCTATGAGCTCTGAGTGTGATCGAGCTAGAATCAGCTAATCGTCCAAGTAGTTCAAAACTCGCATGCCCTGAAGTTTTCCAAAACTCCCCGGCCACAGGGGGAAAACGACATAAGCTTAAATCAGCATGAGCAGATAAGAGAGCGTCATCACAGTTTTGGGTCGGCATTTGTTGCAGGCGTGCATGTTATATCACAGGCTCACTGCTGCAACATTGACATTTCCAGCCGCTCGAACTCAGAGGAGCTGAGAAATGTTTGGAAAATGGGGGTTGGTCTGGCCTCGGCGGGACTAAACCACTCTTTCCCCTTTTTCGCCGGTGAGTAACGCATGCGCATGCGCATGCGCATGGGGCGTGGGGGTGGGGTAGCTTTCTTGTAACGTTAAGAAAGCTAGCTGCGGCTGTGCTCTTCTACAGATGCAGCTACCTCGTTGTCATCAATGATGGAAGCGGCGGCAGACGGCGGCCGCTGTCCGTCAGTGAGAGACTCGAGTGAAGCTGGAGAAGCTGGCGGGCAAACCAGCTAGCTTTTACTGGCAGTAGAAGGTTCAGGGACCCGCTGAGTACGGTGCTTTTTTACGGCGCGGCACTGTAGTGAGTGGACATGCAGTCTCAGAGAAATATGCCAAGCGAGTCCTCGGAGTCACCATAGGCAATAGCTCGCAGTGATGGCAGCCGCCGTGAGCGAGCGCGAGAGCTGCATGATCCTTACCCAGGCAGGAAAGGCAGATGACATGGCGGTCCCATGACAAAGCGCCCCCATTGGATCTAACGTCACGAGGGGCCTCTCTCGATAGGCTGCTGCAGTTGCCGCAGGTCAGCCAATAGGCACGCAAGCCGTCTTGCCTTTGTCTGCATGCTGCCGCAGCGTGTTTTACATTAATTCAAAATTAAGGATAATTTTTGGCTTCAATATCTTGTGGAAAAGAGGTTTTCCCCTGCGTAAGATATTACGCAGTGCGAGAGAACCTCTCGTAAGAGAACAAAACTTTTATAGTTTCCTGTTGATCACGTGATTTTCTGAGAAACGATACAAGCCTCGATACTTTTCTTAATAAAGCTTACAGATGACCTTGAGCCTCTGTTAATACATAACATACCACTAATACATGGTCTTCACTGGTTTAGACCTGAATAACCAAACTTAAGTGCTCAAACTCCTTTAAAAGCAAACAAACCAGCTGGTTGCGCAGTCTAGGCCTAAAACCAGGAAACATGCTCAGGCTGGTTTAAAATGTTTATCAGTAGGAATAACAACTCCAATATATTCACCTAGATTCATGACTGGTCGAAAAGGCATTGCAGATATCTTACTTGTTAATCATTATAAGTTGACTTGCAGGCTATGCATGTTTGGCCTAACTTCAGAAAGAGTAGCCTAGTAGTTATGAAGTATTTTTAACATTTACATGTAAAACGAGGCTGTAAAAATCTATATTTCTCCACCAAAGAGATTTTTATGATTTAAGGTATTCTGTCATTGGCTTTCTCATAATTCAACACATTGCTGATTTGTTCAATTTCTTATTAAATGCACACACACACAAGCAATTATTGTTGATCTGTCTCTCCAGGTGTGGTTGGTGACGCCTCTGGATTGAACTCGGTATCAATGATGGAGGGAAGATCAGTCATTCTAAACACTGGTGTTACCAAACAACAACGCGACAAGATGCTGTGGTATTTCAACGACACTCTCATAGCTCTGATCAATGGGGAGCCCAGTACTAGCTGTCTGTATGATGGAGAAGACGGGAGATTCAGAAACAGACTGGAGGTGGACTTTAAGACCGGATCTCTGACAATCAGAGACATCAGATCTGAACACGCTGGACGTTATGAAGCAAATTTCATCCAAAGCAAAAGCTCAGGAACCAGCCAAAGCTTGAACAGAAACAGCAAGTGTGACCGCACAAAAATCACCAGAAAAATGAGCAACATCGGCGACACCATAAAAACATTCATCGTTTCCGTCAGCTGTGAGTCATATTCCTGCAGCACTTTTGATATCTGTGATTGTTTGAAGGTCTAAACCGTCGCATTCAGACCAGTTTATCCTCTTTCCTTGTATAAAACCTGTTTCAGAACAGATTTCCTGCATCATGTCTGTTTTGGCAAGATTAGACTGACACTGTTTAGTCCTTTTCATTAGACATACCTTGTGAATAATTCAACATTATGATGATATTAAAAATATTATAACTGGTCCTAAAAGGCTCTTTTTCCGACTGCCTATATATCAAACTTTTTATTTTATTCTCTTGTATTTTTCAGCTTCTCGCTCTGCTCCTCACAAAAACAATGACAAATCTAACAAGAAGAAGGAGGAGCAGGAGTTTGACAGAAGTATGTTTCTTCTCCCTTTCTTTTTTACAGTCATGTGAATCAGTGTGTGTGTTTGTGCTAAAATGCTGTGTTCGGTCTTCTGTGCACTTTGTTCTCGTCTAAAAGGCATTGTTCCAGATTGTTTTTTTGCAAACCTACGCCATGCTGCTGTGTTCTTTCTCCTGGCAACTGTTCCAAACATGCCATACTTGTCCCGTCTTGTTCTAATTGTACTGCCATGAACTTCATCATTTCAGACGCTAACTGAGGCCTGTAGAGGTGTAGTCGTTGGGTGTTTTGCGATTTCTCTGATCTTTGGTTGAATTTCCTTGGATGTCCACTCCTGGGAAGGTTGGAAATGTCTTGAAAGTTTTACACTTGATTAATCTTCCTTACTTTATAGAATAATGGACTTCAGATGGTTTGGCAATGGCCTTGCAACACTTCATAGATTAATGGTAGCAACAATTATTTATCTGGTAAATGTGTCAAAAAATCATAAATGTTTAGAAACTCTGCTCTCTTTTTTCACATCCTCCTCTTTGTTTTTTATATGTTGCCTGCGCATACATTATCTGGCTTCTGCAGCAGATCCCACTATACATAAATGCATAATCGTTTACTTTAATGTCCTCTGTGTTTCCGTATGACAGCATGTTGCGTGATGTCTTATTATCGTTCTTTTGTGCATGCGAGTCAGTTCAGGACACTGATCTGTTCACACTGGAATCTGATATTGGCCACATTTAAAAACAATTTAAACTGTATAATCTGAATAATAAATTGGAATTGAGCACTTAGGCTCGCAGTGTGAAAGCAGCCTATGATCATTGCTGATATCCTTCCTGCTTTGCATTGTTAACACACACCAGTGGCTCCAGACCAGCAAACTGATAACACTTCTGCTATTATAGAGGTGATCACACTTGCTGAAGATCAACTCATCAAAGGCATCAAAGGCAGTCTGTCTTCAGATGTTGCAGCAGGAGTAGTTGTTGCAGTTCTGCTTGTGTGTGTAGCTGCAGCTGTTGGTTTGATTTACTATCGCCGCAGGAGGTCTAGAAATGGCAAGTATCACCTACAGACAATATACTAAGAGGAAAACAACTTTATTATGTAAAATAAGTGTTTAATTGTGTGTGATTTTTTTTTTCTTATAGCAGAGCTATGAAAAACAAGCTTGAACATCTGTTGAAAGACTGAATAAGAGGTAAGATACTAAACTACTCCAGTAGAACATTTTCATTAAAAAAATACAGTATGGTGCAAATGTCTTAGGCATGTTACAACCTTTACAAAAATGTATAAGACAGCTATTTTTAGGTTTTGCTGGAATGTGCCAGTTGTAATAATTTCCAAACATTCTTTGTTTTAAAAATTTTAATAATCAAGTGATATTTTTAAATTCACAAAGAATGTGAACAACTGACTGTATCTGTATATTAACTGTATATTTATAATTCCACTGATTGAATAGAATTTATAGCAAAGTCATCTAACTGGGAAAAATTACATTTAATCTGAATCTTATTAACTTACTGATGACAGGTGTGTTGATTTCACTGCTCATCTCTCTCTCTTAACCCTGTGATTCATTGTTTTCTTACAGAAGGAGAAAGACCGATGTCATGGTCCAGGTCATAGTTAGAAAAGAAGGGGTTACTTTGTGAACATAGTTGAAGTTGATCATAAGTCCAGTGAGTGGACCTCCATTACACAATTCCTGCACCCCTCCTGTTCAACCTGTATATGCTCCCACTGAGCCAAATAATGAGAAAGAACCAAATTGCTTATCATACACTCAAAAAATTGAATTGTTTCAACACATGTTTGAGTCAAATAATAAAGACAAACCCAACTGTTGGTTTAAAATTTTAATGAAATAATAATAATATGTTTATTTTATATAGGACTCAAAGCATGTTACAATCAATAAACATACACTTAACCACAATTGACTTTTATGAGTGTGAGAAACATTTTAAAGGGGAATTTCGGCAACTCTAGCCATTCGCTGATTTTCACTTTTGTTGTCACATGTTTTCACACGCTCCCTCTAGAGCTTGGGGGCGTATATTTCCTCCTGCTTTCTACTGCTACTCATGTGCATTTGTTTTTATTGGAGCCGCCCAACTTTATCGAGTGGAGGCGTGGAGCTATGTCTACCGAGGTGGGTAATACATCATACACATACGGTGGCCAATGTAGTCCAAGATTAATATGGCTTTAGTTCGATCTCGTCCATGAGTGTTCCTTCAAGTGATACGCGAAAGGCAAAGCTTGAATCAACAGGTATGTCCCTCTTTGGCTAATGTACTTTCAAGATGGAGGGGCCACATGGCGACCGACAATAGAACCCCTTACCCGTATGTATTTTCAATGGCATATTATACACTCACGAGAATACTTTATTTCTTGAACGAAGTAAATATACATTAATGAGCACATATATTTTTGAAAGAACTAAGTGTTTTTAGCTAAGAATAAATTAAAAAAGTTACACAGTGTAGCTTTTATGTCTTTTATCTTCAGTTGATTTAATCTAAGGCTGTGTCTGAAGTCAGTTGTAGTTCTTGAGTTTCTCTTTCCTTCAGTGATTATGCTTGTTAACTGTAGGTGTTTGAGTGTTTAAAAGAGTGTTTCAGGAACATCACACTAACCTTTAAATTATGTTCTATTAATATTAAGGAAACTGGAGTTTTATGTTCTTGGAATGTTACAAATCAACATTCTAGAATGTTGAGTTGTTTATAACAATCAAGTTGAAAGAACAAGAACAACCTTAAACGTTCCACTATAAAGTTTCAAGAAAACTGGACATTTTAACGTGTCCATGACCAAAACGTAACTTTTGGAAACTATTCGTAGAAAAAAAAAATGTTAGCTGGGATAGTACTTCTGATATCACGGTATGAAATAGTTTTCCCCTTTAAACTGAATGAGATTCACATGTACTCCCTCAGACCTTCTAATATCTCATAGTGTTTGTTAGTCTGACAGATTTATTCACACTAATGACCGTCTCTCTTTTATTTCAGATTCAGGTCTGTCTCCAGGTGCTGGAGTAGGAATAGCTGTGACTGTTCTGCTGCTGGTGTCTGTAGCTGTGGCTGTGCTTTACTATCGCCACAGGAGCTCCAGAAAGGGCAAGTATCATGAACAGACACTTTAGTGAGAGGAAAACATCATATGTATTGTGCAAAATTAAGATTTAATTGTAATAATTAAATATCTTTCAGATTTTAACAACATCCCCACTGAAGCACGATGAAGATGACCTGCATTCAGATTTAAATGACCTGCTACTGGATGCCATGGCTATAAAACGTGTACACAACCCTGTTACAATTGCAGACTATTGATGTGTAAAAAAAAAAAAAAAAAAATGAATCCAAGTAAAACCATGTTAGAACTTTTTCCTCCTTTAATGTGGTATTAAACCAACAAAATTCATTTAACAAACAAATAGAAACTTTTATGAAAAAAAGTACAAATAAAAGACACAGTAACATGGATGCAGAAGTGTGCGCACCCTTTAACTTTACTTAGTTAAATCACCTTTTGCTTTTAATTCAGTCTGTCTACAGCCCTCTTCGAAACATTATTTACGTTTTTTGATTAGATTTATGTCTAGCTTCAGAATGGACCTTTCCAAATCCTTCTTCCCAATCTGAAACCATTATTTTGTTGCCTTATTCATTCTCAGGTTTTTAATGGAGGCCTACATGTTTTGTGCCAAATGTTCATGTATTATGATATTATGATATTATAATAAGACCATAAAACATCACCAGTCAAAATTTAGGAGGGCTTAGATTTTTCATTTTAGCTTCTGTCTGGCCACCCTTAGCCCAGACATTTGAGGAATACATAATGTTGTTTTCACATGCAGCAAATGTGCAGTACTTTCCAGACATCCATGCAGCTCTTTTAATGTTACTCTAAGTCTCTTGGCAGCCTCCTTGATACATTTTGTCATTGTTACCCTACCCCGACAGCAACATAATGTCTTCCCAGATCCAGGTCACATCTGGTACTGTACATATGGATTTAATGCATACCGGATGTGGGCCGACATTGCTGTCTGGGTTTTGTCTCCACTGGTTGATACCTTCCTTCAAGGTATACAATGGCACATCTAATGGTTTGTAAATTCGTTTGCACCCTTCTCCTGAATGTTACCTCTTCACAACGAGACACTCAAAAAAATGATCACTTGAATTTCATTGAAAAGGCTAAAAATTGTATGCTCTACAATGACAGTGCTGCTATAATCCATAAGGTAAACTTAACTCAGAAATTGGGCTCAATATAAATTCAGTGATTCAGGTCAAATGATTGTGAAATAATGATTATGTTAAAACACAACCAACACCTTCAGATCACCTTTGTTCATTGTTCACCCGACTGTTATAACTCACGTACAGCAACCAAACAAAATGTAAGTTAATGAGTTAATGGTCAAGAGCCTCACTAAAGCAAACACTGATCTCCATAATGGTGACTTAAACATTCCAGTTTTCTCCTTCAGAGATTCTGCTTGTTAACATCAGATGTCTTCAGTAATGCTCAATCATCACTCAATTATTCGCTTAATTAACTCATTAGCTCAGAGTTTAAATGCTCAGTCGCTTAAAATGACCAAATTCCATGATGTTGAAGTTACATGAACATATTATGTTTGTTTAACAAAACCCAGTTATGTGGAACCAGTGGAACCTGTTTACATAAAAAAGTTAAGTAAAGCCAACATATAATTTTTTTGAGTGGATCCCAACAAATCATTTGTAAGCTCGTTGCAGGCCAGGGCTAAGAAAATCCTACAGAAATGGCTTATTTTAAAACATGGATAATTAGCATCACTTAAATTATAATGATTACTTTTCAGTAAGAGTTTGGATACTGGTTCATTTCTCAACATCCCCCATTATAAAAGGGTGTGCACACTTATGCAACCAGGTTTTAAAGTGTTTTTTTTTTTCTTTAAAATGTTATTTCTGTTTGTTACATTCAATTTTTATATTACAACAAGTTGTAAAAAAAACTAAAATCATCTGCAATTTTAACAGTTACTGTAGACAATTTTAGCTGTTTGACGAGCTGATTTTCTGTCTTTCTTTTATTAATAGACTACTTGTCCAACTGCTGGTGTGCAACTCTCATGTGGTGTTCTGGACATTTTGGCACTGGAGATTTTCTTTTTTCCTGAAAATGTTAGTTATATTGCACTAGACTAAAACTGAATGTCTTTGTTTACACAGGGTATAATGACTGCCCCCTAAAAAATATGAATTTTTGGGGGGATATTTTCTTTACCTTTTTACACTTGTAGTGTATTTTTAGATATGGTTTATGGTATTAGACAAAAAACAACAGTAAGTGCTTTTGTTAATGGTTGTGTGTTAGTTGAGTGCTTGTGGAAGAGGTTTGTTTCAAGCTGTTTATGAAAAGTTGTGATGGTTTGAGCAGATCAGGTGGACGTTCATGGAATATCCATTTTCTACCGCAGAGGAACAGAAAGAGTAAAGGTTCTAGAAAGTGAGATTTTGCCTTTTGTGTTTTCACTTTAAAAATGCAAAAATTGTGCCTCAGAGTTTGAAATGATCTTTTAGTCTTTGCACACAAAAGAAAAAAAAATATATATATATAATCACATCTGCACAACAGCAGCACTTTTACTGTTAAAGAATGCAGCAGTTTTCTGGAAGATACAATCCCATTCATTTTCGCCATAGATCATTATTATTAATTTTAACAATTATAAATAAAACAAACCAAAGCTCTGTAATTCATATTTGAGGTTGAAGATTTGATTCAGGCTTAAAACTATTTCTGTGAAATTTCTATGTTCAAAATAAATAGGAGAAATATTTACAAAAACATCTCGTAAATTGTTATTTAAATGTTGCACTATTTAGAACTATAAAGAAGAAATAAACTAATAATAACTAACTTTTGTGTTATGATGTGTACATTATTTAAATTGTCTATGTGGGCAAATGCTGTAAATGTCTTTCAAAATTAAAACTTGTTGTCTGTAATGAAAGTTTAAAGTTATACCCTTGCGGTAAGATGAGCAGATGTACACTCAATTAGTACAAAAAACTTGTAATAATTATTATATTGAGTTAAATAATAATAATAATTTTAATCATCTGGTACAGGCCAAATAAGTCATTCAATTTGAATTTGTAGCTTGTTATTGTGACACTCCTTCAATTATAAATATAGGCATATATTATGGGCATATAATTCATAGATATCAGTTTTATCATTACTAATTTTTAGTTTACCGTATATTATAAGGTGTTTTATTACCATGACAATTTTTGGTTGTTGTTGTTGCCAAAGCATTTGCAGTTTTGCTGCATACAGGTAAAACTGTGCAAAATAAATTACATTAAAAACATAAAATTGACAAAGAAATATTAAATGCATTGCATTTAAGACAATTAAATATTAATTAATACTTTGCCCTATAGCGTACCATATTGAGGGAAGCATTTGTAAGCAAATCTTTGTTTTGCATTACTAATATTTACCTTTAGACCACATTATCTTTTGAATGCCCTATTTCTTTTCTCATGTAGTGTGGTTTACTTATCCATATAATATGAAAAATATTTCTATTATCTGTTCTAGCTTTCAACCTTTTGCAGATCTGATGTCATAAACCAGAAAAGATATGGTAGCCACACCCACCAGAGCAGAGACAACCAATCGGATCAGAGCTTCCGTAGTGAAAGTAAAAGTGAAAGTGACACGTGATGATCAAGTATGGTAGCGCATACTTGGAATTTGACCTGTAACACTTCCCAGTGTGCAATGAAGAATTCACAAAAGGGGTTGCACATTTAAAGTATATTTATTCTGCAAAACAGAATAACTCGTTTTAGTTACAGCTCTCGTGGTTATCACACACCATCACTCACGGGGAAGTCTCGCTCTCAAACTCACGCTAGACTTCACGAGAGCTCGGTTCCATTACCAACACCACCGCCACTTGCTGGTGCACTATAAGACTGTAACATTTGTCACTATATTATATTTGACAATACACATTATATATGACATTATTGGAGTGCAATACTCATACACATTTAACCCATCGAAGTTAGTGCACACACATTAGGAGCGGAGCAGAGTAGTGTAGTGCAGCCTGTGTGGCGTCCAGGGAGCGATTGGGGGTTAGATGCCTCAGTCATTCCCTGCTGGTACTGGAACCAGCAACTTTTGGGTCACCAGTTCAACTCACTAACCATTTAGGCCACGATTTTCAATTAACGCTTTAGTTAACATTATACACCAATATGTGGGCAGAATCATCTCTTCACATGGACAGCCATTTGTAAGGCCCGGCAAAATCGATCCAATGGCAGCATTCTATTCGCGGCGAAGGTCTCACGCGTGTTCCGTCTTTTCTCATGGCAAAGGGACTTTTGATTAAATGCAATACATTTTCTCATGTATTAACTCGTTATTTCATCTGACTCCATAAATGGAAAAGGTTTTAATGATGTCTGTGCATCATTAAATGTGAGCGAATATGACTATTCTTTTTAACTCTTTAATGAAAATAATAACAAAGTCCGTTTGAATAAAATCAAATGTTTACAATTTATTATGTCAGGTAAATGTATCATACCAATTTTGTAATCAGTTCAAAGATAATCAATACAATAACATCGAATGCTCTAGAATAAGAGAAAAAGATGCAAACCCGACATTAGAAATACATGAGGTTGGATTTAGTTGTCTCTGAGAGAGAGAATGAAATGTAGATGAGGTGAGACTTTCGTCTCAAGGGAAGAGGGGGGAAGTCAAATGTTAATTTCCAACAAGGTCCTTTGTTTCATAGACCAGTGATTAGATATACCTCTTCAACCAGTTTTTCCCATTATACAAATTCATTTAGAAGATGTTGCAGTGACAGATTTTTCCCCGTAGGCTCCTAAAATAGATTTGTTTTTTCCCTGTAAAGGTTTAATAGAGTGATCAGTCACATGGCATTACGACTCAGTGTCACGCTGCACTGTTTTTTGCCTTTGGACAGCACTGAAAATTGTTTGCTGAATTGCTACAATTAGTTACACCAGAGACTGATGAAACCTAAAGACTAAATAAATGATTTAATTCTCTGACATTAGAATTATAACCTAAACATTGCAGCAGTAAATTATAAATTGTGTTTATTAGAAATGTACCCAAACATTGACAGGAAAAAAAACAGGATATGAACTTTATAAAAAAAGTGTGATGTCAAGAATAGATCTGCTTAGAAATAAGCGGCTTCTCGTATACTGGAGTTGGTAATAATAACCACAGAAACTCCCACTTCTTATCTGCCATGACTACATGTGAGGTCATGGAGAGAAGCGTATGCATAAGTATTGATAAGTATAAGTATCGATTACACACAATATTTTTACATTTCTCATGTTCACATTCACACAGTAACACATCACTGTCTAAGAGAATCTTTTATCTGTCAGAATTTGTTGATGGGTTAAGCATTTTGTAGTGAAGTTGTTTTATGTCGACGGTGAGCTTCATACGAGCTGGAATGAAAAAAGCCCTTTAACCACGCGCTGTTCACACCTCTGACACAGCGCACACACACACACACGTCAGTAGACACATTCTCATGAACACGCTGTTTATCCAACTAACAAATCAAACCACAATTTGTGTACAGCTCAGCAGTAAATAAATTTCAATGTGACTCAAACTGAGCTGTCAGTGGGCCAGAGCCTCAAACTCACAGTTGTTTCCAAAGAAAGGTCAACTCCATGTGTCATCTGACCGCTACTAAATCACGAGTTTCCTCAATGTTTTAGCCAAATCAACATTAGTTGTGTTCGACTTCAGCTGGATTGAACCGGTGAGATTTGCTGCTTTCAGATTGGGAGGAATTGAAAACAGAGACCTGTTTGCCAAATACACAGACATCTCAGATGATTTTCATGACACTTTTAATTCAGTACTTTGTGTAGTAGTTATTAATACAGTGTATATATGTGCAAGAATAAAGTTCAACATAAGACTATACTTTTGAATACCAATAAAGTGGTACCATTTCTTTTATCAGTTTTATTTTGATAAACATGACTCAATATTACATTAAGATTAGGCTACATGAAATTAGTTTTTACTGTTATGGAAAATTGGCTGCATCTGAAATCGCATACTTGCCTATTATAGTAGGCAACAAGACCAGCATGTGACAAAGAAGTATGTCCGAATTCACAGTACTCAAACTGTAAAAGAGTTAGCACAAAGTACCCAGATGAGCTACTTCTTCCAGTGAGATTCTGAAGTGTGCAGATAGACACTTTAATATCCCATGAGGCAACAGGAGAGGATGTATAAATGACAGTGAAGTGACGCAACTGACACTGGTAGATCACATGATGATGACAACATGGCAGATGTAGCACATCCGGATTACATTTATGCTACCGGCCACAGAACGTACTGGTCGAAAAGTACTTCTTCAAAATATGTACCTACTTAAGAGAGTATGCAATTTCAGACTCATCCTATGTGTCAGAATAAACACATGTGATCATTGTCTTCGGTGAATTCAAGCAATCATGAAACAACTGTGGCCTTGTCCCAAATGGCACGCTTCATGTGCACTTGCATTATCACAAATCGATTGCATCTCAAATCTCAAAATTGGAATGGTATGCGCTGCTGTAAGTCAGACAGCGATCGCTCTGCTTCCCGTGAAGTCAAACACATCCACTGACTCTTTATGGGGCCGTTCACACAGAAAGCGTTTTTCCATTCCAGTGAACTACTTTTCCATTTTTTGTTAATGTAAATGCACTAGACAGATGTGTTTGACCGTTGCGCTCCTGTCTCGTGTCTTCTGCAGGGTATCACGCACGAGACCGGGATCTAAAATAGTGGCGCTCAAGATAAAATAAGTTCAACTTTAAAAAACCATCTCTAGAACTTGCGGTATTAAGAGTTAAACATGAAAAGGCTCTAAATAATTATTTAACCATTTTTGACATAATTAGTTATAGCCATCCATTTTATAGAAATAGTGTTTAAAGAATAACATTTTAGTGGAAAAATACTGGTAATTCTCGCCTCGCAGTATGGCACGGTGGCACCTCGCACATTCTCGCCTGAAGTTATAAAGTGACATTTTTCAATGCACCCAAAGCTCAAAACCAGCCCAGTCTCACACCCAAGGCGTCATCTAACTGACGCTTTTACCATGTTTGGCCATGCGTCAACATGCCGACGCACATGGTACCCCTTAAGCGTCAATATGAGACGCGCCTCCTAATGGTCTAATCCTAACCCTACCCCAGACCTAAACCTACCCATAACGGAAGCGTCATCTAACTGACGCTAAAGGGTGCGCGTCATTTTATGACGCCCGAGGATGAGCGTCTCATATTGACGCTTAAGGGGTACCATGTGCGTCGGCATGTTGAGCGCATGGTCAGAAGCGTCAGTAGATGACGCCTTGGGATGAGACTGTGTTGCCAAAACGGATCCAAAAATCCTTGTTTGTCGGAGTGAGTAGGCGGGTTAAGGCTGATTTATACTTCTGCATCGGACCTACGCCGGTGCCTCTACGCTATAGACTACGCGTTGGTTTTCATTTATACTTCTATATTATACTTTTATACTAACGTTGTCCGCGTTTACGCGCAATTACACTTGCAGAGGGAGCATGTGAAGCCAGAGAGAGGGGTTTTAGCTGACCAATCACAGCTAGACACACAGTGTCACAGTGCTCTAGTACGTGCGCTACACACAGCCTATGGCGTCGCTACGGCGTGAGTTTGACACAGAAGTATAAATTGGGCTTTAGTTGCTGCATGCCGGGTGTGAACGAGGCTTTATGCTACATGTAGAGATTGTCAACAATCCTAAAACTCATCTACAAGTTTTAAAGAACTTGTCAGTAGGAGTTGTAAAGGTTGTTGCAGGAGGTTCCAAACCAGGAGGTGAAAAAAAAATTATCTTCTCATGGCGATTGGTTCATACTCTACTCGATCTTCCGCTTTAAAATTCTGTAAAAAAAAAAAAATTAAAATTATATATATATATATATATATATATATATAACAATCATCAGAGATCCAGCAGAGATCAACACTATCAGAGACACTGGAGAGAGTGAATAAAAATTATTTATATATATATATATATTATATATATATATATATATATATATATTATATATATATATATATATATATATATATATATATATATATATATATATATATATATATATATATATATTTTTATTTATTTTTTACTGGTGATAGATTTGGGGACGTGAGTCTTCTTGCATTAAATGATGATCTTGTTGCTTTTATTTATCTGATATGTTACTATTGTGTTTTCTTGTATCATGATATTGTAAAAGCATTCATACATTTGACTGCCTGCTAAATTTATACAGAGATGTACAACATAATTTAGGAATAAATGATCTTACCGTTTTATGTGCATTTCTTTTGATGAACGTTGGCTCAGCGTAAGTGATCTCTTTTTCAGGAGTCTGATCTGTTTAAACAATAATAAAAGATGCATTGAACAACAACAACAATTCAATCTTACCTAGATCTGATTTTTTTACAACATACTGTGTGTTAATATTAGGGCTGTCAAAGTCAAAGCATTAAAGGGGCTATATGTAAGAATTTTCATGTAGGCCTATTAATCAGTTTTTTATTGCCAATTTGTGAACAACTTGTAATGAAACTTAAAGAACAAGACTTTCTCTGACTTTCTGTTTGTCTATAGCCCCTTTCACACAGAGATTCCGGAAAATACACGGATAATGTGACCCGGCATTTGTCCCGGGATTGTTTGATTTCGGTTCATTCACACTGCCAGTGATTTGCCGGGATCTGTGAGTGCGTTCACACACAACCCGTTAATGTCCCGGAAAGCCGCGTGACGTCAGGATGAGAGGTGTAAAGTACGCGTCGAAAACATGTGCGCGCGCACACCTTTCCACAGAGCTGGCGAACGATCGCAGCTTCAGCGCGGATTGTGAGGAGCTCCTGTCTCTGCTTCATTCCAGGTTGCAGACATTTTTTCGTTCTTTCTTTGTTGATGACAAACACAAACTTTCTTCTAAGAGCAACAGCGTCACGCGATGGCACATGCGTCATCACTATTACACACCCCTTACGGCATTGTTCTGGCTTTTTTTCACACAGTGCGCGTTCCGGGTCTGAACACGGCAATGTTACTAGGTCCCCAACCCGGGATCGATCCCGGCATCAATCCCGGGTCATGTTTGCGTTCACACAGAAGACACTCTGGCAATTTGCCGGCAATTTGCCGGGTTCAAAGTGCTGTGTGAAAGGGGCTTATGAAAGCCTGTAGACTGATTTTTTTATATGAAGAACTCAGGACTTTTTTTGGCAGGGAAAATGTAAAGGATGTGATGGTTACATGCGTGCCTCTTCTCCGTTCAATGACACATTAAATGAATGCTTATACAATGTTCAGGATAATGCTAAAAGAGACGTTCTGTACTGTGATGTCAATGTGTCATGCAAAGAAAAGGGATTCATTCAAACTATAGTCTCACATAGATTCTATATAACACTGCTATTCTAGAAATTAATTTAATCACCAGCTGAGTGCTGCATCTTTACACATGTAGGATTGTGTTATTGTATCATTTCATAATGCAGATTTGCATTTCTGTCTTAATCACTTTTATTGTCACACCACTAACATGTTAGCCTGACTCCGGCCTCCTGCGTACTCCCGCTCAATTTTCATTTTCCTTTAGTACACTGTCTGGGTTTGAGGTATATTCGTGGGTTTTCTCCGGGCAAATTTTTACCGGTCCAATCAGGGAACAGAGGGAGTGGCTGAGAAGATGACGTAGAGGTTGTGTGGTAGTTTGAGTTGTAGGGTTACGTCTCGACCAAACATTAGCGATTGGTAATGGCAGATCCAGAGTGTCTCTAGGAAGATCCAATAGTTTTAAACTTCAACAGAGTTCCCGCCTACAAGGAAGTTAGCACTTGTCAATGGAGAGTGGCCAGACTCTGTACAAATGAAATGTACGAAAGTCTGGTAGGTCCAGGCTACTAACATGTGCCATGCTAAATGAAATTCTTGTCTTTGTAATTCCACTGTGGAGTTTGAGAAATGCAGAAACTGTTATTTTTCCTGAGGGAGACTGCCATGTGTCATTTTATAGATAATCGCCGAACACTTGCCTTCTTGATCAGTTTTTCTACATTTCCTGCAGATCCAGAAGATCACGACTGCAGCAACAATCATCAGAGATCCAGCAGAGATCAACACTATCAGAGACACTGGAGAGAGTGAAGAAGAGTGTGTGTCCGGTGCTGTAATGATACAGAAAGAAGTGAACGCATCAGTGTGATCTACACCAGAAGACAGAGATCAGGTCAGTGAATACACACATATATATGATCAGAGCTGTGGTACTTGCACATGTGTGACAGAGTGTGTTGATGTCCAGATGTGTGGTCTGGTTGCTGATGGGATTGTTCAGCACACAGCTGTAGGTGTTTTTATCCTGATATTCCACCTCCAGAGGTAGAGAGAGACTGATGCTGAGATCACACACACTGATGCTGGACAATACACTCATTCCTGCGTACCAGGAGAGAGTCGCATCACTCACATTACACACTGATGAACACACCAGTGAACATGATGATGATGAAGATGATGATGAAGAACAGTCTCTGCTGATCACAGGAACAGGTAGACGAGCTGAGAAAGATTAGAAACAGCAGAATGTTTCTAATGAGTGATTATATGATTATAATGAGTGTTTTAATGAGTTGAGAGAGAGCTTGTGATGTCATTCACAAACAATAGACTGCTCAAAACGAAAGTATTCAATAGACTGAAAAGGAAAGTTTAAAATAAGTGTGTAAAATGATTTAGCTCACCATAAACAGTGAGATTGAAACTATTTCTCACACTGTTGGTCTGTAGTTGATAAACTCCAGTATGTTCAGTTGTGGTGTGTGTTATGTTCAGAGATCCAGTTTGATGATCCAGCTTCAGTCTGTCTCTGAATCTCCCATCAAGAACGTCTTCATATACAGTGATGCTGTCGTCCAGTACATAGATTTGAACTATTAAAGTGTTTTCATCTCCAAACCTCCACAGAATCACATCATCGTCCATCATTTCAGTGAGATCAGAGTTTAGAGAGACTGAATCTCCCTCCATCACTGACACTGACTTCACTACATCTGTACCAGCAAACACTCCTGGAGAATAGAGATTATCACAGATTAAGGGTCCCAAATAACTTTAAGTAGGTTTTACTTAGGATCAGTACTATGTAAAAGTAAAATGAAGAACCGAAGAAGCCAAACGAAAGAACAAATTAATGACCATAAAAGCTACAAATGATAAAAGTTAAAGGAATCTTAAGTTATTCTGATGATAAATTATTCTGATGTTAGTCCGGAATTCAAATCATAAGTAATACTTGTTCATTTCCAAAATATCTGAAAACAATAGCAAATGCATCCATGCACACCATGTTATTACTCTGTATAAAAACTAAATCATGAACTAAATCAGTATATACAAACATATAAAACACATTTTACTTCACATCTTACTTACCAGCCAGTTTACACAAACACAAGCAGAACAGAATGACAACATGAACCATTTCTTTGAGCACTATTACATAAGAACACTGGAAGTGTCTGAAAACAGTCTGCTTCAGCAGAAGTGAGATACAATCTAGTGTGTGTGTGTGTGTGTGTGTGTGTGTGTGTGTGTGTGTGTGTGTGTGTGTGTGTGTGTGTGTGTGTGTGTGTGTGTGTGTGTGTGTGTGTGTGTGTGTGTGTGTGTGTGTGTGTGTGTGTGTGTGAATCCTCAAATCCTCCCCCCAACACACCCTGACCACCCATCACTGAAAGACCACATATATTTCACAATATTCACGATGCATTTTCAAGCTTTTAATACTTACTTTTCTTACAGGTGGAAAACGATCTTCAGCATATATATATATATATTATATATATATATATATATATATATATATATATATATATATATATATATATATATATATATATATATAATATATAACAGTAATTTTCTGTACTGATTTTAGGCCTTACCTGTATATTGAATTATTGCATTGTGTTGTGTGTATGGTTAAAAACAATTAAGGGTCCACAAACTTAAAAGTTAATGAATAGGAGAATGCATTAATCATGGCTTCGATTAATTGAATGTTTCCCTAAAATCAGTGATTCATCTTATTTCAATTGGTGCTTTGCATGAAGTGAGTCAAATAGCAAGGTTAGTGTATTCATGTTAGTTCAGTTCTATAAACACATAAGACTAAGCAGTTTCAGACTTAATAATCTATACTGCGTCACAGCCATTCAGTGATTCACATTCTTTTTTTGCTAAGGAAAAACCCTGCGGCTTTTTGTGGGTGGTATGCAGCTTTTATTCAAAGACACTTCGTAATTACCTCTCACAAGATTTTGTGTCGAAAATAATGTTATGTATTTTGCACTGTGGGTTTACTTGACGATAGTTTATAATTGCAAAATTGTAAACAATAATACTATTGGTTGACGTTAAGTCTCGTCAGGAAAGCTAAAGCAAAAATAATCCCCTAGCCGCCCAGCTGGGGATTCACGCGGATGTAGCCTGTATATTATTTTTGCTTTCGCTTTTATTTATAGAATTAACAGCAACCATTAAGCAGTAGGCTTTTTAATTTGGTCTACTAAATATTGCTTAATGTGATTTTATGTGGATAAATATTAAATAGGTCGTGTATTCTTATCCGAAATTTAGGCTACACTGAATATCAAGTGTAGGGCGTTTTGTGTGAGGCAGGAAGACAAACAGACTCAATGGCAGCAGATGACATGGGATGCTGGTTTGTGCTCACTCTGTGCGTTTTGCTCGTTGATGGTAAGACATTAGACTTTTTGATTTTGTAGTTTAATGCTTTCCCTTTTGATCGATGAATGTTATTTAAAAAAGAAAAAAAAAACATATGATTTTATTCGTAATCATCATTGGGTAAAACGTATAGAGCAGGGCTATTCAATTGGCGGCCCGCCAATCATCACCAACCTCATCCTCCTCTTTTCCTGGGGGTGCGGCTTTAGTTTGATACGCGCTCCGATTGACCTGAGAAACTTTTTACGTGGTAATATTTCAGCAGTTATTATAGGCTATGTTTCCCGAATTTATGTCGACTGAACCAGCGATACATCATTCGTGAATTAATCATTCTTTTGGTTCGATTCTATCTAAACACGCTTGCATAACGGTCGGATTCATTCGGATCGCTCCGTCACTGAATCCTCTGAAGGGTTTCTCGGTCAGTAGGCTACAGTATCAACAAATAGCGCTGTTTTCAGTTATTTCACTAGTTGTTTCAACACGGCCAAGCACAGAGTTGCGTTTACTCCCGGTCCCGGACACATTAAAATTGCGTTGCGACAACCTGTGGGAAGCGTTTCAGTCCGACAGAAATCTCTCCATTACAAATCACTCTGATTTAACTATTAAATGGATGAAACAGCCTGAACATTCCCAACAACAAGACTGATGAGGAAAGCAGGAGAAACATAGTGACAAACGAAATTAGAAGACTTTAAATCCCCTAATCTCTATCACCCTTAAAAACATTTACCATGAATGTACTATAGTAATTTACCATGTGTTGGGAATTTATATTGAATACTATGTAGTAATAAATAAATAAATAGTGGAGACCTGGGATGGTTGTAACAATTTTGACCTCTGTCTATATCTTTGTAGCACTTGAAGTCAGTGTGTTCAAAATGTGATCCAAACTAGTTACAAGTGTCTGCTATTAAATGACATATTATCTTTGCAACACAAACAGAAAATGCATGGTTTAGTTTCAAACAGGAGGAGTGAAATGTTACAATTCACCCTATAGTCTGTGTTAGTTGGAACATACCCTGGGGTGAGATGTAACATTATGATATTTACCGGGGTGATATGTAACATAATGAAATAAGGATTTCGATTAAAAAATATATATTTTGAAAGGTTTTTATTCAACACTGACTTTTTTTTACCATTTACCATTTACCATTATAAATTGAACTTGAACAAAGACATGTTGTTTGTTTTAATAAGCAATTTATGCCATTTGTTAAAATTAATGTGGTAAATTTTGTCCCAATAATATAAACTAAAAACCTAGAACATATGGTGTAGTTTTGTGTTTGTACTGCAGTGTTGTTTGGTATTGGTATAATGTGTGAACTTGTGTGTGTGTGTGTGTGTGTGTGTGTGTGTGTGTGTGTGTGTGTGTGTGTGTGTGTGTGTGTGTGTGTGTGTGTGTGTGTGTGTGTGTGTGGTGTGTGTGTGTGTGTGTGTGTGTGTGGAGACTGTTGAATGACAATGGACGTTTCATAGTTGAGTTTCAACTAACCCAGAGTCATATAGCCATTAATAGCTCACCTTACAGCTAACAGGCAAAACATTAACAACTTGCATGGGAAATATCTACACAGACAAAGAATAAACATAAAAGTTTGATGAGTTTAACTAAAAAGCAAAATAAAACAAAATATGGGTGATTTAAATACTGAATATGACATAGAAAGCACACAATTATTCACTACAAATTAGGGTTTTGGTTTTGCGCTGAAACCTTAATTTCTGGATGCAAAATTACCTTTAAAAAAATAAATGTTCATTTCTTATTATGGTATTATATTAGTTTTTTGTAAAATGTATTCAATCATTATTTAAACATAAAAATTATGATTATTAGATGTTTTAATTAAATTAAATATTTTTCCAGAAACTGAATTTAAAAAGTACAAACCAATAAAATAATCACACTTTTTTTAAAAATAACTAAAAAATTGGACAGAAAATAGGCCTATATTAAAATAATATTAAATATCAGTATATTTATATCTATATATCAATATATTATTCTTCATTAGATATAATATTTAATTAATACTTTTTTTAATTGATTACAATTGATACATTTTTGACCAATTATCAAAATAATGTACAGTTTTACAAAGCTATTATTATCAGATAATGTGAGGAGACAGCAGGGAGTGGCTCAGTGAACGAGATATCCCATTTTACTAGCGTTGCCCAGCACTGCCATACAAACCGAAAATGCCATTTTCAGACAATAATTTTCAACGACCAAATTTCGGTGCATCCCTAAAGCTGTCACTCATCCGATCTCACAAGTTCTGTTATAACCAATGAAGCTGTTTACACTGCATTTACATTTTGTCTACATTTTAGTTAATTAAAATGAGATTATTCGTGGTGTAAACAGTAATGAACAAAAACTCTTTTTTTGAGTGGTACGTACATTTTGACTAAATGAAACACCTCTGATTGGCCACTGCGTTCAAGAGATCAACAAACATGTCTGATTGGCTACATTGCTCACCGCTGCAAAAACACATTGCAAATAGAAACATTTGACATTCTAGTCTAGAGCGCAAACACTATGTTTTAAATCATCTGGCAAATCTGTTTCATCAATATGATGTTTTTACAATATTAACTAAGGGTGCTCGTGCTTTGTTTTTGTTTTATTATGTGTATTAATCTGTCTTCCTCATGGGGATGGATATGATCTAACAATGATATTTCAGGTTATATACTCGTATGAGGTGAAACCTGTACACACACACACACAAACAGACACAAGAACCCTCATTGTTCATTTGTGTCCTCAGGTGTGTATGGTGATGAAGTGATGACAGTATCAGTGATGGAGGGAGATCCAGTCACTCTAAACACTAGTGTTACCAAACAACAGCGTGACAAGATACTGTGGTATTTTGAAGACACTCGTATAGCTCTGATCAATGGACATCCAAATACGAGTTGTTTATATGATGGAGCAGACGGGAGATTCAGAGACAGACTGGAGGTGGACTATGCGACTGGATCTCTGACCATCAGAGACATCAGATCTGAACACGCTGGACGATATGAAGCAGAGATTATCAGAAGCGAAAGTTCAGGCAAAAGGCAAAGCTTAAACAGAAACCGCAAGTGTGACAGCACAAAAATCACCAGAAAAATCAGCAGCTCTCATGATGATACCATCAAAATATTCAGTGTGATCATCATTGGTGAGTCACATTAAATTTTATTTACCCTTTAGGTTTTTTTAAGGAATAAAATATTAGAAAATGAATAAATGATTTTTCTATTAGAAAAATAGATCATATAAAACCACAATCAGTGTCATTTGCATGCTGTTTTCACATTTCTGTTTAGTTTCATTGTCATGGACTTTTAGTTTTGTTTTCACTTTCAACATGGGTTTTTTTTCTCTTTACATCCCGTTCATAGATTGTTTTTGTTTTTTAAATTTCATAGTTCAACAAATAAAATCTTAATTTGTGATGACTCAATCATTTTGAGGAGAAATATTTTGCAAGTAATTAAATATATGACATTCAAATCCTGTGACCCTACTTACAATCCTACATTCATTTGATTTTGGAATCTTTAATAGAAAGATTACATCAAAAACATTAATTTGTGTTCTTTTGTATTGTAATAAATAACAATTTATTTTAATTGGTTTGTGTTTTCCAGCCTCTCTGTCTGATCAAGACGAAACCAAAAAAGAATTTTACATGGAGAAGCATGCGGATGACTTGAGTATGTTGTTTCCTCTTTTTTTTAAATATATGAATAGACTGCATAATCTACTACAGTACTGTTCTTAGGGGAGATTGACTTTATAGTTCATAAAATGACATTCCTGACGTTCTTTTAAACACATGAATTTTATTTAAACACCAAATGTATATAAATGTTTTTTGTCAAACCTTATCATAAAAACCTCCTTATAAAAAAAGATAATAATGAATAACGCTGATGGATATACGGAAAGGCAAACAGAAACATGGCAGCTTTACAAACAGATGTAAAGTTCATGATGACAGATGTCGGTCATCTCTCGACGTCTCTGGAAGGTTACTAGATCATCCATGTGTAGGTTTAAAGCACAGATAGTTTAATCTCTTATTCTCCTTTGCAAAAAAATATTTTGTAAAATACCCAGATTTCATAAACTGATGTGGGATTATTTCACATTGGAATAGAGGAGTAAGCCTTTCACATTAAGTGTAAAAGTGTCCATAGAGATATAATGTCCGTAGAGAATATTATATAAACACAGTCATATTCTCTCACTCTAATGGCTGTTTGTCTTTATAGATCCAGGTGTGTTTGAAGGTGTGATCGCAGGAATAAGTGCTGCTGTTCTGCTGCTGCTGTCTACAGTTGTTGCTTTTGTGATTTACTATCGTCACAGGAGCTCTAGAAAGGGTAAGTACTATACGGATACTATAGTGTGAGGAAAACATTATGGGGCCAGATTTATTAAACAGGGTGTATTAGCATGAGAGCGCAATACAGACACACCCGTGGGATCATGTGTGGGAAGCTCTGTGTTGTGCTGAGTAAATACGTCTTCGTCTGGTGTCTGATTGTGGTACAAAATGTGTCTGATAACATATTCACACGACAAACTCCTTCAACTGCGACCCCAAGGAAAATCTAATGGAATTATTCACCCGAAAACCTTTCCGTGGATGCAGGGCGGGAGCGCAGGTGAAAGCGAGGAGGTGGCGGTAAGCCCTTTCTACCATCGATTATCATGGGCAACGTTAACTCGCTGCCTAATAGGTGTGAGGAGTTGGAGGCTCTGATAAAAACGGATCGGATCTATCGGGAATGCAGTTTATACTGTATTACGGAGACGTGGCTTACCGATGCTGTTCCTGACTCAGCTGTCAACATACCTGGTTTTACCATTGTGCGGGCGGACAGACAGCCGGATATGTGTGGAAAGACGAAAGGAGGCGGATTGGTGCTGCTCGTGAATGACAGATGGTGCTGCTCCGGTCATATAACTGTTAAGGAAAAAATCTGTTGCCGGGATGTGGAGGTACTAGCGGTGAGTTTAAGACCTTACTATGTGCCGCGGGAGTTTTCTCACATCGTCGCCATTACTGTTTACATTCCACCGCGTGCAGTCCCCTCAGTAGCGTGTGACGTCATTCAGGACTCGGTCGCAAGAATACAGTCACAACACTCAGATGTGATGATTGTCATTTCGGGAGATTTCAATCATGTTGACATTAGTTCACTGGGGGGCGGTTTTACACAGTATGTCAACTGTAACACGAGACACAACAGCATTTTAGATCTCTGCTACATTAATGTGGAAAATGCTTATAGTGTATGTGCCCTGGGTCCGCTAGGCAAGTCACACCATAATTTGATCCATCTTAGGTCGTCCTACAGACCCTGTGTAAAGAGACTGCCTGTGACCATTAGATCTTACAGGAGGTGGACTCCGGAGACTAGCGAAGCTCTGAGGACTGTTTCCAGTCTACTGACTGGAACACACTTATGGACACACACAGGTCAGATAATAATATTGATGTGGCGGTTGAATATGTGACTGATTATGTTCATTTTTGTATGGACGTGGTGGCTCCGGTCCGAGAAGTCCGATGTTTTCCTAATAATAAGCCATGGATTACGAGAAACATAAAGCAACATCTGAATCAGAAGAGGGAGGCTTTTAAAACTGGGGACACGGAAAGCATCAGGGCTGCCCAACGCAACTTGAAGAGGGCTATAAGACAAGCTAAAAAAGATTACAAGGAACAGCTGGAGAAAAAACTACAGCATCACAGCACAAGGGAAGTGTGGAAGGGAATGAGAGTGATTACTGGCTATAAGGAGAACGGAAGGGTGACTGAAGGAGATATCTCTTTAGCCAACGAGTTCAACCACTTTTACAGTAGGTTTGCTCCTGTCTGTGCCTCTCCACCACGTCCACCCAGCGGTGGCGCCACGCCCGCTGTTGCCTCCTGCCCTGTTCCATCTAGTGGCTGTCCCACCCTTGCTGCTGCCTCCTGCTCTGCTCCACCCACTGGCTGTTCCACCGCTGCTACTATCCTCTGCCCTGCTCCATCCAGTGGTTGTTCTACCTCGGATGCTGTCTCCTGCTTTGCTACACCCAATGGCTGTTCCACCTTTTCTGCTGCCTCCTGCCCTGCTCCATCCAGCGGCTGTTCCACCTATGCTGCTGCCTCCTGCTCTACTACATCAAGGGGCCGTTCCACCTTTTCTGCTGCCTCCTGCCCTGCTCCACCCAGCAGCTGTTCCAGCCTTGCTACCTCCTCAATTTGCTACACCTAGTGGCTGTTCCATCTATGCTGCCTCCTCCGACTCTGCTACACGAAGTGGCTGTTCCACCTTTTCTGTTCCACCCAGCAGCTGTTCCATCTCGGCTGCTGCCTCCTGCTCTACGACACCTAGTGGCCGTTCCACCTTTCTTGCTGCCTCATGCCCTGCTCCACCCAGCAGCTGTGACAGCCTTGCTACCTCCTCCTGCTCTGCTACATCTAGTGGCTGTTCCATCTGTGTTGCCTCCTCCGGCTCTTTTACACCCAGTGGCTGTTCTACCCCTTCTGCCGTCTCCTACCCTGCTCCACTCAGCTGTATACCAAACTGTGGTTATTTTAGCATGGAGACGGTGAGGGCTGAGCTCAGAAGATTGCGTCCTGGCAAGTCAGCTGGACCAGATGGAATACCACCGAGGCTTCTAAAGGACTGTGCTGCGGAGTTGGCGGTTCCTCTGCACACACTCTTTAATTGGAGTCTTCAGAACAGTCAGGTGCCGAAGCTGTGGAAGACATCCTGCATTGTGCCAGTGCCTAAGGGTGGGAGACCTTCCGGGGTCAAGGATTACAGACCAGTGGCCTTGACGTCTGTGATTATGAAGACCCTTGAAAGGCTCCTCCTTCGGTTCCTGGGCCCTCAACTTCAGTGCGCACTTGACCCCCTGCAGTTTGCCTATCGAGCAAACATGGGGGTGGAGGATGCTGTCCTCTACTTGCTTCATCGAGCTCACACTTTTCTCGATTGGACAGTGGCGTATGTGAGGCTGATGTTTTTTGATTTTACGAGTGCATTCAACACCATCCAGCCTCAGATTCTGAGAGGCAAACTCGTGAATCTTGGCATGGAGCCTGCTCTTACTGAGTGGATAATCAGCTATCTGACAGAGCGGCCACAGTACGTCAGACTGGGGAACATGGTCTCAGACACTGTGGAAACAAGTATTGGGGCCCCCCAGGGAACTGTATTATCCCCTTTCCTCTTCACCTTATATACATCAGAATTTACATACAGTACATCATCTTGCCATATACAAAAATATTCTGATGATACTGTGGTGGCGGCTTGTGTGAGGGGAGGAGATGAGGAGGAGTATAGGAGGGTCATCTTGGAGTTTGTGACCTGGAGCAGGTGCAATGGTCTCATCCTTAATACTTCTAAAACCAAGGAGATGATAGTGGACTTTGGGAGGCGTAAGTCACACTATCTACCTGTGTAATTGAGGGGGTGGACATTGAGGTGGTCCAGACATACAAATATCTGGGAGTCCATCTGGACCATAAATTAGACTGGTCAGCACATGTAAATGCAGCGTATAGGAAAGGCCAGAGCAGACTCTTCTTTCTGAGGAAGTTAAAATCGTTCCATGTCTGTAATGAGATGCTGTACCTCTTCTATCAGTCGATTGTGGCCAGTGCTGTGTTCTTTGCTGTGGTGTGCTGGGGCAGCTGTATGAAAGCCAGAGATGGGAACCGACTGGACAAACTGGTCAGAAAGTGTGTGTCAGTGTTGGGGAGGAGGGTTGACTCTGTAGGCGAGTTGGTGGAGGAAAGAATGAGGAGAATGATGAAATCCATCCTCAGTAACAGGAGCCACCCACACATGACACTGTGGATGCCCAGCGAAGCAGCCGCAGTGACCGACTCCTCTCTATGAGCTGCAGGACTGAGAGGTTCAGGAGGTCATTTGTTCCGGCCGCCATAAGGCTATACAATGGATCTCTTGAAGTGCATTATTATTCTACTAATAATGATAGTAGTAGTTTGTTGTGTGACTCTTTTACTATTAACTCTTTTATTAACTGTTATTATTTGTGCTTTTTTAATGCGTGTATAGTAGTGAGAATGTTTGTTGGTAATCAACACACACTAAAGCTGATGGACATTGAATTTCCCCTGTGGGGATTAATAAAGGTCTACTCTACTCTACTCTACTTATCATTTCTCCTACAAATGCATGCAATAATGTCAGCTGCAAAAATAACCCCGTATGCCTTTTCAGTGCTAATGTTTCACTGCATGTCTGTAGTAAATCCTGACCGTAGTTTTTTATTAACACCAAAGGGAACAACTGAATGAAAAATGTGATTTTTGTTTTATTTGTGAACTATTAAACACATTTGTCGTGCATTTCAAATGTTGGTAAGATATGTGTTTATAGTAGAATAGTAGATACATTCAGTGTTGGGGAAAGTTACTTTTAAAATGCGTTACAATATTACGTTACTCCATAAACAAGTAACTAATTGCATTATTTAGTTAATTTTTCTGGAAAGTAATGCACTGTGTTACTTTTGCATTACTTTTTCTCACCTTGGCTGGGCTTTTGTTTTTTTAACAACCTAAAAAAAATCTATTAAATTTGTATTTTTGGCTAATGTAAAGGCCCTTTCACATTAAAAGTGAAATGAATAATCCTCAGGCTGTAAATGTAAATTTAAATTCACGGCTGTACAGTAGAGGGCGCCGCTCAAACAAACCTTTCAGCTCTGCTCTGGATTGCAGAAGAATAGGACTTTCTAAAAGTATTATTACATTTTAAAGTTTAATAATAAAAAAAAAATGAAACAGATGTGATGTTTATCTAAAGTCATTGTTGCTTGTTAGTATGATCGAACTGGATCATCGAAGGTCAAAGACATTGGTTAATAAAGTGAGATTAAACACATAAAGTATATTTGTGACCCTGGATAACAAAACCAGTCTTATGGGTCATTTTTTTTTTAAATTGAGATTTATACATCAAGTGAAAGCTGAATAAATAAGCTTTACATTGATGTATGGTTTGTTAGGATAGGACACTATTTGGCCGAGATACAACTATTTTATCTGGAATCTGAGGGTGCGAAAAAATCAAAACATTGAGAAAATCGTCTTTAAAGTTGTCCATTTATGTTCGCGATTGTGCTGCATTCACTCACACAAAAATGTTTTAAATTACGGTAAATTTACAATACTTCATGAACACGCAGTCTACCAAGAAGTCTAACTGAGTCTTGGACTCTTTGACCATACTCATATCCCTTTTAGGTAACTAAACGTCGTAGCTACGTATCGATCCTAACTACCCCAGACCTAAACCACCTAACTACCTCACCTATGACGTTAAGTAAAGCTCATTGTATATCCGATTCATTACCGACGTTAGGTCCTAAAAAGGCGATATGAGTATGTCAAACTTCCAAGACGTCAAGCTCTGATAGACGTAATGGAACAGATTTATTAAACTCCTAAATTTTGCATAAAGAAAATGAGATGACCCATACAATATATTGTTGGCTATTCCCACAAATATACCTGTGCTACTTAAGACTGGTTTTGTGATCCAGGGTCACATTTGTTTTATTTAACATTTTAATTATTGCAGGTTCACGTAATATTCTGAATATGTTTTTGTTTAAGTGTGATGTAAATGCCTGTTCACGTTCAGTCTAGAACATCATGTTCACACAAAACGCCTCTTCATTACTCATGATCTCTCTCAACATGAGGACAGGAGAGCTGTCAGTCAATAAATAACTACAATTATCAGTTACTTGAAAAAGTTGTTCTGGTTATGTAACTCGTGTTAAGTGTAATGTGTTGCCCCAACACTGGATACGTTTTGTAACTTGGGGGGAGCAGGGCACAACATTTTATTACAGAGTATGCATTATCCCATTCTAGTGTTTAATTTTGTGTATGTGATTGTTTTTTAAAGCAGGCAGGGACAAAGAACTGGAAAAATATGAGGTAAGATACTGTACTGAACTACTTTAGATCATTGATCTGTGTTTGATTTCAAACTCATTCTACTGGCAAATCTACCCATTTATCAGAATCTCCTCTCTCTCTCTCTCTCTCTCTTCTCTCTCTCTCTCTCTCTCTCTCTCTCTCTCTTTTCTCTCTCTCTTCTCTCTCTCTCTCTCTCTCTCTCTCTCTCTCTCTCTCTCTCTCTCTCTCTCTCTCTCCTCTCTCTCTCTCTCTCTCTAGAATAAAAATACAGAACATGTGATTTGAGAGTCCAGCTACTATAAAATTATTACCATTGAAAAATGATTTGCCACTATGTTATTTCTACTATGATCATATTGTATATTGTGTATATTGTCCAATTTATCTTTTTTTTTTGTTTTTTTTTTGCTATTGTCTCATTGTTGTTGTTTTGTTTTTGAACTATGTTCCTTTATACTATGTGAAATGAATATTTTTTTTTTGTATTACATTTGGTGGGTGGGTGCTTTTAACCCATTTATGCCCAAATTTTTCTGAATGGTTTCATGCATATAGTCATGTTAATAATGTCCTATGTGAACATGTTCTGCATTTATTTTCCCCAGTTTTTTTTTTTTTCTTCTTGAAAATCGTATTTGAATGTGCGGCAACTATAGTTGCCGGTGGGCAAATAGCTTGTATGCACCCCCTCAATGTTAAATATGAATAGGAGGAGAACATTTGGCATCTATCTCAAAATAACTGCTTCCAACAGATCAATCTTTATTCATAAACAAATTTATTGTGTATAAAAGTCGAAGAATGTTTGATGCGAACCCAAAAAAGCGGAATCTAACTTATAATGTCTTGAGTATGAAAACACAACAAACAATAAATCCATTTGTCTTAAACCTTGTGCGCTGTTTTGGGTCTTTTTGACCCACATTTCTAACTTTCATTTATGGGGATAACATGGATAATTTGACATGGTTTAGTGTAAGATTTTTGCCCATCTTTTGGAAAATGACCTTTTAAAAGTAACAAATTATCACTTTAACCAGTAGATGGCTGCAGAGCTCCACTATTTGCTATTTGCTATTTGACTAAATGAAAGACATATTTTCACAAGGTTTTCCAGTTGTATTCATATCTACACATTATGAAATCACAATTATAAAAATAAAAGTTACTTTTTGTCGAAGTTTAGGCATTTTTTGTACTAGAAAAAATATAATATTCAATAATGTTATATTATGATTAGAATCAAAAGATTTTTGTCAACGGACAAAATTCATCCACAAAATCAGAAAGAACACACATTGACAGAAATGAAGTGGCACACTTCACACAATTTTTTGGATTTTATGAAAAACAGATGTTTGAAATAAATGATAAACTCTAAAGACTCCAACTTTTCTCTTTGTAACATCCTGATCAGGTTTGATTCTAATCATAATGTAACATTATTGAAAAACTGATTTTCTTCAGTACAAAAACTGCTAAACTTTGACAAAAAGTAACTTTTATTGTTATAATTATGATTTCATAATATGTAGATATGCATATATCAAAAATGTAATTTGTTACAAAATGTAACAAATTACATTTGTACAAAATTTGTACAAAATTTGTACAAAATTTGTTACAAAATGACATTTTGTTGCCTGGGGTCTCTGAGACCACAAACAGCCTGACTGTAAACCTCAAATGAACAGCGCACAAGGGTTAAAGTGGTAGAGTGCAGAACAAAGTGCAGCCATAACAGGGTATTGTGTATCAAAAAGTTAAATGAAAATAAATAAATACAAATAATATAATAAAATAATAAAAAACGATATCTATATAACAAGCAAAAAAACAAATGACAAAATGGCAAAAAACTAAAATAACAGTGCATACAGACAGTACTTATGAACAGTAGAGATGTCATTTAAAGGGTTAAGTTATGTTTATGCACTAAACAAGTCCAATAACCTTGAATTATTAACCTATTAACAGCGTATACCCCATTTCCCCATGATATATGTACTTGCAAGGCATTTGCCCACCGTCAACTATAGTTGCCGCTTGGACTTTTGACTAAGTATACAAAAAACTATAGATCTATTGTAAGATTTGTTTTGTTTGGATGATTCTAGAGACCTTCATGATTATGTAGATATATATATGTCAACAAAAAATACTTATTAGTAATATGAAAATGAGCTTTCTTTATGAGGGTTTGCCTTTGTCATGCTTCCTGGAAGTAGGGGTAGGAAGTTGACAGCCTCATGTGACAGGAAGGAAGTAAAAACCTTTTTTTTTTTTCTTGAAATCCTTTATTTGGTTGTTTCCTTGCATGGCATTGAGACATACAACATGGATAAAACCTAGAAAAATACTTACAAAAGGAAAATGACAACTATACACTTCGGCAACTATAGTTGCCGGTGGGCTTCTTTTGCTTCGACCCACTAATTTATTACATTATGAAAATTTCCCATTGCCTTTTGCTTTGGTATTATAACACTAACTAAGATTATTTCAAAAATCACAGATTAACTGTGTGACACTCACTCCATAGTCATTTAGTGGATGTTTTTATCCATAGATGAGCTTCACAAGCACTTTATCACGGGAGTTATTATAATAAGTGTCAGATGAATATTAATAAATCCAGTTACTGGTTATACCATCAGAAAAAGTCATGAAGTCACTGTTCAGAGGTATTACTTTCTTCGGGCCTCAGAGGGTTGTGGTGGCAAACAATTTTACATCACTGAATAAGAGACAAACATCAAACAATTGTCTTTAAAGGTTATTTATTTTCTTGCAAGAAAAGGTCAACAATCATACATACGAATTGGGGCATCCTTCCTTCTTTATAGTTGTTTCTCAGCCAAGGTTGTTTCTTGGCTAAATGAAGATATGTCTTAGCCACAACATATTGTTTAGATTTTTTTTATCATACAAACATTTATCATATGGAGACCCTCTGTCTCTGTCATAAACTTGGTTAAATTCATAAGGACATGCGCATATATCAACAATACATTAATCTTATTTAATTCTTCATATTTCTAAATATAATCAAATGCCAACATAAAGAGCATATTACATTTCTTCGACAGGGTGAAATGATCTTTCTAGCTTGTAAAAATTGTAATGTCTATAATATTACTGAACATTTGGAAATTATTTGTGGAAGTCAAAATCCCATTAATTTTCTCCATAAAGAAACTTGTCATTTGTAATGATTCTGTATAAACCTACCTCAAAATGTGTTTAATTGACAAATTCCACATAAAGAACTATAATATCCATAAATCTGAAGAAAAATCAGTCCGAGAATCTTGGGTTTGTTCCCTCGTCTGTGGCCTTTATTTTCTGTTTTCTTTTGCTTCAAATCAAAGTTTGTAATGATGCGATTCATGAAGACGGCTGCTGTGAAATATGGAGAAGATGAATGTGACAAATACTTCCAAAAACAGAAATTACACTGTCACTATTTACATTGAATTTTTGTATTTTGTTATGTATTCATGAGGAAAAACTATGTTATGTCTATAATAAAAATACTCATCAGATTTCCTGTGGCATTTTGTTGCTCGTGTTTTAAATATTGAATGGTGTTGAGTGTATTTCTATTTAATTCAATAATTAAAATTCATGGAGTTATTATGCAAAAAAAAAAAAAAAAATCTAGATTGCATTAGTTGGTACAGACAAACTTAGCAGAATCATTCAGTCTGAATTAATATTGTTTTGTTGTACAATGGCTTCAATTAAAAAGAAAGGCTTATTTATGATTCATAGATGTATATCAGGTGCTACTCAGTTATCAGTTTCAATTTTATGTTGTTTTATTTTATTACATTTGTGTTTATAAAGTGTTTGCAGATTTTCTCCATACAATTAAAACAAAGTAAAGTTAAAATGTGCAAAAAATTACAAGTAAAATAAGGAACTGTGTAACGCAAAAAAAATATAAAATAGATGAAATATTGATGTATATAATAGTTTTGGCCACCAGATGGACACAACATACACAATACAGTCACTTTGGAGAAAAACATCTAAAATTATTTAAATCACTATAATAGATTTAAACTCAAGATATTTATGAAATCTGATGGATTTTTTTTTGTTTATTCAATGCCACAAAATAACAAGCACATTATTTGCATTAGCTGACAGAAAGAGAGAAAACAATACATAAAGCACATCAAATGCACACATTTCAAATATAGTAGATTCTGTGATAAAACAGATTCAAAATGACTGGACAAATTCAGTGTTATCTGCTCTGTTATTGAACATCATTGAACAGAAGAACAGAAGCCAGTTATCGCTGAAAAAAAAAAACTTTATACCAAACTTTTTACTGTTGTGATTCAAATTAGCCGCGTTTCCACTGCCGGGCCAGGGCCGGGCCAGAGCTAACAGCGAGCCGAGCCGAGCCAGTGGCCTCGGGCCTCAAGCACCGGGCTCGCGTTTCCACTGCCGGGCCAGTAGCCCTGCAGCGCTGCCTTAAACCCGCCCCTAACACGCCTTTCTGGATCAAACGTCATACAATACAACCCAACCCATTTCAGCGGGTATTATTAATTTATTTATAATAGGAAAGTTATAGCCGTGTCATGTTCCATTAGTCTCACGGCCGTGGTTCAATGTGGCCGGATTGACTCGCGACTGTCCAGCGAACCAGTGAGGAAAGTCACCTTCTCTGGAAGCTTTTCCGCTTTGTCCATTGTGCGTTTTAATCGCGTTGTACAATATACTGCGCCCGCGACTTTTTTATTTTTTCCTGAACTTGAAGCGTTGCTCGCTGAATGCTTAGCTTAGAAAGTTCAGCATCGATGCATTTTATAACGTCCTCGTTTCTTCACACGCCGTCATTCTTCTGCCCAAATGCTCAGAAGAGCTTTGGTATCTTCGACAGATCAGTACAGGCGATTCTCCATTTCAAGCAGCGATTATTTTTCGCGATATAAAACAGTGAAATGTGCATCTTGCTTCAGATCATAACGTTCCATAACACCGATAAACTCCGCCTTTTACCTTGAGCACGCCTCTAGCCCGAGCTGGCCCGCTTTGGCCCAAGGTATTCGACGGGCCAGAAATCCTGGCCGTTGGCCCCGAGGAAGCCCCGCTCAAGCCCCGGAAGTGACAGTGGAAACGCGACTGGCCCTGGCACGCACCAGCACGGCTCGGCCCTGGCCCGGCAGTGGAAATGCGTCTATTGAAGGTTGGTTGTTTGGTTAATGGCTTATAACTATTTTAGTGAAATCCTTATTGAAAAAAAAAAAGGTGTTACATTCCCCAGCTCCGCTGTGTGTTTCTGCATATGTGTTTGAGTGTTTGAGTTTCCCTTGCTCTTAATTACAGATGAGCCACACCTGAGCGCAGCCGCATACTTGAGCTACAAAAGCTTTCCGGAACCACACCTGAGGGCGCACACAGAGCCTGAGAACGGAGTTGATGCACTGCCGTGCTGTCTGTCATAGGAGCTTTTGCAGTCCACCCCGGGAATCAGAAGCGTTCCGCCTTTGTAACTCTGTCTGTGTTTCGTGAACCTACCCGGTATCTGTTAACCGACCTACTAAATACACATACCCCTATTTTTGACACGAGCTGGCCTGTGTGCATCACTCCTTCATGTTAAGGGTGTCGTCTGTCCGCCCGTAACATATTGGAGGCTCGTCCGAGATTAATAGGTTGATTAAGTCGGACTTTAGTGTGTAGTGTGACTTGCGGAACATTTGAAGGCTGCAACATTTTGGTGAGTATTCTGGTGCGCAATTATGATTGTCTGTTCATTTGTTTAGTCGACTGTTTATTTTATTTTTGGTGGATATCTCAGGAGGGGGCTCGGTGGGAAGCCTCGAGCTGAGTACACCACTGAAGATTGCGTAGATATTTAGGATTTTTTTTTTGTTTTGTATATAGTTAGAGTAGCTGGACAAAATTTTTGCTTATCAGAATACTCTTTAGTTTAGTTGTATAGCTTGTGTTATATATTGGCATATCGCCTATTTGAGTGAGCGCTGGTGTAGCCTACTCAGATTGTAGGCTACTAGCGTATCGGCTAAATTGGGGGTGGACATTAAAATTCGTGGTCGTTTGTAGCCTGTATTGTGCTTTTCGTTTGACCACTTTAGACATTTGCTACATTATAGTTTAGTCACAGTTTAACCTGCTTTGGTGAGGTTTTATTTATTTATTTATTTATTTATTTATTTATTTATTTATTTATTTATTTATTTATTTATTTATTTATTTATTACGTGATTTTGGTTCGATTTAGGCGTCTTTTCGCAATTAGAATGGCAACAGAGGACGCATTCGTTAAAGAACACTCTACTGAATAATTTTAAAATTTTCGAAAGAGCAGTTGTTAAATTTGGCTGCAACTTATGAGGTTGAGCTCACTTCTGCTGAGAAACACAGCAAAGAGACAGTCAGAACCGCGTTACAAACTGCTTTGCACGGTAAGGGCATTTTTCCTATAGAGAAACAATCTCCCGTGTTGATGGAGGCATTACAGCTGCAGATTTGTTTGAGGGAGTTAGATATTAAAGAGAAAGAAATTGAGTACGACCGTGAGCGCATGCAAGCACAACTCCGTGAGCATGAACTTGAAAATCGACTAGCGTTGAGAAGTTAGAAATTGAGGCCCAGAGGGAAGGTGTCGCTCCTTCTGACCCTGATTTTTTTTATATCACTCGCCACATCCGTCTTGTGCCACCTTTTGTGGAAAGAGATGTGGAAAAATAGTTTCCACACTTTGAGCGTGTTGCGACCAATTTAAATTGGCCGAAAACTGTGTGGGCATTCCTCCTGCAATGCGTTTTAGTGGGAAAGGCGCAGGAGGCTTACTCATCGTTAAAGGAGAACTCCGGTCAATTTCAACATTGAGCTAATTTTTTTGTACATTTGGAGTGCTGTCAGTACAGACAAAAACGACAAAAATCGGTGTTTCCGACACCGTGTTTTCCTCTTTTTAAAATTCGCACCCTGTTGATTTCAATGCGGCAAGTTCTAAACCTGCTTTTAGCCTCTTAACATCCTTGATTTGTCATTACAAGTGCACAGTCATGTGAGTGGTGGTATTAAGAGGGACCACGGTCAATCTGACTGCAGTAGATGTGAAAGATATTAATAAAAACTATGTTAATTCAGCCAGTTCACATACCTGTATTCTTCCTTCCTGTTTTCGGTCGAAGTCCACAGTAGTCGATTGTCGAGTTCGCGCGTGCGATAATTGGTAACAAAGCAACAGTAGAGACTCAGACTGTCAGCTGTCAGCCGATGACGGTGTTGTGTGGTGTTCTGAGAATATCAGCTCAAATGGATAGTTCATCCGTATCAGATGTTGTCGAAACACAAATTTTTGTCGTTTTTGTCTGTACTGACAGCACTCCAAATGTACAAAAAAATTAGCTCAATGTTAAAATTGACCGGAGTTCTCCTTTAACAGTAGAACAGAGCGGTGACTATGAGGTGGTGAAAGTGTCATTTCTGAGGTGCTATCAGCTGATATCTGAAGCATACCGACAGAAGTTTAGGAATTAAAAAAAAAAAATGAGCGTCAAACTTTTGTTGAATTTGGTCGAGATAAAGCAGCCCTTTTTGATCGTTGGTGCTCTTCACAACAGGTTGATAGTCAGGAGAAGTTGCGTGAATTAATTCTTTTGGAAGAATTTAAGAACTGTCTGCCAACCGCAGTCGCCACCTATCTAGCTATCTAGAAAACTGAGGAGATGATATTTGATCCAAAGTCAATTGGGAACCATAACTATTTATATCCATGATGTTCCTATCACACAAGTGTCCTCATATAAATATCTGGGTGTTTACATCGACTGTTCTCTTACATGGCAGGCTCATATAGATACCTTGTGCACTCGGCTACAACAAAGAGCCTTTTTTGAGAAGGCTGAGACTTTATGGGGTCAGTAATAGGATTATGATATTGTTTTATCAGGCTGTATTGGAGAATATGATTTATTATGGAATACATCTTTGGTATGGTAATTTAACAGTACATTTGAAATCTAGGCTTGGTCGTCTTATTCGAACGGCCATGAAGGTCATGGGCAGAACAGAACCTCTTTATCTCCAGACCCTATATGAAAAATCTACATTGAGGGAGGCAAATAAGATTATGCATGATACAACACATGTCCTGCACTCTGAGTTTGTAATGCTGCCATCGGGGAGAAGACTTAGAATGCCTAGCTGTAGACTAAACCGGTTTAAGAATTCATTCATTCCTTCAGCGTTTAAGTTATTAAATAGTATCAAGTAGAAATAATAATTTTCTTAAGGGTATAGAGTAGCGTGATGCCGATTACTCTCTAGTGGACAGAGTGGCGTGATGCCAATTAATTTTTATTGTACAGAGTAGCGTGATGCCGATTACTTTATAGTGGACAGAGTAGTGTGATGCCGATTATTTTATAGTGGACAGAGCGGCGTGATGCCAATTAATTTTTAGTGTACAGAGTGGTGTGATGCCGTTTGTGTCCCGGACTCCCAGTGTAGAGAGTGATGCGATGCTAATCATTTTACAGTGCATAGAAGTGCACTTCCAGTGTTCAGTAGCATGATGACGGGTACTCTCTGGTGCACATAGTAATGTGAGGCCAAATATTTGATTTTAAGTGTGTATTTTTCTCTTTTTTTATGTATTGTGTTTGTTTTAAATGTCTGGTGCTGCAGTGGTTGTATTTGTGAGCCCAAAACAAATTTCCCATTGGGACAATAAAGTATATACCATACCATATACCATACCATACCATAGCTGAGCAAAAAGGCGGAGTCGATATCTGAACCGCTAAACCTTTCTGACCAATACGTTCTGACACATAACGGGTTGGGAGAGAACATTTTTGCTTAAAGGTTAAGCCCTCTGTGACCTCGATATAGACATGAAAAAGAGTTCAATAAAACTAGAGGATAGACAAATGCTTTTATTGGGAAAAAACCTGGGCCCAAAAAAAACGCAGACTGTTTAGTATTAGGGGAAAAAAACAACCCGAAGCCAATGGGTTTTCGTTAACCTTCTCCAAAGGTTTTACCTGTCCCCCCCATGCTGAGGGGTTTAAAAACAGAGAAAACGAATCGGTTTTCCCCAACGTAAAACCCCGGTTTTTCTCTAGATGAGGGAACGAGTATTGCGTAAGCTAGTTACCTACGGGGAAAAATTTCATCTTTCTGAGAAATTGAAGCCAAAAAATTAAACCTATAATTTTGGGATCCATTGTCAACGCAGTTCAGCTTCAGCAACCATGAGAGGGCTAGCTAGCCGCTCATTGGTTCGCTCCCCGGAGAAATGCTTAAACCTATGAGGGGGCGCGAGTGAACCCGCGACCAATGAGAGTCTGACTCGCGGGGCTTCTCTAGGAAGAGCTATGCCGGGGGAAATAAAAACCCTTTTACCTTTTTCGGGTTTTAAAAAAATTCGTAACCCCCCTTTTCGGGGGGGGGGCAATGGGCCCCGAGTCAACCCCAGGGTCCGGTTTCAACCGCCCTCCCTCATAGGCTTAAGCGCCCGTGACGAACCAGAGGGCTATAGTTTTGGGTTGCCGGGAACGGTTGACTGGAAACAAAATTTATAGGTTTTTTTTGGCCAACTAAAAGGGAAAAATCTTTTAGGTAAGACACCCAAACGGGGAAAACCTCCTTGGCCCCAGCCTGTAGGCCCCACGGGGGCCAAAATGTTCGGGAGGGAGCGGCGGGCCCGAGGGAGGGGGGGGGTTTTCCCCTAGGGGTTCCCCGAGAGGGGGCCAAAGGGGGGGAAACGAGGGGGGGATGGATTGGTATCTGTTGGTTGGGGTGTGGACTTTTGGGGGATTTTTTTGAGGGTCCTTTTTCCGGAATATTGGGGAAATTTGGGGGGTGTGTTCCCCCCTTGGTTTTCAGAAAATTCCCCCTATGCGAACAAAATTTCCCAGGGGTTTTTCCCCGGGTTTCATTTTTCGCGAAAGGGTGGGGGGTACCCGCCCCCTTTTGGGACGTCGACCAAAAGCAGCTTGCCCCTCGGGGGTTGGGGGCCCCGAACCCCCCACCCCGGCCCATAACCTTAAGAAGGGAAACGGAAAAAAACTGCCAAAAATTTTTGCCCCCAAAGCAATTTCCCCCTCCTTGAGAAATTTTAAACAAGGGGAAAACCCCCCGCAATTTTTTTTTTTTGGGGTCCAGACCTTTTTTCGGGGGGCCCCCACTAGAAAAAACAGAAAAAAATTTTGCGTGAGGCTTCTGGAGGAAAGGCGGTTTTGGGGTTGCAAACATTAACCCCCTTTTCTGCAAAGCCCCGGGGTAAGGTTTTTATTGAAGACCCCCTTGTGCCGGGTTCTGGTTCAGAAATTCCAAAAGTTTTTCCCTCCGCCGGGGGTTTTAGGGGAAAAATCTTGACTGGTTGGTCCCCCTGGTCGAAAAGTGGGAGACCAAACCAGTTTTTACCCTCCAAGCGGGGGCCCTTAAGGAAAACCATGTTGGTCCCCCAAAAAAATTCTTTTTTTTGGGGGCACCTATTCCCCCCAAAAAAATTTTTTCTTCCCTGCCCCCCCCAACCCTGCCGCCCCTTCACAGATTTCTACGCGCCCCCCGGAACCGGGGGGGGCCCGGCCCCCAAAAACCCTTAAAAACGATTGCCTACTTTTTGGGTTTACAACGGGAATTCCCGAATTTTTAGCTTCCCCAAGGTTGAAGGTACGTTTAGGGGGTTTTTTAAGGGCCCCTTTAAAAAAAGGGCTTCGTAAAATTGGGTTTTTGAGCGGCGGAAAAAGTTTTTCAAAGCGAAAAAAAAACTTTCGGAAAAAGGTTAAATGGGGCCCAAAAACAAAGAGTGAACGGGAGGAAAAACGGAAAACTGTTTTTTGGGGGCTATTGAAATTTTCTTCCCCCCCCGGGGTTTTTTTTGTTTTATAAATGGTTGTGTGAAAAGATTTTAAGCTTTTAAGAAATAATTTTAACACCAATTTTTTAGAATTTTTGTACTTTTTTTAGTTTTTAAAAAAATGCTTTATTGGAATTTTTCTGGTTTTTAAAAAAAAGGTTTTTTTTTTGTGAATTAAAGGAAAAAGAAGGTTTTTAAATCAAAAAATGTTAAAAATTTTCCCTTTTTTCTGATAACAAAAATTTTGGGGCTTGCCGACGAAAAAACCCATTTTTTCTCTCAGCTTTCAAAAAAACCAAAAAACTTTGTTCCCCGGGTTTCACGAAAAAAATTTGGGAGGCAAAACCCAAAGGGGGGGTTTCTGTGGGCTTTTTTTCAGGCGGGAAGGGGCGGCCGAGAAGGATTTTATTCCCCCACCAAAAAAAAAGTTCAGTAAAGAAGTTTCCCCCCCCCGAAAAAAAGGGGGGTGAACGTACCCTTAGGAAATTCGAAATCGGGTGGAAACCCCGGGGCGTTAAAAAAGTTGATTTTCCCTGCGCAGATGGTTTATTTTAAAAAAAAACACAAATTGCGGAAAAGACCCCAGAGGTTTTTTAAAAAACCCCACAGTTTTGGGTGGCCCCCCCCAAAAGGCAATCTGGCCCCCAAAGGCAAAGAAAGGGGGTTTCCCGGGCCCCCCACTACAGCGGAAATTTCTTGTAAAACCCCAAATGGTGGTGAACCTCCTGGCCCTAAACCCCCGGCCGTAAAACCCGGACCCCCTCTTCCTTTGGGGGAAAAACCAATTACCCCCCCGCAAGGGCCAAGTTTTCGGGATTTTTAAACCCGGGAAAGGGGTTTGCCCCCCCCCTTTTTCCCCCCACCCCCAAAGCGGGTGGAAGTTCCACAATCCCAAAAAAGGTGGAAACCCCCACCCGGGGTTTTTTAAAAAAACCAACGTTACCGGGCCAAAAGGGCGACCCTTTAAACAAATTTTTCCCCAAGCCCTGAGGGGATTTTAACCCCCCCCCTGCGGTTTTGGGCCCCCCGTAGAACCCAACCCCCAAAGGCCGCCCCCCCCGCCTCAAAAACGGGCCGGGTTGAAAGAAAAATGGGATTCTCCTCAATAAGGGCCGGGGGAGCTGGAAAAATTTTGGTCACCCCCAAGAAGGCCCTCCCATGCGGAGGAGAAACACATTTCTTAAAAAATTTCCCTTTTTTTTTTCTTTCCACCAGAGCATTTGATGTTTTGTATCTACTATTTTTTTAAAGATTAAAAAGTTGACCTGATACAAAGACATAATGAATTGTTGTAAACTTTATTTTTTTATAAAACGACGTTAACATTGTTTTTTTTGAAGTTTTAAAGGAAAAGTCAAACTTCACTCACATTTAAGAGCCCAGATATCATTGAAAATTTTTTAATTTTATGGAGTCAATGAAATAACGAAAATAAAATAAAAAAAAAGTTTTGTTTTTAATAAAAAATACTTTGCCAACGAAAAACAGAACACATAGAGACCTCATCGCTGGTCGATGCCGGATTTTGGGCCGATCGAGGCAAGCTTATACTTTTACATATTTATTTATATATTTTTATCATTTTCTAGGGTCATTTTTTCAAACATCCTAAGTAAGTTATTTTAAAAACATTCACTTAAATCTAACAAGAAGTAAAATTAAATAAAGCTGCTATTTTAAGTCAAGAAATAAGTTTGGCCAACAGTAAAAAATATAAAAGGCAACCAATTGCATTCAACAAAACTTTAAATTTATATATTATATACGGGGGGTAGGAAAGTATTCAACCCCTTAAAAAAGATTATTTTAAGATTCTAAATTTTTCACTCTTTTGTTATATTGCAGCCTTTTTGCAAAAAAATTTTTAAGTTCATTTTTTTTTTCTCATTTTTGTACACAAAACACCCCCCCTATTAAAAGAAAAACAAATTTGTTTGACATTTTTGCACATTTATTAAAAAAAAAAACTGAAATATCACATGGTCCAAATTTCAGACCCTTTTGCTGTGACATATTTTAAAACCGGGTGCTGTCCATTCTTCTATTATCCTTAATGGTTCTACACCTTCATTTTGAGTCCATTTTTTTTGATTATATTGATTGGTTTGATTAAAAAGGAGGCAAAATTGGAAAAAAGTGAGGCTTTTTTTGCCCATCTACACTGACCTAGGGGAAAACAATACACACCCCGAACGGGGCTTCAAAAAAAAGGTCACTTACCGATACGCACATAAAAGCTTCAGGTCATACGTAACATCCAACTTAAGGTTCCAAGAGCACAGGGGCCTCCATAACCAAAAGGGGAAACTTTGGGGACGACCAAACCCTTCCTTTAGCTGCCGTCCGGGCCAAACGGGCCTATCAGGGGGAAGACCTTGGTGAAGAGGTAAAGAAGAACCCAAAGATCCGTGGCTGAGCCCCGAATGCAGGGGGAGATGGAGAAATTGGGAGTTAGTCAACCATCACGGCAGCCATCCTCATGGCTTTATGGCAAGTGCCTGGCGAACCTCTCCTGCTGGATTTGCAAAAAAAATACCTAAGGACTCGAAAAAGTGAAAAATAAGATTCTCGGGCGATGAACCAAGTAGAACTTTTTGGGCCTTAATTCAAGGGGTTTTGTTGGAAAAACCGGCACTGCTCATCACCTGCCAATGCACCAACAGTGAAGCTGGGGTGGCAGCACATGCTGGGGGATGTTTTTCTTTGCAGGGACGGACGACTGGTTGCAATCGAGGGAAAAATGAATGGGGCCAGGTCAGGAAAAACCGGGGGCGAAAACTTCTCCAAGTCTCGGGAGCTAAAACTGGCCAAATTTCACCTTCCAACAATGACCCTAACACACCGCTAAAAAAACGGAGGGTTTCACAAAAACCCCTACGTTCTTAAAGGGCCCCACCAGACCCCTGATTTAAAACCCAAAAGAGCATTCGGGAAGCCTGAAAAGGCTGTCCCCCCAACTTTCCCACCCACCCTGACAGAACTGGGGGGATCTGCAAGGAGGAATGGCGGGAGATACCAAAATCCAATGTGAAAAAATTTGTTGCATCCCCCAAAAAGATATTTGATCGGGCTGTATTAGATCAAAAGGGTGCTTCTACTAAAACTGAGAAAAAGGGTCTGAAAGGCAGTTTTTTTTTTTTTTAATAAATGTGCAAACATTTAAACAACGGTTTTTGTCAATTGGGTATTGTGTAAACAAGAGGAAAAAAAAGTTAATTTAAATAAATTTTTTAGCCAATGGCTCAATAAAACAAAGTTTAAAAAAAAGTGAGGGGGCTGAAACTTTCCGTACCCACGTATGGGGAGAGGGCAGTAAAATTTCCTTTAAATTTTTCTTCTTCAAAGAAACCGTTGACTTCCACGGGGAGAGAAAGGCAGAAAGCAGGCCAGAAAAGCAAAAAGTGTTCACAATAGCCATTACTTTCTGCCACTGAACTGTATGATGATCTGGAGACCTGCGGGTGAATCGAGAATCAGTCAAACGCTTACCATACATTGATAACAAAAGCTTTCAAACCCACCTTAAAAATCACTTTATTTTTGGGTGAGAGCATTCCCTTTTTTAAAAGAGGGGTTCAACAGGGGAAACCCGGGGTCTAATCGATCAAGCCTTTGCTGTTGGAAAACGAAATGGAAAAGAAAGGGGAAACGGTTTTAAAAAATTTAATACAGAAGGAAAAATTAAACACACATTAACCTATGTTTCCTGAATATTTTCCTGTCACAATAAAAAAAAAAATATATATAATATAAAAAAAAATGTACCCGCCCCAAAAAACCCAATTTGGGGGATTTTTTAAATTTGAATTTTTTATCTAAATCCAAAAAAAATTCCATTTATTTTTTTTAATATTAAAATTTTTGGGCCGGGAAAAAAAACAAACAATTTAAAAAACCCAAATAAAAAACCCGCCTTTTTTAAATTTGTAAAAATTTTTAAATATTCAAAAAGGGTAAATTAAAATTTACATTGTTTCCACAAAAAACCCTTTTTTCCCCCTTACCTATTTGTAATCATTTCAAAATCCCTTGCCCACTTTTCTTAAAGGGTTAAAAAAATCGAATTTAAAAATTTTTTTCAAAAATTTTTATTTAAACTTTTAAACCTTTTAGAAAATTGGGGAAAATTTACAATTTTAAAAAACGGCTTTAAAGGGGGAAGCTGAAAAAGTTTACCCTCTTTAAAAGGGGGGGAAAAAAAATTTGCAAAAATGGTCAGTTTTGGGGGAAAAAATTAAAAAAACCTCTAATGTCAAAACCTTTCTTTCCCAACGCACCCCTTTCCCGTAAAAATTAAAGGTACGAACACCTTTTGATGAACCCCCTTTCCCCCCCAATAATTTTAAGGGTCTCGGGGAATTTTGATTTCCCAAAAAGGGAAAAATTTTTTTCAGTCTTCCTTTTCCAAAAGTTTAAATTGGCAAAATTAAATCCAGGTTTCCCCAAAACCCTCGTGGTGCCTTAGGAATGGTTAAGGGGTGCCCCTTTGGGAAAAAAGACAAAAAGGAACCTCCATTTTTAATTTTAATACTTTAATAAAACCAAAACAAATTGTTTCAAAATACAAACTACGGGACTTTTTTTTTAAAGGGGCGTTTTTTTTGCCGTTTTAAAAATTAAAAAAATTTTTTTAAAAACAGAAATTTAAAAAATACAATAACAGACCTGAAAACTTAGGAAAAAAAAAAAGATTTTTCCCCAACAATGATTTTTGGTTTGAAAAAACCCCGGCGCTCCCGTTTTTTCCGGGGAAAATTAAAAAACCCGGGGGTTAAATTAACCCCTTTTAAAAAGCGAGTTTTTCCCTTTCCCAAAAAGCAATTTTATTTTTTTCCCTTTGTTTTCCCCCAAAATAACAAAATTTCCCCCAAAAAATGAAAATTTTCAAATGTTGGTTTTTTTAACGCAAAGGGTTAAAAATTTCGTTCAGCTTGGGGGCGGGGGTTCCCGTAACAACCAAAAATTTGCCCCCAAAAAAAAATTTAAAAAAATTTCTAAAAAATAGAAACTAATTTAATATCCCTATTAATTTAAAACCCGATTTTACAAAGGGTTTGGTCAAAAAGATGCAAAAAGGGGGGTGGGGTTAAAAAAGCCGCAAGTACAAAACTCAAAATGGTTACCTCTTTCCCCCAAGCTAGCCCCCACCGTGGGAGTGGGGGGGAGGGGTTGAAAATTTTTTAAAACCTTTTCCGGGCTGTTTTGAAAGTTTTGGCGGAGTTTGAGTCCCCCGCCCACTGAAAAGCTTTTTTTTAATTTCGGCCCAACCTGGTTTTGGTTTGTGTTTGGGCGGCCCTACCCCCCCTTTAACTTTTCTAAAAACTTTAACAAAATTTGGGTACTAAATCCCTCTTTGGGCCTAAGCCGAAAAAAATAAAAACACCTTCAGACTGTCAGCCGAAAATGAACAGTCGGGCTTGGGGGGAACACCCCGTTCTTGTTTAAAGAAAGGGGAGTTTTTTCAATGGCTCTGTGCCAGACAAACTTGCAGAGCAAATCAAAATTTTGCCAGATGTTCGTCAGGTTTTCCCGGGCTAAAAACCATCCGAACACGAACAGTAGCTACATTGTGCTCAGAAAATTTTTCTAAACTGCTTTTCAAACCCAGCTTTTTGGAAGAAAATTTTTAAAAGGGAAAAACTTTTTTTTCGGGCTGTACTTTTGCCTCTGGATGGTAATTACAAACTTTTGGGGGTTCGGTAGAAGTTTTTTTCAGATAACAATCACATTTAAATCAGCAAAAAGTTTCCTTGCTCTTATTCCCAGATATTACTGAGAGTAATGTGCTTAGGGAAAGTTACGTTACTTTTACTGTTGTTTTTACTCTTTTAAATTTATAACACTAAACCAAAACGCAAAGGGGGGTGGTGAACTCCGATTCTGTTTTCCTCCCTGGCATTTTTTTCCCCACATGATTTTTTCTATTTTTCCCTACTTTCTCAAATTTGTAATCTTTAAAAACTTTTTCAAACTTCAGTTAAAGCACATTAAAACAATTTAATGTTGAAGTGTGACTGAGATGTTTCTGTGTGTTCTCAGGAGGTTTGCGGGTACGAAAACTGAAGTCAGGTCCGTGATGGGGGGAATTTCCCAGTCCTCAAAAACTCAGTCTCACTGAAATACAGAAAGAATAAAAAAATCTGGAAAATTGGAACTAACAAAAATCTTATGCAAAAAACCGAGGGAGTGAGAAATACGATTATGATGTTGCTGAGGGGAGATTCAAGACAGACTAAGCTGGACAAAAAAGGGGATCTTGATAAACATAAACATCAAACCTGAATGCGGAGTTTATAAATTTTGGGATCAGCCCCAGCAGCTCAGAGACTACATACAGATTCACTTGACTGTTAGGGAGAAGAGAAATACAGCTCACCTATTATAAATTACGAGTGCCTTTTATTTTAGAATTCTTCTTAAACTACAAAAAAAAAAATTCATATTTATTTGTGATCTTTGAAATTTTTCTCTATGAATTGAAATTTCCCCATTTAAACATTAATTGAATTGTACTGAGAGGTTTCTGTGTGTTTTTCAGGATGTTTGCGGACAGATGCAGGAAGACAGTGTCCGTGATGGAGGGAGTTTCATCTCTCAAAAACCTAGTCCACTAAAATACGAAGATGAAAAATAGGGAAATTTGGGAGCTAAACGGGCCCCTTATAGCAAAAACCGATGAGTGAGAAATAGGACTAGATTTTGCGAGGGGAGATTCAAGACAGACGAAGCGGACAAGAAGACTGGATCTCTGATCATCATGAAACAAACAAGAGCGGAGTTTATGAATTTGAGACAGCCACAGATCATCGCCTACAACAATAAATGTTACTGTCTATGGGGTAAGAAATAAGCCACTCTATAAAAATTTACAGATGCCTTTTTATTGTTAGAATTCTTTTTAAACAAAAAAAACCAAAAAAAAAAATTCATATTTTTTGGATCTTTGAAATTTCTCTATGACATGTAATTCCTTTTTAAATATTTTCAGGGGCACTTAAAAACCCTGAAACTGACATCCACTTGGGTCATACGTTAACTTTTTTATATAAAAACCCAATAGCAGCCCAAAAATTAATTTCAGAAAACTTAGCCATAAATATATAAAAAACCCGCCCCACAGAAAACTTTTTTTTTGCATACTGAAACCTCCATTGTTTTTCCATTAAAACAGGCATTTCTGGAGGTATTACAGAAAGTTTAAAAATTTAAGCCCCTCTAGTCGTTTTAAAGAAAACAATTATAAAACACATATTTGGAAAAAATTTTAAATAACAAGTATTTTTGGGTGTCTTGTTCTTTAAAAATTATTTTCATATAAAAGCAACAGAACAAAATTTAAATCCATCCATCCACCCCTACATCCATTTTTTAGCAACACAGTGAACGAGCTTTGAATCACGTGAACCCCCGTGATATCGCCTTTGATCTCAAGTTCGATCCCCGTGAAAGAAAATCTTTTCGCTTGCCTCGTTTTTTCACTCCCCCCCTCACTGCAGCCCCCCTATTTTCCCATAATTCAGCAGGCGGGCCATCCAAACAAGCCTTTTCCCTCCTCTTTGCCCATTTTTCCCCTTTTCCTGTTTTTTGGGGTTTTTTCCTGCAGTTGCAATTGAACAGAACTGCCACTTTGTCTTATTATTTCAATATCACACTTGTGTAATTTTATTTATTATTTTTCTCTAGTCTTGTTTTTTTCATCTTGTTTATCGGGTCCTGAAAAACCAAAAAGAATTGAAACGAGAGGGGAAGGGAGCAAGAGTGGGACACAATATGCTTTCTCCATGCTTCCTTTTTGTCTATTTAAGGTTGCACCACATACAAACAGTTTATTTATAAAGCTTTTTTTTCTAAGGGGGTACCCTTCCAAAATTTTCCCACTGTTTTCCCTCACAAAATGATTATGCTGTCATTTTTTAAAACATGAATTTTTTTAGAAAATCATTTTGTAAAATTGCATTTAATTTCCCATATGGAGAATCCCGTTTTATTAACAGAGGATTAGCTTTTTACACCCACATTGGGTTGTTCTACAGAAATATATCTATAAAATTTGTTAAACGCACACTTTAAATCCCCTTTCTTTTCACCCTTTTCCAGTTCAGGTCCGCCTCTGGTGCTGTAGGGGGAAAAGTTTTGTTGTTGTTCTGCTGCTTTTGTCTCTTTTAAATTTTACTAAAGATGGGGGAAAAACAGTAAAAAAAATAAAAAAATAGACAATTTAACGAATACAAACTTTACTGTTACTACAATTAATGAAATTTACGTCAGGGGCTTCAGGGGTTTAAATTTTCTTTCAAACAATGTCCCAAAAAAATGTCTGAAATTTGTTGTTCGGGGGACCCCCTTCTATTAAAAAACCCCCTCAATTGTTGGACTGGTTGTTTTAAAAGCCTCGCCGGCCGCCTTTATAAACTGTGCAGCATTTAACTCGCGGTTAGGTAGAAATTCTGATTTGATTTTTTAAAAGGGGGGTGGTTTAATGTTTTTTTTATTTGCATAGTGTTTTATGGGGTGCAATATAACATGTTTTTCGTGGTTTTTTTTTTAAAAGCCTTATTTTTTCAAAATTTCACCTAATTTGAACCCTTTGTCCCTGTCATTTGAACAACCGGTTGACTTCCTGATCTATGAAACCACTCCCTCAAAAAAAGGCAATGGGCTAAATTTGGGTTTTGTTGGGCCATGTGTTGTAATTGCTAAACTGCGTAGGCCTTTTCCCGGGAAACTATGTTTACAAACACTTGATGACCAAATATGTTTGCAAACACATGTTTAAAACATTTTAGTTTATAAAAATTTTTTTACGGGCGAAATTTTTCAAGTGCCCGGTCTAAGAAATAAAGCCAGAAGCCGAACAGACCCAGAAAGCCTGTTAAAACCCAGCAATGAAGATCAAGCAAACCTCCCCAAACCACAGTCCACAAAACATCTGAAATTATCCCGCAAATAAATTTAAAATTATCAAGTCTTACTTAAGGGTTGTTTGGCCCAACAACTCGCCTTGGTTTTTAAATTTTTAACCGGGGGCCGGCCCGAGGCTAACGAACTAAGCGGCGCTTGGGGCCCCCCCTGGGCCCCCAGGGGCCCCCGAATCGAGTTTAAAAAAAAATAATAATAATTTTTAGAAAACTTAAACAAGTGACAAAATGACTAATGAATATGACTGAATGAATGAAAATTCGGGACAAGAAAATTATTTTTTTCATGATCAATATCCCTGCCTACAACTCTGCTGGTCCATTTTTTTAAAGTCATCCCATAATCTAACACCTCCGCGTGCATAGACAATTCGGCGAAACTGCGCATAGTAACGGTGGGTTTAAGTGGGAAAAAGCCCCGGGGGAACTTAACCTTCTAGGTTAAGGGTAGCTTTTTGAAAAAAAATAATAAACATAGCCCTTTAAAGTCTTCTCCACTTTATTATACCACACACTGACAGATCAAAAATCCAAAAACCCCTTTGACACCCGTACCAAGTGCGCACGCCCCATTCCTTGCAGGGCAACCCCCCGGGGGGAAAAAAAAATAAATTCCATACACCAACAACAGCGCCATACATCATTCCCGGGTAGTAACAGACTTTGTTGGATTTGTCATGTACATCCAACAAAGCTGTTCAATAATAATAAAAAAAGATTTTGAGGACAGTTACCGATTGAGACATTTGAGAAATAATAAATTTTTACAGTTTTCAAAAAAAATTGTCATTGTTGAACCTTGCCTTTTTAGTTTCTGATTTCTCAGTTTTGTCATTATTTTAGCAAATAATTAGTTTTTTAAAATAATAATAATGTTTTGAGACAGTTCGTTTCAAGAAGTTCAAAGAGTTAAGAAAAAGAAAATAAAATAAAACTTTTTTATTTAAGTAGGCATCTATTTTTTATTATTTATTTTGTATTAATACAAAACCTCACGTATTTTTTAAAATGTATCAAAATTCGTGACATTTGTGCAACAATCGTCAAGCACGGGTGACCCCGGGAGGTGAAGGGGGGCCCCCAAATCAAATTCTGCTTGGGGCCCCCAAAAGGGCCGGGGCCGCACGGTTGGGGAACGCCTTAGTTTAAAGTAACATTTCCCTTGTTGAATCCGGCATTGAATTCGGGGAATACTGAAGCTTCTTCCGAAAAATCGCACACAAGACAAATTACCTTTTTATTTTTCGGGAAACATAATCAAATATACATTTTACCCTTTTTTGACAACACAATGCTGGGATTTGGCCAAAGAGGACTGGCCCCCCACTACCGGGGTTCCCCCAATTTTTTTTTTCTCCTTTCTGTCACCTGATGAGTTTGGTTCCTTCCCCACTGTTGCCTTCGCCTTTTGGTTTCTTGTTGGGGACTTTTTAATTTTCAATTAACAATACTTTTCAACATTTTTTTCCCCTGTATCTCGTAAACGCTTTAAACAATTTGTATTGAAAAAAAGGTAATAAATAAAGGGACTTGACTTACACAGCGCCCCGTGGGAAGCCTAACACAGAAACCTGACAGCGGGGTGAAAATAACACACTTTCGACGGCAGGGCTACAGCTCCCCAAAAAAACTTTTATAACACTATGCACATCCTTTTTTGACATTTTTTGAACGTTTTTCAAATGAAAAAAATTTGTCACATAAAATAAAAGCCGCACAGGACAGGAAATAAAATGACACAAAAAACCTGCTATACATATGTTTATTTTTTTATTTTATGAAAATAAAAGGGGCAGAGTGGTTTTCTTTTACGAGATTTTCTCCGATTGCGTAAGTTTGTTTACGCTAGGGGGAAGATTCTCTTCTCGAATATTGAACCCAAAAAATTATCCTAATTTGTAATTATGTCAACGCATGCAGCAGCTAGCAGACCTAGAGCAGGCTCTTGCGTGCTCATTGGCCCTCCCCTGGGGGCACTGCTGCACCCAACCATGAGCCCCCGTGACGTCCACCCCCAAATAGGGCGCTCGCGCCTTCATAGCGTCTAGCCCGCCAGAAGGGGCGTGGTTAAACGAAAAAAAGGGGGCTGTAGGGTGTAATTTCCCCCCCATTTTCGTCTTCAGCGAAGCCTTTTTGCATCGCTGGGCCCGAGAGAAGCCGCCCGCCCTCGAACACGAACAGCCAGCTTTGACAGCGCTGAGGAAGCCGGCCGTCTTTGCCACCTCAGCCATCCGTCAGCTACCTACCGGGGCGTATCCTTTAAAATTTCAAAATTTTTTTTCCTTGTATTCTCCAAAAGAGCAGCGAGCGTCTTTTAAAGATACCCCCATTTTTCCCGGGCTCGTCGGGCCCCGCTCAGCGCCCGGGGACCGCCAGTAACTCGCTCTCTGCCTGGGGCCAGGAAAAACGCCGACTCGCCCTCTCGTCCGGGGCTGCGAGCTCTGTGAAGCGCTTCCCTTTGACCCTACGGGGTCGGGTCGAACCCTTTAAGCCAGAACACCCCAGCCTCCCCGCCCTTCCTGGCCGCGCAAGAAAAGCCCGCTCCCAGAGACGGCCGGGAAATCGTGCCAAAGGACTGCTCACCGAGGACCCCCTCGAGCCTCGCCCCGCCCTTCTCCGCCTCCCCCACCGACGCCAGCGCCGCTCTCGAGCCTCACTGCCGTCGCGTCTGAGATGAGGGCCCAAGGACAGCCACAAAAACTGCTGCTCCATCCCGGGGTCGGATACGAGGGAAAGGTCGCTTGACTCCCCCTCCTCTCGATCCAGGAATCTGGCCTACCCCGCTGGACTGATGCGGAGCGTTGCGTAGCTTTCGTACTTTGCGTCTGCGACGCGGGCTGTTGAACACTCGGGCTCGAGTGGTCGCTGCCCGGCAAAACCACGCCGAACGGCTCGACGGATGTTTTCTTTAAAGCCCAGGGCCCCCCAGCCCCAGGAGCAGGCCCCCTCCGTTTCCCACCGGGGCTGCACTCGGAGTTTTAAGTCGTGGGAATTCACCCTTTTCTTCGAGGCTTATCTCAGGGCCCCCCGCGTCGCTTCCAAAGTGGACGGCCCGCCAGAAGGGTACACGGGATTCCCCCTGAAGGACGGTTGCACGCACCCTTTTCCCGCCCTCCGCGAGATGGGGCTCAAGGCACCCTCCCGTCCAAAGCATGAGAACCACGCCGCCTTGGGGGGCGCCGCGCTTATGCCGCCTCCGGCCAGGCTGCTCGCTCTCCCACTCCCCTGGCGCTTCAAATCCTGCAAGCCCACCTCCCCGCAATGGAAAGGGAAACCCGGACCCAGCTGCGATTACGGATCGAAAGCGCACGGATCTCTCTCTCCGCGCACCAAACCGCAGCCCAAGCCCTCGGGCGACCATGGCCGCGTTTTACTGTGACAGAGAGGGACCTCTGGGGAACGCCGCGATATGAGGGAAAATGAGCGGCCACCTCCTGAACGCGCCGCTCTCTCCCACGGCCCCTTCGGGCCCATGTAAAGGGGGAAAAAGTGATTTTTTTTAAATAAAAAAAAATATAATTTTGGGGGGGTGTGGGGGGTTGGGGGGGGTTTGGGTGGGGGGGGGGGTTTTTGGGGGGGGGGGGTGGGTGGATAGAAGGAAGAGGAGAGGGTGGAAAAAAAAGTGAAGTGAGAAAGAGGGCCAACCCAGAGAGAAAGAAGAGACGCGCCCCCATCCCCCCCCCGGCTGCCCCCGGGGGCCCCCGGGGGACCCCCCCCCCCCCCCCCGCCGTAAAGTTTTTTTTCCCTGCAGCCCCTTTAAACAGGACGCAGTGTCCCCATTTGGCGCCAAGACCCGCCCATGACCCCCCTCCCCCGCCTGCACACAAACCCGTTTTCCACGCGACCCCAAAAAAAATGTCTGGGCCGGCTCACGCCGCCGGTGTTTTAAGTGTATGAAAATGCCCCGCCCCAGGTTCACCCCCAACCAAGCACACCCCCAATCGTGCTGCACAGAGCACACCCTCATAAAGCCATAAAAACCGCGAGGTTGAATAAAAAAATGTGCCACAGGTTTTTACCCCCACTCTGTTACACGGTCAATAAACAGGTTATGAATGTAAGTTCCCCGGCCCGCCGGGGAAACACTCACCCCTTACTAAAACCACCCCCCCCGGGCGCTGCCCCCCGCTTTTTAATGCCCAAAATCGCAGGGCACTAAGAAGACGCTCCCCAACCGTTAGATCGGGCGTCAAATACACTTTAAATCCCGTCCCCCGAAAACCTCACGCTTTCAGACAGCTTTTTCCGCCCAGACGCGCTCGCGCGTCAAAAAGTGAAATAAAAGGCTCCCCTTCCCTTATGATTGGGAACCTCACATAAACCAGAAGGGCCTGGTTTTCGCGAGCACCGTTCCCCGATCCAGAGCGCGCGCGCCCGCCTCCGGGTCCGGCTCACTTCACAAGCCCGCAAAGGTGGGGATCTAACCCGGGGGCCATTCCCCCCTGGGGCTCACATAGCCGCTGGGGGAATTTTCCCGGGGGTCTCAGAATGGGGTTTTGAGCACAAAAGGCAAGGCTATACACTTTAATTCGTTCGCCCCCCCCGCGCTTTCGAGCCCGGTCCCCGCGACATAGGAATCGGAAGACACACCTACTTTCCCGAAATAGGAAGCTGCTGTGCAAAGGGGCTATAGAAAAAGTGCCCCCCTCTCTGACCCAGTCAGGGGTTTTTTCAGCCGATATTTTTTCTACCCAAGAAGGACGGACTTCGGGCCCTCCAGATCTGAGAATTTGAACAGAGTGGGTTGCAAAAGACCGTTCAAAAAACTTACACCCCGGAAAAACCCGCGCACGTTCCCCCCGGGGCTGGTTTTTATTTCTCTAGATCTGAAGGGGCCCATTTTCAATTCAGATATTACCCCTCACGGCAATTTTTGAATTCGCCTTCGACGGCCAGGTATATCAATCCCCCGTCCTCCGTTTGGGCCCGTCTCGGCACCCCGTAATTTTAAAAATGCATGGACGCGGGCTCCCCCCCCCCTTTAGAACCCGGGGCTGCGAATAATGAACTATCGGACGATTGGCGATATTGGCACAGTCAAACAGAACTGCTATCTCACAGAACATGCTTTTCACACCTGGAAAGCTGGGCTCCAGCAAAGGACCAAGAGCCATTAATCCCATCTCAATTTCCTTTAGAATAGAATTGGGGTCTGGGCATACGGGTCGTTTGTCGACACACGTGCGCGCCGGTTTCGCCGCCTACCGCGTCCTTCCAGGGGGGCAGCTTTTCCCCCCTTTTTAAGACGTTTCAAAGGTGCGGCTGTATGGCTTCAGCAGCAGCGGTGCCCAGCTGGGCCTACTGCGCATGCGCCCGCTCCAGCGCTGGTTGAATGCTCGCGCGCTCGCCGAGCCTGGGTTTTTTGGGGGCCCGAAAATCAGAGTGACCAGACCGCATAGCGTCGCAGCCCTGTACTGGGCGACTGGTACCAGAGGGAGTTGAGGGAACCATCTCTTTCCGGAAAGTCATTTCGACAACGCATCCAACCGGGGTTGGGGGGGGCTGTTTGGGGGAGACCCGGGCCCTTTTGGCCCGTGGGCAGACCGGGAGAAGTTTTTCACATAAACGCTGGGAAAAGTAGCGGCCGAAACCCTGAAGCGCTTCCTCCCCTTCATACAGGACCCCCAAAGTTCTCGTCCACTCGGGCAACATTCTGGGTTTCCTATGTAAACCATCAGGGGGGGCAATCCAGAAACCTCTGCAATCGGCGGGAAAGCATCCTTTTTTTGGGCCCCAGATGCACCTGCCCACTGAGGCACGCACGTGCCTGGCCTTTAAACGACGGCCCAGACAACTGTCCCCGGGACAACGCCCCCCAGGGGGGAAAGGTCCCTAAAACCCCCCAAACGGGCCAGAAACTGTGGCGCCTTTCGGCCCAAACAGAAGTCGACCTATTTGCTCAAAGACAAGCCACTGCCCGAGGTTCTTTTTGAAGAAAGGACGGGCCCGGCCCAGGTATGGCCCACCTCCCACTGTATCTTTCCCCTCCGGGCCTCGTTTTCCGCAGGTAATCAAAAATCAGGAAACGCGCCAATTCGGTGCTCCTCTAGCTCCGCACTGGGAGAACGAATTGGTTTTCCCGGAACTAGCACGGCTGCACAGACAGCTCCGGGCCTATTCCGGGAGGCAATCTCCTCTCTCAGGCTCGCGGGCCCATCTGGCATCCCCACCAAGCGCTGGTCGCGGGACCAGGTTGATCAACGGGACCACTGCCCTGCCAAAAAAAGTGATGAAAAACATCACACAGCAGAGCTCCTTCCACAAAAGGGGTCACCGCAAATGGTCGTGTTCTCCAAATGGTGCACCCCAGAGACTGGACCCGCGGACGTGGGGTGGGGCACCTGCTCACTTTCCACAAGAGCTGATGGATAGGGGAGGTCCCCATCCACCCCCAAAGTTTACGTGGCGGCCTAGCGGCATTCGCGAATCAACCACGGCCATCACTGGGAAGAAACAGCTGGTTTTCCGCTTTCCCTTTGGGGAGCTAGAAGGATGAACCCGCCGCGCCCCCCTCGGTTCCTATGTGGGGTCTTCCTTGGTCCTCGGGGGCCCTGAAGCCTTTCCCCCTTTTAGCCACTAGACTCCGGGATTAAATACCTGTCACTAAAAAAACCTTTTTCTGACCGCGCTGTCATCAGTCAAACGTGTGGGGGACCCATGCGCTGTAACCAGCGCACTTCCCCGGGGCGGCCGAATGACTCAAAGTCTCCCAAACCCAACTGGCTATTCCAAAAGTGATGGGCACTCCTTTCAGAGCGCAAGTCATTTCACTGTCGGCCCTGCCAGCGTCAACAGTGAACAGACGTGACCCCCCTTTGCCCGGGGCAGGGCGCTGAATTCCCACACTTCGCGCTCCGCCTCTTTCAGGCGTGCGGACAGCTGTTTGTTTCGTTGGCGGGGGCCCAAGGCTCGCGCCTCGAAACAGACCCTAAGGGGATGGATAGTGGACGCTATACGGCCGCTTTTGCGTCGAAAGCTCAATGCCCTCTGGGCATAAGGCTCATTCCACAAAAGGGGGGCCTCATCGTGGCATGGTCCACGGGGTTTCTATCCACGATATATGTGTAGCGGCGGCGGAGCTCCCCATCTACCTTTGTCAGGTTTTATAACCTAAACCCCGCCCCGCAGGGGGTAAAACTTTTGCAGTCTAAACGGTTGTGCGTTCTCCCAGATATTCAGCTCGACCAATCTCCTACTCAGCTCCCTGGTGAGCTGCACTAGCAGGGATTTCTTACTTATACAGACCATGCTCGCTCTGTTTTTCCCCTATTGTGCTTATTTCAAGTGAGGGGGCCCGCGTTTGCTGGCCACCTTTTTTTCCACTTTTTGGTTCCCCAGAAACCTCCGGGCTCATGGTGTTGCTTGGCGGCACGGGGTTAAAAGATTCCCGTAAACTAAACTTACCAAAACGAAAAACCCTCAAGAGAACGACTCGGTTACAAAAGAACCCGGGTTCCTCTAGAGAGGGGAAAGAGATTGCGTAACCGGCCGTGCTCGCGCCCCGAGCGACTTCGCTTCAGTCACAAAACCAGGAAATTACAGCCCCCGCCCTTTTTTATGCGTTTAAAACCACGCCCATTCTGGCGGGCTAGACCTAAGAAAGGGGCGAGCGCCCATCATTTTGGGTGGATCACGCGGGGCTCACTGGTAGGCTGCAGCAATGCCCCCAGGCACCAAGAGCCGAAGACGCCGCTTAGGTCTGCTACCTCACGCTTTACAAAATACAAAATTAAAAATTTTTTGCTTCAATACCGGAAGATAATCTTCCCCCTACGTAAGCAAACTTACCAATACTCGTCCCTCTCTAGAGAGAACCAGTTACTTTGTAACCGAGTAAATTTTATAACATATTTTTTTTTATTGTAGCCTAAATATACAAAAAAGATAACGAAGCCGAGCGAGTTTATGAAGCTATCAAAAACGCCGGGTGGTCCACTTTCAAATTTCCCCACTTGCCTCCTACCGTCCTCGGGAATTTTTTCTCGAGTCAATCTTGGGAAGTTCCGAACTTAACTTAAAGTTACGTTTTTCGCAATTGGTCTTGAGAAACGGGCCTGAGTTTTCAGAACTTTATACCAAGCTTTTTTGACACTGCTAACCTGATCAAAAAAGGGGCCTGTATCAAAAGGTAGTTGAACAAACTGAGGGTTACATAATTTGTTTTTAGTTTTACAAAACCAAACAATCCAACCAGGGCCTTGTGACCATGATCTTATCATCAACTTTCTCTGTCAACTCGCTTTGGGTGTTCGTACTGATGTCCACCTAAACTCCAAATTCAGATCAATCCATTCTGAGGGAAAGATGAAACTGGATTTATTTTTTCGCGGAAACTGCGCGATTCACTTCTCTCTTTACAGAAAATTACGAGATTGAAAAAAAATTTAAAAATTTTTAAAAAATTTTTAAAACAGCAAAAGAAATAGCTGTCCCCATGAAAGTGACAATTAAAAAAAAGGTCTTTCTATTCAGTGCAATTAAAAATGTGAAGTTTGTTCTTGGGCAACAGACCGGGAGTTTGTGAGGACACCCCTTCGCAAACTTTGGTACCTTTTGGGAGACACCGTCCGCCTGCCATGCAATCTATGAAAGGTCACGGCGAACAAATCGTGGGTCAGTCCCCCAAGAGTATTTAATGATCTCCCTTACCACCCCGCAAAAAAAAGAAATCGCCACACGGCATTTTTTGATTCGGGGCCCCCCAGACCGCAGACGTAGGTTTGCAGACAATTTTTTTCCCTCGTTTTTTGTAATTTCTTTTATTTTTAACCCAAAGAACAACAACTTTTGGTACACGATAAAAACCCCTCGTGTTTTTTTCGGGTTTTATCGATTTTTTGCAACCATAAGACGCAAAAAATAGGCATTTTGAGTTTGTTAAAGTGCTTCCTTCCCTTTATGTGCCCTCCACGCTTTCATGCCATGGCCTATACGTACAATTGGGAAGTGACAAGGTTTAAGGACTTACAGTAACCAAGTTTTATTGAGTTATGGCAAAAATTTCCGGGGCTACCGCGATGTCTTACCCGAAACCAACCAGAAACAATGTCCCCGGAAACGACACCTCCGTTTGACCCACGAACCACACCCATTTTTTGGGGTCATTTACCCAGTTTTTAATGAAATAAGGGCAATCAAACCTATTGCCCGTTTTAAATTTTGCAATGTACCTGGGCGGGGGGGGCGGGTTCAGCGAGGTCTGCGCAAAAGAGAGAGGGGGGAAAAGAGCGGTGGTAAATGGGGCAAGGCAAAATTACTTACACCTGTTCCGTTGCAGTTTTGGGGGGGGAGACCGTATAAAAAACAGTCTGGAAGCAGCGAACGAAAAGAGAGGGCGAGGACTCGTGGAACGTGGAGAGAGGACTCGAACGAGAGAAAAATCGTTATTGTGGCTTTACTGTGGAAAGAGTTTTATGTTTGACCCAAGTGGGGCGAGGTAACCTGAGTTATTTAATAAATTTTTCCACGAGCTCAGCCAGCCGACCCCCCCGGTCTCCTTCCTTTACCCACACACATCCAAAACCAAGGGGAAAACTACATTGTGCCCCCAAACCCGGGGAAAGGGAAGGGGAACGCCGCCGCCAAGATGCAAACCCGCAGGAACAGCGGGACGCCATTTGCGGCATCTCCCTCCCGCGGGTTTAATCGGGGAAAAACCCAACCCTCGGACTTGCGGGGGGATCGGGTCGCGTTTTAACCCTGAAAAGCCCAGCAGGGCCGCGAGCTATTCCGACGGCTGGCCCGGGGACGTTGGGAAAAAGAGCCATTTCCCCCAGCTCACCCAGCCGCCACGTCCTTACGAAAATGGTGTCTCTGATGACCCTGAACCTTCTGGACTTGTTCAAAACACGGGCGTAGGGGGCCCAAAACAACGGCCGGTCTCAAATTCCACGCTCTCGGGAAACCCAAAAGGGGGCCTCAACAACTACCCTCCAAAACCCCCTTTATACGCCACTGAAACGACCGTTCCCAAGGGGGTCGGCCCAACCCCAACAACACGTCAGCTTTTCCCGGGACAGAATTTTCAAAGGGCCGACCCTTTTCTTGGCGCAGCAACTCCGGGACTCGTGGCCGCAAATGGCTATTGGCCGGAGGGGGCGACGCCGAGGCCATCGTCAACAAGTGGTACTGGAACAGTTCGTGTCTCGGTTGCCAAGAGGACTGCCCAGTGGGTCCAGTGCCACCAGCCGGCGTCGCTCGATCGGGCCATCCAACGGGCGGAGGATCATCTGGCGCGTGCTCCGGGGGGGGCGAACCCTCCCATCCAAATCCCCTCTCTCCCCTTTCCCCGTCTCTCTCTCTTCCCCTTCCCCTAAACCCGTTCCTTTTCCCAGGACCCGAGCCAGTGGACCCCCCGAGGGCACTTCCCCGCTGGAGGGACTGAAGCTGAGGGTCCCGCCGGGCCGCGAGGGTCTGTCAGGGAGGGGACCAGCCCAAGCTGAAGGGGCCGACCGGGTCCTGCGCTCACCCCCCCCAATTTCCTTGACCCACTTCCTGCCACTAGGGCGGCCGGGAAAGCCTGGGCGGGCCTGTTGGCGTTGCGGGGATCCGGGCCATTTCATCGACCGCTCCCCCGGTCATGGAGGGGGGGGACATTGGTTCGGATCCCGGACGCCCCCGCAGGCCGCCCCCCATCAAGCCGGTTATACCAGAAACCTGTGATATTAAGGGGGGTACTTATCAGGCATTGGTGGTTTCAGGTTGTAACCAACCTCCATCCATCAAAGCCGATAAAAATCCGGGGCATTGGATACGGCCGCATGGTTAAGGTGAGGTGTACACGGGGATATAGTGGAATACCCCTTAAAATCCATCACTATTAAATTCAGGGGAAACAAAATCATTGTGTGGAGGTGGCAGTTAGCCCCGCCTCCGCATCCTTAATTTTGGGAAAAAATTTGGGGCCCCAGCTTTCGAACAATTATTGGGATGTTTAAAAACCCGGATGCCTCTGGGGAAAACAGAAGGCGAGAAGGGGGGGCGAGCGCTCAGTTGGGGAGGCTGTTCCTGGACCCAGCGGAACTGTTTCAGAGGAACCGAGCGGCTTGGCGAGGCGAAACCTCTCCATCGCATGACTTTCCCCGGGAACAGTCCCAAGACGAGACACTCAGACATGCGTTTGAACCAGGTCCGTTCCATCGATGGCAATCCTCCAACCTGACCGCACGCTCTCCTATCCCTATTTTGCCATTAAATTAAAAAGACCGGTTTGTATCGAGTGACCCAAGACACTCAGAAAAAGGGAGGATACAACCCAATTGTTAATACCACGGAGCCGTCGGGAAATGCTTTTCCAACGGCGCATTGTAATCTGATGGCGGGGCATCTAGGGATGACAGCTACGTTAAACCGTCTAATGCCCGATTCTTTTGGCCGGCATTCACGAGAATGTCGCAATGGTGCGCGTCTTGTCGGGAATGTCAGTTGTAAACCCCACCGGCCGCTCCAAAAGCGCCATTGCGCCCTCTAAACCCCTTATGCAGGTCCCCTTCGAAAGAATTGGTATGGACCCTCATCGGCCCCTTAGAGCGGTCACACGGGACATCGCTTTGCATAGTTATAGTAGACTAGCAACAACATATCCCGAAGCAGTGGGCGCTACGCACTATATCAGCTAAGAGTGTGGCAGGACGCCCTGTTTCGTTTAATCTCCCGCGTGGGGAAACCCGAAAGAGATACTCACGGATCAGGGACCGCGTTTTTTGTCACGCACGTTAAACGAATTGTATGAATTATTGGGCATTAAATCGGGGCGTACCAGTGTCTATCACCCACAAACGGACGGACTGGTCGAACGATTTAATCGCAAAGTTGAAAACAATGATTCGTAATTCGTACAAGAAAATTGGGATAGATGGCTGGAACCCCTATTGTTCGCCGTGCGAGAGGTCCCGCCCAAACCCCACGGGGTTTTCCCCCCCTTTGAGCTTCTTTATGGACGTCAACCCCTGGGGTGTTAGACGTCCTAAAGAGACTTGGGAGGACGGATGCTCAGACAGCAAAAATGAAATTCAATATGTCATGGACCTGAGAGCAAAACTCCATACACTGGGGCGGCTCTCTATGGAGAATTTTCTTCAGGCCCAGACCAGGCAAAGCCGGCTGTTAGATAGGGGAACTAAGCTCCGAGAGTTCACCGGGAGATAAAGTACTCGTTTTACTGCCAACCTCTAGCTCCAAATTATTAGCGAAGTGGCAAGGACCCTTGAGGTCCACAACAGCGGATAGGAGATCTCAATTATGAGGGGGTGCGAACAGACAGAGCGATTCACGTACAAATTACCATCTCAACCTCCTTTAAAAAAAAAGGGGTGAGGAAGGGTCAGTGTTGCTTGCGACGGCAGTGAGTGGAGAGAGGATCTCGGGCCAGAAGCGATCATCAAGGGAAAATCTCTCGCCCTGGCCCCGGGGGGGGTCACCCCCCCTTTGCCCCCCGCAACTCACTGACATCACAAGATTGCAAAAGGGGTTTGCAGACGCCCTTTTCGCCCCGCCTGGTCGTACTAAACTGATTCAGCACCATATTGAGACAGAGCCGGGCGTGGTGGTTCGTGGCCGGCCCAAACAGGTTGCCTGAACACAAAAAAAAGGTGGTTCAGACTGAATTAGAGGCAATGCTGGAGATGGGAGTAATCGAGGAGTCCCACAGTGACTGGGCAAGCCCGATAGTTTTTGGTTCCTAAAACAGACGGCTCGGTACGGTTTTGTGTGGACTATCGCAGGGTGAATGCAGTGTCGAAATTCGACGCTTATCCAATGCCACGGATTGACGAGCTGCTTGATCGGTTAGGTACGGCTCGCTTTTATTCGACATTGGACTTAACGAAAGGTTATTGGCAGATCCCCTTATCTCCCATTTCCAAAGAAAAGACAGCCTTCACCACGCCGTTTGGATTACACCAATTTGTGACACTTCCTTTCGGGCTGTTCGGGCTCCGGCCACGTTTCAGCGTCTCATGGACAGAGTTCTGCGGCCTCATGCTCAGTATGCCGCTGCATACTTGATGATATCATCATCTACAGTAAGGACTGGCAGCGGCATATGGAGCATTTGAGGGCCGTCCTCGGGGGGCTGAGACGGGCGGGGCTAACGGCCAACCCGAAGAAGTGTGCAGTTGGGCGGGTGGAGGTAAGGTAATCTGGGCTTCCACTTAGGTCATGGGCAGGTGCGTCCCCAAATTGATAAACAGCAGCGATTGCAACCTGTCCCAGACCTAAGACCAAAAAGGAGGTGAGGCAGTTCCTGGGGCTGGCGGGATATTACAGAAGGTTTTATTTCCTGATTATTCGGACCTCACCAGCCCCTGACTGACCTCACTAAAAAAGGAGGTACCAGATACGGTCCAGTGGACGGAGCAGTGCCAACAGCTTTTACCCAGTTAAGGCTGCTCTGTGTGGCGGACCGCATCCTGCATTCTCCTAATTTTCTCTCTTCCTTTTGTTTTGCAGACTGACGCGTCGGACAGGGGGCTGGGCGCTGTCCTGTCCCAGGAGGTGGAGGGGAGGACCGCCCGGTGCTGTACATTAGTCGTAAGCTCTCAAAGAGAGAGACTAAGTACAGCACCATAGAGAAGGAGTGTTTGGCCATCAGGTGGGCGGTTTCTCACCCTTCGCTATTACCTCCTGGGGCGGGAGTTCACCCTCTGTTCGGACCACGCGCCCCTGCAGTGGCTCCACCGCATGAAGGACACCAACGCGCGGATCACCCGTTGGTATCTAGCTTTACAGCCTTTTAAGTTCAAGGTGATCCACAGACCGGGGGCGCAGATGGCTGTGGCGGACTTCCTCTCCAGGAATGGGGGGGGGGGGGCTGCAGGCCGGATGGCTCCCCGGCCTGAGTCGGGCGGTGGGGGTATGTGGCGGGGGAGGCGTGGTTCAGCGAGGTCTGCGACGAGAGAGAGAGGGAGGAAATGAGCGGTGGTAAGTGGGTCAAGTGCAAAATTACTTACACCTGTGTCTCGTTGCAGTAATTGGCGTGGGAGACCGTATAAAAAGACAGTCTGGAAGCAGCGAACAGAGAGAGAGGGCTGAGGACTCGTGGGAACGTGGAGAGAGGACTCTGAACGAGAGAAACGATCGTTATTGTGGACTTTGAACTGTGGAAAGAGTTTTTATGTTTGACGCGCATGTGGCGCGAGTGTAACCTGAGTTATTTAATAAATTATCCACGAGTCTCAGCCAGCCGACCCCGTCTCCTTCCTTCACCCACACACATCCAAAACCAAGGAACACTACAGTACCGTTGCAGGTCGGCAGGCATCAATGACTAGCAATATGACATTTTTGTCATTCAAAATACATACGATGGTCGCAGTGTTTTCCCCCAACCGACTCCACCCTCGCCACGCCCCCAACTCTGACTACATGACGACTGTATGTATTTGCCCGCTCATCATCTAAGATTTTCCTGTGGGGTTTTTAAAAATGGTCTTTTCAATTTATGAGTAAAATAAAGCCTGTGGTAAACATGACCTGACCATACTTTAATGTTTTTTTTCCACAACACAAATTACACATATCCATAGTGAATTTGAAAAACGTAGAATTTTGTATGTTCGTTTTTGATACATGTATGAACGTATGTTTTTCATAAGTGTATAAGACCGTTAAAAGTGTAAGTAAGAAAGTGTGTGCATTCACATTATCTTGTATAGGCTACATACTACTGATTTCCAATAGCAGAAGAAATATAAATTAAAACACCACAAAAATCACTTCAATTTAATTATTGATATGTCCTTCTGAATGTTATCTCACCTTATGAATATTTAAAACTGCATCATCCCTCTGAAAATTAATTAAATAATATCCACAGCCAGCAACAGCAGCCTAATAATCTTTTATCCTGTCATCTGTTATTTGACCATGATTCACCTTGAAATAACAATGATGACATTGATACAAATGGATGATTCATTTTGATACACAACAGACATTTATTAATTATTATTTGGAAGTCATAAAGATTCATAAAAATGTTCTTAATGGGTGATTTAATTAGGGGATCAAATATTTTATAGATGAACCAAGGAATATAGATTTCTAAATATTTCCAAAATAGTCTTGAATAAAAACAGTGATAAAAAAAATTAACATTTAAATGATTGTCTTTTCTAAAACATGATTAACTGGATAAATTCAATGTTTTCTGCTCTGTTTTGTTTTCCCATCCTCTTGAAGCTCTGACGTCATTGACCAGAAAGAACAGCAGCAGCCGCAGAAGCCACGCCCATCAGCGCAGTGACGACCAATCGCAGCACAGCTTCAACTGAATCACAACAGGGGCGTGGCCTTCTGGAGAATGAAAGAAATGATAAAATAGTATTGTGATTTTCAACAAGCTGATTTTAATTCTCTGTCAGGAACTCAGATATCGCCAAATATATCTGCAAAAACTCAAACCTGTTTAGAATGACATGAGTAAGTTTTCATTTTTAGAATAATAATTCTTTAATGCACATACGACCACTGAGGTACCTGCACATGTCTGGCACAGTTCAGTGATGTTAACATGTTCACATTTTGGCAATCCTGATGATGAGGATGGATCTCTGCTAGTGACAGAATCAGGCATAGGAGCTGGAAAACATAATGAAAATAAAAAATCTATTTCTTTCCTTTATTTATTTGGATGGGGCAGTGCATATTGATGAACGTACAATATAAGTTGACGTAAATGCGCTGGATTTAGAATCCACATGTTAACTGTGTGAAACTCACTCCACAATTACATTGAGTCCTTTAGCAGATGTTTTTTATATCCACATCAACAGATGAGCATCACAAGCACTTTATCACAAAAGTTATTATAATAAGTGTCATAACCCCCCAACCCCCCATATAATAACCCCCCCAAACCAGATTCCCAGTGAAATGCTCTCAGACAGCAAGTGCAGTGAGTTTGCTTCTTTCTTCTCTGAGAAAATCAATAATATCAGAAAGGTGATCAGCTCATCCTTGAGTTGCGCTGGGGTCAAACAGATCCGACCACTACCTGAGAAAATAGTTACTATGTCTGTTTTCGAAGAAATTGATGGCAAAATTTTGGAAGAAACCGTACAGCACCTTAAAACATCAACCTGCGCCCTTGACACACTTCCCACATCTTTTTTCAAAAGTGTGTTAAACAGCTTAGAAGCAGATCTCCTAGAAGTGGTAAATGCCTCACTTCTCTCTGGGAGTTTTCCAAACTCCCTGAAAACTGCAGTTGTCAAGCCCCTCCTGAAAAAGAGCAATCTAGATAAGACCATATTAAGCAATTATAGACCGATCTCAAATCTTCCTTTCATAGGCAAGATCATTGAAAAAGTTGTCTTCAATCAGCTGAACAAATTCTTAAGCTTGAATGGTTACTTTGACAATTTTCAATCTGGTTTCCGATCGCATCACAGCACAGAGACAGCTCTCATAAGATAATAAACGATATTCGCTTAAATACTGAATACAGGCAAATTATCAGTGCTGGTACTACTCGACCTCAGTGCTGCATTTGACACTGTCGATCACAACATACTTATTGACAGGCTGGAAAACTGGGTGGGGCTTTCTGGGATAGTCCTAAAATGGTTCAGGTCTTACTTAGAAGGGAGAGGTTATTATGTGAGTATAGGAGACCATAAGTCTGAGTGGACATCGATGTCATGCGGGGTCCCCCAGGGCTCAATTCTTGCGCCACTCCTATTCAACCTGTATTATGCTCCCAATGAGCCAAATAATGGGAAAGAACCAAATCTCTTACCACAGCTATGCAGACGACACACAGCTCTACTTAGCCCTATCGCCAACGATTACAGCCCCATTGACTCCCTGTGCCAATGCATTGATGAAGTAAATGGTTGGATGTGCCAAAACTTTCTTCAGTTAAACAAAGACAAAACTGAAGTCATTGCGTTTGGAAACAAAGATGAAGTTCTCAAGGGGAATGCATACCTTCACTCTAGAGGTCTAACAACTAAAAATCAAGTCAGGAATCTTGGTGTGTCTCTAGAGTCAGACCTTAGTTTCAGTAGTCATGTCAAAGCAATAACTAAATCAGCATACTATCATTTGAAAA
>JAZAVI010000266.1:0-95681 GCA_036326025.1 Chrosomus eos
CTATTGATCTGAAATATAGCACATTCATTTTAAATTTATTTAGGTTCAATTACCAAACATACAATCTTAATTTAATTTAAAGCAAACAATACATTTAAAATATATGGGTTGTATGCACATTTTTTTAAATAAAAAAAAGATATATATCCAAAAAGACAAGGCCTTAAAGGGTTAAACTCTTGTCACTGTAACAGACATAATCTCTCTCTCTCTCTCTCTCTCTCTCTCTCTCTCTCTCTCTCTCTCTCTCTCTCTCTCTCTCTCTCTCTCTCTCTCTCTCTCTCTCTCTCTCTCTCTCTCACACACACACACACACACACACACACACACACACACACACACACACACACACACACACACACACACACACACACACACACACACACACGTCAAGTCACTTACATTTTAGATGCAATATTGAATAAGCAGAAAAATCGGATTTTCTGCTATGAAAATATAAATAAGCATACAAATTGAATAAGCACTTTGAATATTCTAAACAGAATAAGCACTAGTCGCAAATGAATAAGTACTAGTACTTAATGGAATATATACTAGTATCTAAAAAATAAGTACTAGTAGCCAGTGCTTTAAGTGGCCCAAAAGAGGTGCCGGTACTCTATTATTATGTTTTTTTTTTTTTTTCTGACTCCCCTCCTCCCCTGAGGTAACAACTATATTGAAGGGGTTTTATATACATCAGTCAACAGACGACCTTTTAAAAAATAATAAATCCTTTTATTAGTTTGTGGATTTGCTTGAGCTAGAAAGAGCTACTGAACATAAATAAAATGTGCAAAAGGGTTTTGAAAATTTTTGAACAAAATGTATATAAAATAAATTATAAAACATAATAACCATAGAACAGTTGAACATAAACTTGTCTTGAAGATGGTTCATTTCTTTACCCCTGAAAAATATACAAAAGCAGATTCAGCAAAATACAACCACAGTACACCAAATGAAAAATGAGAAATACTGTACAAATCATTTTACCTAGAAAAGGCTCCAGCACGTTTTGGGCTCCACTTTCCCTGCACTTTGGGCTTCGCAGTTTGTGGATGCTGCACTTCTCCTCCCTAGTGCCAGCCATGTCTGCACATATGTTTGTGCATTAAACTGATCCAAGGGTGGTCCGTTGCATTTCAGGAAGATCAGATTTGAAAGCCTTTTGATGTCGAGAGAGTTTCTTTTATCTGTCAAAATATCATTCATTGAGCTGAAAGCTCGCTCGCATTCACTTGTTGATACCGCAATGGTGTGGACAGCTTTCAGAAGAGGCTCCAGGGCTTCCGGTGTCTTGGAAGCTTTAAGGTCTTTATACTCCCTAAATCCTAGGACACTTTCCCTCTCCCCAACTCTGAATCTCTGACATAAACGTCTGACCGCTGCATCCCCATATTGAATAGATGCAGGCCAGGAGTCAGACTGGAGGACCTTGATGTCTGAGAGGAGGTGACTATCTGTCTTTTCAGATGAGGTTTTACTGACATGTGAGGAAGTTGTTGGAGTCATCCTGCACTTCACATTTTCAGCCAGGCTACGGAAAAATTGCCCAGGGTTGATTTTTATAACCCTCTGATTTTCAAGCAGGCATACATTTCTGAAGAATTTCTTCTTTTCAGCTTCAATGGCAGTTTGTGTGTAGGGACCAGGTGTGGATACCATTGACTCAAACACCCGGATTTGTCGGTCCAGCTGCCTGTCGGCTTGATCCAAAGTCATGTCCCGTCTCTGGAGCATTCTTGAGAGGTCACTGAGTTCTGTGAGAGTGTCATACATGATGCCAAGATTGACCACAAAAGAATCAGTAGTGAGAACATCATTGAGTCCTTTGTATTTTGCTCTCTCTCTTGAGTCCCTGCTGGTATCAGCAGCAGCACTTGTAAAGTGTAGCTGCAGAGCTTGGTAGTTCTCCCATACTGCTTTCACTGTTCTCTCACTTGAAGCAACCCAACGCACAGATAAAACACGACCTATCACAAGGAGACGCTGTCCAACATTGTGAGCACTCTGGGTTAACTCCCTTTGGTTTTTGGGGGATGCATGGTAGAGGGAGTAAAGCTGATCTAAAAATATTTTAAAGTGGTTGATTCCTCCTACCTCCTTCAAAACATCACAAACTGCCAGTTCCAGTCTGTGATTGGAACAATGCCAGACAAACAGGTAAGGGAATTTGGAATAAAGCTGAGCAGCAACTCCCGCTTTCCTCCCAAGCATCACTGAGGCTCCATCACAAGCAAATGCCAACAAATGTTCCTGTAGGTAGTGAGGGTCAAAGCCATTATCATGAAGACATCCTAACAGTGCTTCAGTGATTTCCTTTGCTGTGGTCCCCTGCAGCTCAATCAGTTCAAAAAATATTGTGTCTGGCTTTTCACTAGAAATAGCTGACCGCAGGCACACGACAAGCACAGACTTTCCACTTATTGTAGTGGATTCATCAATGAGCACACACAATTTTCTTTCATTCATCACTATGTTATTGACTACCTTCTTTTTCATTTCAGCTGCAATGTGATCCAGTATATTTGCACATGAGTTATTAGAGTGCAAAACTCTGCCCATCTTGACACCATTTAAGACTTGCAACTGGACATCTATTGGCATGTCTGTAAAGGGACGCCCATGCTTGCAAATCTTATAAGCTATTCTAAACACATTGCAAGTTGAAGCGTAGTCAGCCTTTCTCATATCTTCAATGTGTTTTTGCATTGTATTTTGTGTTGCCTTCTCTTTTATTTCAACTGCTTTCTTGTGATAAATTGAGTCTCTGTGCTCTTTTATTTTCTTTCGTAGTGAGTTTTGTTGTGCAGCCTTGTCCCTTCCAAAAGACGAGATTAAGCACCCACTCCACTCCTGCGACACTCTCTGCCCTTGCTGCATGTCCACGCGAGCGCAAACTTGACTACACACACTACAACCCAACTTTTGATTTCTGCTCATCAGCCACTTGTAATTTGTGGAGAAATATCGGACTTGTGCTTGAGACCAACATTCTGGCCACTCATGCTCGCTAACGCGACTGTTGTCATCGGTAGAAGTGGTGTCACTCTCGTCCTCGTCGTGTGTGAGAACCTCATCGACAGCGGCACAAGTGCTGCTTTCATTAACTTGCGTCTGACCTGCAGCGATATCATTCTGGCTTGGTTGGGTTTCAGCCAGCGAATCCTCTGATTCTGACCTAGTTCTTTTATTACTCAGAAGCCAGGAGAGCATATTAAATGTTCAGTGTATTTGTATTTTATTTGCATTTATGGTTGCTCGTTTCACACACACACCCACCGTTGTGTTGACACTGACAGCGCAGCGGCAAAAGCGACGCATGCGCTTTTCACTTGTAAAACTCAAGGCTGTATGGGTAATGTAGTCTCTGCTCTCGGTGGGACGAATCAGGAAGCGCGTGCATTGTAAAGTGCGCTCTGAAAAGCGGCAGCACAGCCAAAGGATTACATTTACAACAGATGTGCAAATGAGCGTACCGGTACGCTAAAAGCACGTTCTGGGCGCACGGAGAGGTGGCGGTACACTCAAGAGCATATTTGGAAGTGGCGGTACTGAGTACCGGCGCGTACCGGCCCACTTAAAGCACTGCTAGTAGCATGAAAATAGAGACTAGTAGGTTAAAATGATTAAATGTTAAAATGGCTTGCCATATTGGCTCAGAGAGAGAGAGAGAGAGAAAATGATATTTTAGATACTAGTACCTATTAATAGATACTAGTATTTATTCAATAAATACTAGTTCTAAGTCATTACATACTAGTACCTATTAAATAGATACCAGTACTTATTCATTAGCTACTAATACGCATTCAAAAGAATATCTAAAGAATGAGCACTAGTATCTAAAGAATAGGCACTAGTACTAAAGAATAAGCACAAGTCGCAAATGAATAAGTACTAGTACTTAATGGAATAGATACTAGTATCTAAAAAATAAGTACTAGTAGCATGAAAATAGAGACTAGTAGGTTAAAATGATTAAATGTTAAAACGGCTTGCCAAAAGCCCCTTTCACACAGCACTTTGAACCCGGCAAATTGCCAGAGTGCCTTCTGTGTGAACGCAAACACGACCCGGGATTGATGCCGGGATCGATCCCGGGTTGGGGACCTAGTAACATTGCCGTGTTCAGACCCGGAACGCGCGCTGTGTGAACAAAAGCCAGAACCAATGCCGTAAGGGGTGTGTAATAGTGATGACGCATGTGCCATCGCGCGACTCTGTTGCTCTTAGAAGAAAGTTTGTGTTTGTCATCAACAAAGAAAGAACGAAAAAATGTCTGCAACCTGGAATGAAGCAGAGACAGGAGCTCCTCACTATCCGCGCTGAAGCTGCTATCGTTCGCCCGCTCTGTGGAAAGGTGCGCGCGTGCACATGTTTTCGACGCGTACGTTACACGTCTCATCCTGACGTCACGCGGCTTTCCGGGACATTAACGGGTTGTGTGTGAACGCACTCACAGATCCCGGCAAATCCCTGGCAGTGTGAATGAACCGAAATCAAACAATCCCGGGACAAATGCCGGGTTACATTATCCGTGTATTTTCCGGAATCTCTGTGTGAAAGGGGCTATATTGGCTCAGAGCATCAAAAGCATCAAACAAGAATATTAAAGTTTGATGCGTTGCCACGGCAACAGTATCTTAGATATCAATAATCCTTTCTCAGGTCTACATCTAGCGTGTGTCTACATTATACACATAAAGTTTGAAGCAAATTGGGTAAAAATAACAGGGTGATTTCAAAGCCTTTAGGAAGTGACACACTTCCTGCTGCCAGTTGGTGGCGCTATAACTTTGACTCACAATAGTCACATCCATGTGATCGGACTCTTACAGCGAACACACTGCTGAAGTTTCATCAAGATCAGTTAATGTATGCAGAAGTTATAACACACTTCCTGTTTCCATTATTCACCATAAATTCGTTTCCTCGCCACGGCCAAACCGTTCGAGATATCAAAAATATCATGGCAATTTTTCATCCTCAATGTCTTGACTTCATGCTGACCGAGTTTCGTGGTGATTGGTTGAATTCTCTAGGAGGAGTATATCGAATTCCAGCGGCATACGCTTCCAAACAAACCATAATAGCCGACTTCCTGTTGGGCTGGGGTAAAAAGTAAAAGTACAAAATACATATGAACCGATGAGATCTATATGTGTACCAAGTTTCATATTATTACATGCAAGCGTTTTTGATTTATGGACCAAGTTTTTGGACCCCGTTCCAGGGGGTGCTGTCGAGCCCCCCTGCCATGCCCGGGTACCAGCTTCAGCCCGGCCCTGATGGCCGTGGGTTCTGACCCATGTGCAAAGTTTCAAGAGTTTTTGAGCACGTTAAGGGCCCCAAAAGTGCGCTGAGAGTCTCAAAAGTATCCAAAAAGAATATTAAAGTTTGATGCGTTGTCACGGCAACAGCATCTAAGATATCAACAATCCTTTCACAGGTCTACATCTGGCGTGTGTCTACATTATACACATCAAGTTTGAAGCAAATCGGGTAAAGCCTGTTTGATTTATGGACCAAGTTTTCGGACACGTTCCAGGGGGCGCTGTCGGGCCAAACCGTTCGAGATATCAAAAATCCCCTGGCAATTTTTCATCCTCAGTGTCTTGACTTCATGCTGACCGAGTTTCGTGCCGTGTGTTTGAATTCTCTAGGAGTATTTCACATTCCATTGCATGCATTTTCCAAACAACCCTTAATAGCCGACTTCCTGTTGGGCTGGGGTAAAAAGTAAGAGCATGAAGTATATATGAACCGATGAGATCTATATGTGTACCGAGTTTCATATTATTACATGCAAGCGTGTTTGATTTATGGACCAAGTTTTCGGACCCCGTTACAGAGGTCGCTGTCGAGCCCCCCTGCCACGCCCGGGTACCATCTTCAGCCCGGCCCTGATGGCCGCGGGTTCTGACCCGTGTGCAAAGTTTCAAGAGTTTTCGAGCATGTTAAGGCCCCCAAAAGTGCCCAAAAGGTAGTAAAATAATAATAATAGTGCGGAAGAATAAAGAATAATCCTTAGGAAAACAATAGGGCCTTCGCCTTTTCAAGGCTTGGGCCCTAAATATGACATGATTTTAAAAGTGACCTATAACATCGACATGCAATACACTTTAATTTGTTTAGTGCTAATAAAACGATTAAGCCTATTTGGAGAGATAGATGTTTATAATGTGACAATATGTCAGTCTTCGTGTGATAACGAAAATATGACAAGGCCTAGACTACTTGTTCTGAGCAGATGTTGTCTGTAAAATTAGCATTAGAATGAGGAGGTTCAGTCTGCACTATAACATGGCTTTTGGCCTCATGCCTTTTGGTCTAAAATATATGCAAATTTTTGTGATGACAAGATGTAAGTCATTTTCATATTCAAATGGATTTTTCATTGAAGATGTTCCTAAACGAAGAATCTTATCGATGTACAAAACATTCCATCATGCGCAGAATATTTCACATGTGCAAAAAAACATCATCTTGAAGATATCTTGCACTACCGTGTAACACAAAATACTAATAAATAAAAAAAGAATATAAGCCATTAATGAGTTAGTTCACCCAAAACTTTTAATTTTGTCATTACTCACTGACCCTCAAGTTGTTCCATACCTGTATACATTTCTTTTTTCTGCTGAAGTCCTCCTGGGAAGTTCGCACTTATGAGGTGGGAAGTCGTGTTTACGACTGCAAGTGCGTTCAAGTCACTTTCGTCGGAGTAAGATTCTCTAAATTAATTATACAAAAATACAGCAAGGTTCTACTCTAGTTCTAGAAAATGAAGAACAAAGAAATGTGCATCCAGTATGCTTTGTTTTTTTAATGTTTTTAATTAATTTATGAAGCCACTGCAAACTTTATCGTTTCGTATCATTTCGCTAGTTACCGGTACATTGTTATATTAAAATACCATCATATTCGGGGCATAAAGAAAATCCCGAGCTTCCCACTGGTATTTACGACATTGTGGTGGCGTTCAACTCGTAAATATGATCTAGACAAGATGACTTGAAAGCACCATGCCCATTTCACCGGCTATTCATCGGTTTAAGGAAGTGACGTCTTTGTTCCTTGGACGTTTCCGGTTAGTTGTCAAGCGCATTCATAACAATGGCGGGAATCGATTGGTGTACAGTGGGATTGTTTATTTAATCCTGTTATTTAAAATATCAAAATTAAAATTAGGCCCTTGTTGCTCGGTGGTTGGGTCCTCCCTCTCCATTATTCAAAATAAGTAGCCTACCTACTCAAGAGAGTGATATTGGACGCAGCCTTTTTCTTCTTTTGGATTTAATGGAAGTTGGCAAAACAGGTTTGGCAGGGCTCTCAAGTTTTGAAGACAGGCAAGAGTAACATCCGTCAGGGGGTCAAAAGGGGGGTGGGTTGGACGGGTCGCGGGAATGGGGGTGTTTCATTAATAATATTATTATTAGTGTTTTTGTTGTTGTTATTAATAATTGCTCAGACTTGCAGATCTTGTGTTGAGGTTTTTGTTATGTTGTTAAAAAATCACGACTAGTTTCACCTTTCAATGCAACAACTCACTCGTTTATTTCCGCAACTCAAAACGAAACAACAGCGCACCTACGGTGGCCTCACAGTCTCAGAATGTGCAACGTAAAAACAGGCATCCTGAATAGCCGAACTAGAACTGTATATGTATTACGTGAACACAACATTTCCCCCCCCCTCCAAATGTTCAAACATGAAAGGTAGCAACAAAGTCTTCAAAGTGCCCAGGGCGTGTACGAACCCTGACAGGCCGGGGCTCAGGAACAAGGGGGGCCGGCAGCGGGGCAGAAGCAGGAGCGGTGCCCTGAGCGGCAGGAACAGCTTGGGCGAGAGGTGCCGCCATGGGATCCGGCACATGAGGGGCCGGCTCAGTTGCTGGGTTGCTTTGCTCCACCCCTGCCAGGTGAGGGTGATGAAAAGGGGAGGGCACTCTGCGCAGGCAGCTAGCGTGCCAACGAGAACCATCAGTCAGCTGAAATGAAGCTGGGCCGAGCTGCCGACTGACCTGGTACGGGGCCGACCAGAACGATGACAGCTTGTTAGCTCTGTGGGGCCGGCGGGCTCTGACCCAGTCTGACACTCTGATAGCAGGCCACTTAGCCTTGTGCTTCTCATCGAACCTCCTCTTCATGGAACTCTGTTGTCTCTTGACGTGAGCCTTTACTGCCGCTGGGCATGGCCGTGGGCCTGCGGCCATTGGTGGACGGAGTCTTGATAGGGGAAGCACAAGCTCCCTTTTCAGCATGAGTGCGGCAGGGGAGACCCCTGTTGTAGTATGGGCAGTTGCTCTGTAGTGGAGGAGGGTCTGTGACAGTGCGGCCATCAGGGAGTATCCTTCAGACATGTGAGCACGCAGTCCATTTTTCAGGGATTGATTGAACCGTTCCACTCCTCCGTTGGCTTGGGGGTGATAGACGGAGGTTCGGATATGGGTAACACCCTTGTTGGCGAGGAAGGTGGTGAACTCTAAGGACAGGAACTGAGGACCATTGTCCGTGGTAATTGCACGAGGCAAGCCCCAGCGGGAAAACAGCTGGTCCAGAAAATTGACCACAGCAGCAGAGGTAACTGTACCCATGGGAGCCACCTCAGGCCACTTGGAGTGCAGGTCGTAGACCACCACGAGGAACCTCTGATGGTGTGGCACATTGTACAGCTCACCACAGATATCGAGCTGTAAGTGGTCCCATGGTGCAGATGGCCAGTCTACAGGTTGTAGTGGAGGTGAAGTGGGTGGCCCAGTCTTCCCACTGGTGAGGCACGCTGCACAGGAGCGGATAAGTCCCTCTAGGTCACGGTCCATGGCGGGCCACCACACAACGTCACGGCACCGTTGTTTGGCTTTGACAATGCCGAGGTGTCCCTGATGTGCCATTTGTAAGACACACCCTCTGAGGGCCACTGGGATGACAGCACAGAGACCACGAGCAATGCAGGCCTCACCCCAGCATGACAGTTCATGCTTCACTCTATAGTATGGCTCCAGTTCTGGTGGGACGCGGGCAGGCCAACCATGTCTGATATAGTCACGAATCATGCTGAAGACTGGCTCGGCTGCTGAGGCGGACTCCAGGTCGCGGAGGGAGACCGTGTCCTTCAGTGGTGAGTGGACCAGGTGTAATACCTCCTCCTCATCCTCTGGAGAGACAGCAGAGCACTGGATGGCAGCAGGGCGGGATAGAAAATCTGCTACAACATTAGTCTTGCCAGGCGTGAATTGTAACTGAAAGTCATATTGCTGCAAGCGGTCTGACCATCTGTAGAGGCGAAGGGGCCTGTGTCCTCCACCTGAAGTGGACATCAGGGCTGTCAGGGCTTGGTGGTCCGTCCGTAGGGTAAAAGACTGTCCATATAGGTACAAATGCCACCTCTCACATGCCCATATGCAGGCGAGGGCCTCCCTCTCACCCACTGAGTATTTCTGTTCGGTGGGGCTGAGCGCCCGGGAGGCGAAGGCTACGGGCCTCTCCGTGCCGTCATGGAGCTGTGACAGAACGGCGCCCAGAGCCACAGCAGACGCATCACATGTCACGAATGTGGGGCAGTCCAGCTGGAAGTGTGCCAGGATCGGAGACGTGGTGAGGAGACGCTTCAGTTCATCAAACCCAGCCTGGCATTCAGAAGTCCAGGTCCAGGGAGCATCCTGCCTGAGCAGCATCCTCAGCGGGGCCGTGACAGAGGAGTACTGCGGGAGGAAACGCATGTAGTAGGCTGTCATACCCAAGAAAGAAGCCAGCTGCGAGGCTGTCGTGGGGCTGGGAACTGCGCTGATGGCTGCCACATTCGACTGGAGAGGGGAGATACCATCTGCCGACACACGGAACCCGACAAAATCAATTGCTGGTGCGGAGAATGTACACTTCTCAGTGTTCAGGGTAACATGGTGGTGGCTGAGGGAGTCAAAGACCTGTTCCAGGCAGGCGTTGTGTGTGTCAACATCTGGCCCGTGTACCACAATGTCGTCCAAGTAGGCCACTGTACCGGGGCAGCTGGCGAGGATTGTGGACATGATCTTCTGGAAACAGCTTGGCGCTGAACTGAGCCCAAAAGGCATCCTTGTATAGCGGTACAGGCCAGTATGGGTGATAAAAGCCGTCAGGTTCCGACTCTCCGGGTGCAGAGGAACTTGTAAGTAGCCCTGACGTAAGTCCAACTTAGAAAAAACCCGAGAGCCGTAGAAGTGGTTGTTAGTTCTTCTGTCGTCGGAAGAGGGTACTTGTCAGGCACCACTGCCTTGTTGACCTGGCGAAGGTCGACACAGACTCTCAGTCCACCTGACTTCTTCCTGGCGATGACAAGGTTGGACACCCACGGAGAGGCATCAATGGGTTCTATGATGCCATCAGCCTGTAGGCGTTGGAGCTCCTGTGTAACACCGTCCCGCAGAGCCAGGGGAACACGCCGAAGGGGCTGGACCACGGGAGGCACGCTGTGGTCAAGGAGTGGTTTGTGTGTGAATGAGGTGAGACACCCAAGGCCATTGAACAGTTCAGGCCGGCTTTGTTGCCAAGGGGAACCCACTTGTAGTATTCGTGTTCCATTGTTGTCCTGTAGGGTAAAACCAAGGCTGAGAAAGAGCCCATGATGTTCTCACCGTGACGTGTAATGTGGAATGGGAAGCGGTCCACAGTTGTAGAGGTGTAGCGAACTGGGAAGTAAAGTAGGCCAACAACATCGATTTTGCTGCGGCCATAGCCACAGAGAGCATTGGATGGGGGCTGCATCTGTCTGTTTGGGAAGAGTAGTTTACAGGTGTCAACATTCAGCAGTGACACCTTGGCCCCAGTGTCGAGGAGAAGAGGGACACAGCGGCCATCCAGGTATACGGGGCACCTGGAGAAGGTCCCTGGGTGGGGGCCTATGGTGCGCACTGGCACCACCGGGTCATGTGAGTGTTCAGAGTAGTCAGCCGGAGCAGACCCACACCATTTAGCAAAGTGGTTCGATTTCTGACAGCGTCTGCATGTTTGGCCCCTAGCAGGGCAGTCCTGAGCCCTTGTGGCATGACGGGTGGAGCCACAATTCCCACAGCGTCTCTGCTGGCGTGATTGCTGAGGCCGCGCGACCTGTATAGCAGCAGGGTCAGCCAGGTTCTCTGAGCTTGATAGCTGCTGCACTGGCTGTTCAATAATGGCAGTATGAGACTTGTTTTCTGCTATTTTAGCAGCACAATGAGTTGCCGCCTCCACTTGTAAGGCGAGTGTTAATGCATCCTCAAGTGACAGTGTTGCATCTTTAGGTAACAACTCCTCCTGTACTCTGGGATTAGACGTTTTTTCAATGAGCTGGTCACGAATAAGTTCATCCCTCATGACGCCGAAATTACAGCGCTGTGCTAAGGCTTTTAAATCTGCTACAAACTGCCTAGCAGACTCACCAGGGCGCTGACATCTTTGTCTGAACTCCAGCCGCTGAAAGAGGATGTTCTGTGACTTCACAAACTGTCCAGTCAAAGCTGTAATTACATCATCGTAAGTATCCAGAGTACCGTCGAGCGTGTTGAAGATCCTGTTCCCCTCTGCTCCCAGCAAGTGCAGTAGGATAGCGCGCTTCCTCGCGCTAGTGGCATTATCCAATCCAACGGCCAAAAGGTACAGTTCAAAAGACGTTCTCCACTGATTCCAAGGGACGACAGGTTCGCCAGGCAGGGGCAGAAAATAGTCCGGAGGTGGCAGAGAAAAAACCGCGGCATCAGCCATCCTCGTCGCCAATGTTATGTTGTTAAAAAATCATGACTAGTTTCACCTTTCAATGCAACAACTCACTCGTTTATTTCCGCAACTCAAAACGAAACAACAGCGCACCTACGGTGGCCTCACAGTCTCAGAATGTGCAACGTAAAAACAGGCATCCTGAATAGCCGAACTAGAACTGTATATGTATTACGTGAACACAACAGTTTTGTTCAAACCCACCACTGAAAATACCCTCTATGCATCAGCATTAGAATGTGGAAGCACTAAAACCAAGGCTGCGATCTTTGATAGCCTCCCAAATTAGTTCAAGCCAGCACCGTCTCCTCCTCTAATGGGCCTACCCTTCTCTGGGCCAGCATCCTCTAACCTGGCCTTTTTAGGGGGCTTTCCTCTCAGGGCAAATGACAGGATGCTTAATTGCTTTTTACCTGACATCTTTGAAAGACAGATGCAATGATTAATGCAGCCGTGGCCAGGATATAATTATAAAATATGACATGATTTTAAAAGTGACCTTTAACATCGACATGCAATATACTTTAATTTGTTTAGTGCTAATAAAACAATTAAGCCTATTTGGAGAGATAGATGTTCATAATGTGACAATATGTCAGTCTTCGTGTGATAACGGAAATATGACAAGGCCTACACTACTTGTTCTGGGCAGATGTTGTCTGTAAAATTAGCATTAGAATGAGGAGGTTCAGTCTGCACTATAACATGGCTTTTGGCCTCATGCAGGTCTAAAATATATGCAAATTTTTGTGATGACAAGATGCAAGTCATTTTCATATTCAAATGGATTTTTCATTGAAGATGTTCCTAAACGTAGCATCTTATCGATGTACAAAACATTCCATCATGCGCAGAATATTTCACATGTGCAAAAAAACATCATCTTGAAGATATCTTGCACTACCGTGTAACACAAAATACTAATAAATAAAAAAAGAATATAAGCCATTAAAGAGTTAGTTCACCCAAAACTTTTATTTTTGTCATTACTCACTGACCCTCAAGTTGTTCCATACCTGTATACATTTCTTTTTTCTGCTGAACACAAATAAATATATTTTGAAGAAAGTTTGTAACAGGCCGCTTTGGGACACCATTGACTTCCATAGAAAAAAGTACTATTATGGGAGTCAGTGGTGCCCCAGAACTGTTCAGTTTCCCACATTCCTCAAAATATCTTCATTTGTGTTCAACAGAAATTGATACTGGTGTCGAACAACGTGTGGTGAGTAAATGATGACAGAATTTGAACTATCCCTTTAAATACATAAATATTTTGTTCACATGCACATGTAACAGAATATCATATGCTGATTTTTGTGACAAGACATGAGTCGTTTTCATAGTCAAATAGCTTGTTTTCCTTTCTGTACCTTACATCACACTGCTGGTTGAAACAAAAAAACAAATCTAATTTTAAAATGTTTTTATGCCAATGCTAAAACAAAGGTTCCAAAAGGAGGTTTTCGCATATGAGGACCATTTGAGTTCTCTGGAGAACCTTTAAGCAAACTGTTTTTAAGAAAACATTTGAATAATCTTAAGAACCTTTTGTGGAAAAGAAAGGTTTCATGATATATTAAAGGTTCTATATGTATATGGAACCATCACTGACACTAAAGAACCTATATATTTTTAAGTGTTTACTAGTCTTAAATATGCTAAATACTTTTCTTAAATGTTTCTTTTTTTAACTGAATTTTCTTAAAAATGTCTTTAACTGAAAAATTATATAATAAAAACAAAGTTTCTGAGTACAGTTGACAAAAGTTTTTTGACAAAGTTTTTGCAAAAATGCACATTTTTTTCATTAGAAGAAAAAGGCCACTGCACACCAACTCTAAAACTTGAGTTGGACTGTGAAGCATGGTGGACAGAGGAACATGGGATAAGCTGATTTGTTGCCTCGGGGCCTGGACAGTTTGCAATCATTGAAAAATCAACCAGTTCAAAAGTGTATCAAGACATTTTACAGGAGAAAGGCAGGACAGCTGTAATGCAACAAGATAAGGATGCAAAGCACAGGAGTAAATCAACTAGAGAATGACTGAAAAAAATGTGTCCTGACCTTAAAACTAGAGCATTAATAAATAAAAGATATAATACACAATTATTACAACTATTATTTATTTATTACTATTAATAAGAGCTATTGACAAAGATCAACATTAAGAAAAATAATGTCATAGTCAATTTCAATGAATAGTGTATATTATACAATATGGCCATTCAAACTTGTGGACTGAATCAGGTGTGTTCTGGTTAGGGAGACATGTTCAGTGCTTGGGAGCAACATGATGCTTTAAAACGGTTCATTTCTCTGCGCTTCTCAAACCGGTGTAATTTGTGGTCATCTGGTGGTGAAAGGATGAATAACACCTTACCAGAGTGCTGTTTGTACAATCTAACCCAGTATACCTGGGTACATCCGATTTCAAAACATAGAATAATAAGAATAACAATAAACAATAGTATAAATGTAAAAAAAAGCAACAACAAAAAAAACGTAAAAAACAGTGTAGACATGACCATGAGAATAAATCTTTATTTAGGCTACTTATTATCTATAATTTATTTATGTTATCATTATTTAAGAATGCAGAGACAAAGAGAGAGAGATTTCTATGCAAGAGTTCCAATGCTAATAAAATAATAAAAAGTCGAATTCCAAATCTTTAGTTTTACAAAGTACATTTTAATTTAAACACATATAGGATTTCTTTATCTACTTTATGTATCGTGCATGTTATTTCAGAGAGAGAGAGAGAGAGAGAGAGAGAGAGAGAGAGAGAGAGAGAGAGAGAGAGAGAGAGAGAGAGAGAGAGAGAGAGAGAGAGAGAGAGAGAGAGAGAGAGATGTCAATGAATGAATAATAGCTGAATTTATAATCTTTAGTTTTAAAAAGTGAATTTTATTTTTAACACATATAGCATATTACACAATCTCAAAATAAAAGCACAAAAATATATTAATGCAAATTTGGAATCAGCATCTGCCGAAAATGGAAATAATATGCTCAGGTTGATTTCTGCCAATCAGATTTCCTTCAGATCCATTACTAGAAAGATATCATCATACTTTCACCCCTTATTTCTGCATAATAGAACCTATAAAATTCTGTATACTTTTAATGATGATTTTACAAAACATATCTATTAAAAAAACTATAGTAAATGGAATGTATTATATATTATGACACTTCATAGTGTTTAATTAATATATAATTTTACTAAACTACTTTACAATTCCTTTTATCAATCGATTTTTACTAAAAATAAAACCCCCTTTATATTCTTCGAATCTTATATTCTTCAAATATTGATATAATGTAAATTAAAGATTACTCATTACATTATTGGAACTCGCTTTACGGCTGATCTCCTGATGAAACACCTCTTCACCTTCCCCTTTTCTCCAGCTTATTTTGCTGTCACTCTCCAGTCCCATGATCTTTAGCTTTTCACTGATCTAGAGAAGAAAAAAATGAGAGTTGCTTCCCTGCTCAAAACTGAAGCACAATGCTATATGATGTTCTGGCGTCTGTCATGATACTGTTATGCATTCAAAATTTAACACTGAAACTTGATACAGTTTTTAAAGCAGAGACAAACCTCATTCAGAATGGCAGTCTGTAGTGAAGGATCATTCAATGTGCATTCTCCATTACAGGACAATTTCAGTCTGACAATCTGCTTATTAATTAATGTGTCATCTAGAACAATTAAGAGTTTATCATCATCAACACAGAGGATACATCAATAAATGAAAAGATATGACAGTTGTTTGTAATGTCTGTTTCAAGAATTATTTATAAATCTTTTGTTTGAATCATTTGATTCTGTTAACTGTGGAAACTCACCTCCATGGCAGATAAAAGGATGCTGTAGATCACAGCTGTATTGAGCCCATTTCCCAGAATCAGTTGTTATGCCGACACAGTCACCAGATCCTGAACTCTGGGATGGTTGTCCTGTTGCCCAGTTTCTGAAACTGAGATTTGAGCGATCAGACCATTCCCAAGAACAGACCAATCCAGAGCGATGATTCATTATTACTGATCAGATTCTGTTGCTCTGCGCTGCCGATACTCGCCAAATCAGTGTGTTGTTTTCTGCAGTAACTCTGAGCATCTCTCCATGTACAGTAATAGCAGTCTCAGTGATGATAAAACCAGTGCTGTCTGTTCAGAAACACCAGATAAAGACCAGCCCTTATTCCAGGATAAGCTAAAGTTTGGGGAAAATGAACCAGATTTGAGGACTCACCATTGAAACACACAACTGGGAGAACGGTGCTGCAGCTCTCATCGTACCAGCTTCCATTAAAACTCCTCACACACTCCCCATCACCATTTGGTTCTCCTGGATTCCAGTTACTGTACTGGGACAGTGAGCCCATAGACCAGACCCAGTGATACTCTGCTCCTTTGTGGAGACCTATCCATACTGAACCACTGTATCCAGCATCCACTGTATTTACCAGTAAACTCACGTCGGTCATGTTGTCAGCAGTGGCCAGATCAGTGAATCTCGCTCTGCAGTAACTCTGAGCATCTTGCCATGTCATGCTTTCATTTATAAACTGGTACTGGTACTGGTATTTGCGCCCTTTAAGAGAGAAATATTAGGATTTTAAAGATAATAGATATCTTGACTTGATCATAATAAAATCATGATTAAAAAGCATATTGCCCTAAAACATTTTTTTTTTGTAAGCAATATAATCTGAAACTGAGCCAAATAAAATTGGTAATAGTCTGAATTTTACTAGTCTAATAATAAAGATGGCCTTAAAAATATTTGGAACTGAACTTACACATTTGGGAGACATATTGATCCAAAACGACTGACATTCAAGTTATTCTTTTTATCCAACCTGATCTCACGGGAGATTCATAACTATGTTCTGAGGTGGTGATTTCGCAATAATTTATACGATGTTATTTTCTCAAAAATCTATTATTAGAATTAAAACTAAGCATGAAGATCCAACTCTAACACACCCGTCACTGAGGAGTCAGCAGATAGTGTTAGATAGTTAAATTACATGAGATTGTTACTTTGATCAATACAAGCGTTCCCTGAATTGCACCCGTGATCTATTACAATACTTTACTGTTTGAGCTACACTAAAGCTGTATACGTAATTTGGAAAAAACGTTTGGGCAGTTAATATTTAATGGATTTTTAATTTTGAAAGTATGGGGGAATATCATAATGCATCTCGACAAAAATGTTACAATGCGTTCTTATTGAGTTTAAATAGCTTTTTTGTATTTTCATAAAGTTTGTTTATTACAATAGAGTGCTGAAGCAATTACGTATTTTTATAAGCCAGTCCAGAAGTTACAGAAGCATCACCCTGGTTCACTCGACAAAAAACCCAATATGATTTTTCCACTGGCTTTTGGATAATTTCACAAAATAAGGTCTGTGACTAACAGAAGCTTATGGTTCTTATACATTTGCTAATCCTGATAATTTTCACAAATGAACACAACAAATGAACTGGTTTAAGGGTACGTTTACACGACAACGTATGCTTAAATCTGAAAAGTTTTTCCTTTGAGTTTTCTACGTACAGACATTGTCAAAACTATCCCCCATCTACACTGCTCCGCGAACACGACAAATGCTGTATTCTGCTGTCAGCCCATTAGATGGCGATGAAACACTATAGATTGAACACGTAATATGCATGTACATGATGTCATTGTTGTCAGAGATTTGTGTTTTTATTGTTTACAAGGAGACCGTTTTCAAAAACGTGCACTTTGAAACCCGTTTTCAAAAGTTTGCATTTTCAGGCACCCAAAACGCAAATAATGGACCGAACACCAGTAAATTGACGAGTGCAAACCTTAGTAAATCACTAAGGCATTGCATTATTCGTTTATTCATTTAAAATACTCTCCTTCCATAAATTTGCCATCTGAAAGGGAATCTCCAACAAATGCATATGCAATATGGTCAGCCGCAAAAATAACTTGATTCCACGCTTTTTAGTAAATCCTGACAGTAGTGTTTTAATGCCAATAGAAGGTTTTCGCTGGCACAAGCTGTTAGTAAATGTGGCCCTTATTGTCCCAGACAACCTCTGTAGTCTCATTTTATTCCTCTTGAGTTTTTTTTAAAAGCTTTTACTTGTCGTATAAAAGGCTTACAAGTGGTTAAATGGGCCCAGCAAGCAATTTTGCGCCTAAAAGACGTCTAATAGCCGTCAAAACACAACCCAGACGTCTAGGCTAAAACCAGGCAAGATTTGGGCTGTCAGTGAAAATCTAATAGACGTCTAACTATAGCCCAAGAATAAGACGTCTAACCATATCCCAAGAATAGACTAGTCATCAATTGGACGGCTATTGAACGACTACATATATACGTCTAATAGACAGTGCATATGGGTCTAGGGTAAAACAAGGCTGAATTTGGTCTGTCAGTAGCCGCATTTCCACTGCCGGGCCAAGGCCGAGCCGTGCTGGTGCGTGCCAGGGCCAGTCGCGTTTCCACTGTCACTTCCGGGGCTTGAGCGGGGCTTCCTCGGGGCCAACGGCCAGGATTTCTGGCCCGTCGAATACCTTGGGCCAAAGCGGGCCAGCTCGGGCTAGAGGCGTGCTCAAGGTAAAAGGCGGAGTTTATCGGTGTTATGGAACGTTATGATCTGAAGCAAGATGCACATTTCACTGTTTTATATCGCGAAAATAGCCTGTACTGGTCTGTCGAAGATACCAAAGCTCTTCTGAGCATTAGGGCAGAAGAATGACGGCGTGTGAAGAAAAGAGGACGTTATAAAATGCATCGATGCTGACTAGTCTATTCTTGGGATATGGTTAGACGTCTTATTCTTGGGCTATAGTTAGCTAAGCATTCAGCGAACAACGCTTCAAGTTCAGGAAAAAAAAAAGTCGCGGGCGCAGTATATTGTACTAGGCGATTAAAACGCACAATGGACAAAGCGAAGCTCAGAGAAGGGACTTTCCATCGTTCGACTTGATGTAATTACGGTGTGCTGGGTCACCGTCCACTCGCGAGACAATCGGGACACTATTGTAGCCACGGCCGGTGAGTTAATATACATGCTATCTTTCTATTATAAATAAATTCATAATACCCGCTGAAATGGGTTGGGTTGTATTGTATGACGTTTGATCCAGAAAGGTGTGTTTGGGGTGGGGTTTAGGGCAGCGCTGCAGGGCTACTGGCCCGGCAGTGGAAACGGGAGCCCGGTGCTTGAGGCCCGAGGCCACTGGCTCGGCTCGGCTCGCTGTTAGCTCTGGCCCGGCCCTGGCCCGGCAGTGGAAACGCGGCTAATGGTTCCTCCAGCTCTGAACAACAGAGGGTCAGTAACAGCTCATAGCTTCTCATTCGCTCACCGGCTCAGTGGTTCCTTCAGCATAGACTGGTAAACAGAGTGTATTAGTATGGATTTGGTGTACTCACTCTTTCTTCTCAGATGCAGGGCTGGATGCAACAGCGAGGATGTGGCTCGGTTCACTGGCTCAGTGGGGCTTCAGCATAGACTGGTAAACAAAGTGGATTAGTATGGATTCAATGCACTCACTCTTCCTTCTCAGATACAGGGCTGGATACAACAGCGAGGACGTGGCTCGGTTCAATGGCTCAGTTGACAACAGTGAGGAATACGATTTCGTCGAGGCTCTGTTTGTTCAGATGCCGCACAAGCTGCAGTTTCTTCTCCCCACTCGTGCAACTGCACACGTGATTAAAATGACCAGCACTGCACTCACAATCCTCACCCATCAAATCAGCATGCGGGCCCCAGACGGCAGCCTTGGCGAACAGAATCTCTCTATGACAGGTGTAAACAAACTCTGCACTGTAATGTCACATCCGAAGCGCTCCTCTTCTTTCCCCGAATTAATGTCTGCAGACACAGTCACATTACAACCTCTTCCAGAAACAGAGTGCAGTAAATCTTCCACCCAATAATACTATGACAAATCCAAGTATCACGTTCGGTGAAAGAAGGCCATCACTTATCTCCTTAAGCCCTGTGCTTTCCGCCGCTGGCCGCTTCCTCGCGGTCTCTTCACCCGGCCTCCGCTGTGCATCCTCGGCCCGCTCTCCCACACTCCTCGTGTCTCTGTGTCTCGCTTCCCGCTCCCCCACCTCTGCCTTTCTCTCCATATCAACCTCTTTTATGTTCCTCATGGTCCAATCGCCCTTCAGGATCTTTCCCCGCTGCACAGCTGGCAACAATCGCGCTCGTCAACTCTCCTTCCCTGTTTCTCCTTACTTCCGTGTTTTCCCGGAACCGGTCCCGTGTTACGCCGGAAGTGCTCCCCGGGCCCAATTTCCGCAAATAAGTTTCCGCTTTTAGTCACCCCGTGACACTCTCCCCCACCCGTCTGTTCCAGTCCCTGGAACGGCGGAGAAAAAAAACTGGTCGCCCCATGGTCCACGGCCGCTCAACTCGGGGTGGAATCCTGCCGACTACGCCATTTGTGTCACAGGTCGGGGTGAGCACCAGCGGGCCGCCCGCCCCCCTCAAACCGGAACACCACCCCAAGGAGCATGACCGTGGAACACACGAGGCAGACCAAGGGATTAAAATAACAATGTTACTTTATTGAAATTATTAAAAGTCGGGGTGGCCGCCCATGGTCCACGGCCCCATGGTCCCACGGCCCCATGGTCCAACTGGTCGCCCCAAGGTCCACGGCCGCTCAACTCGGGGTGGAATCCTGCCGACTACGCCATTTGTGTCACAGGTCGGGGTGAGCACCAGCGGGCCGCCCGCCCCCTCAAACCGGAACACCGCCCCAAGGAGCATGACCGTGGAACACACGAGGCAGACCAAGGGATTAAAATAACAATGTTACTTTATTGAAATTATTAAAAGTCTTTTTAAAGTTCTCTATAGTTCTTCTTTCCTGGCGACAGTGGCCGAACAGAGGGTCAGTAACAGTTCTAAACTTCTCCTTCGCTCCCCGGCTCAAGGGATCCTCCAGCTCTGAACAACAGAGGGTCAGTAACAGCTCATAGCTTCCCATTCGCTCACCGGCTCAGTGATTCTTCATTCCTGGCAACAGAGACTGAACAACAGGGGATCAGCAACAGCTCTTAGCTTCTCATTCGCACGCCGGCTCAATGGTTCCTCCAGCTCTGAACAACAGAGGGTCAGTAACAGCTCTAAGCTTCTCATTCGCTCACTGGCTCAATGGTTCCTCCAGCTCTGAACAACAGAGGGTCAGTAACAGCTCTAAGCTTCTCATTCGCTCACTGGCTCAATGGTTCCTCCAGCTCTGAACAACAGAGGGTCAGTAACAGCTCTAAGCTTCTCATTCGTTCACCGGCTCAATGGTTCCTCCAGCTCTGAACAACAGAGGGTCAGTAACAGCTCATAGCTTCTCATTCGCTCACCGGCTCAGTGGTTCCTCCAGCTCTGAACAACAGAGGGTCAGTAACAGCTCTAAGCTTCTCATTCGCTCACCGGCTCAATGGGTCCTCCAGCTCTGAACAACAGAGGGTCAGTAACAGCTCATAGCTTCTCATTCGCTCACCGGCTCAGTGGTTCCTCCAGCTCTGAACAACAGAGGGTCAGTAACAGCTCTAAGCTTCTCATTCGCTCACCGGCTCAATGGTTCCTCCAGCTCTGAACAACAGAGGGTCGGTAACAGCTCATAGCTTCTCATTCGCTCACCGGCTCAGTGACTCTTCATTCCTGGCGACAGAGACTGAACAACAGGGGATCAGCAACAGCTCTTAGCTTCTCATTTGCTCACCGGCTCAATGGTTCCTCCAGCTCTGAACAACAGAGGGTCAGTAACAGCTCATAGCTTCTCATTCGCTCACCAGCTCAGTGGGACTTCAGCATAGACTGGTAAACAGAGTGTATTAGTATGGATTTAGTGTACTCACTCTTTCTTCTCAGATGCAGGGCTGGATGCAACAGTGAGGATGTGGCTCGGTTCGCTGGCTCAGTGGGGCTTCAGCATAGACTGGTAAACAAAGCGGATTAGTATGGATTCAATGCGCTCACTCTTCCTTCTCAGATACAGGGCTGGATACAGTTCAATGTATCGGTTGACGTGGCTAAGTTCAATGGCTCAGTTGACAACAGTGAGGAATACGATTTCGTCGAGGCTCTGTTCGTTCAGATGCCGCACAAGCCGCAGCTTCTTCTCCCCACTCGTGCATCCACTGCAAAACACTCAACTGCACACGTGATTAAAATGACCAGCACTGAACTCACAATCCTCACCCATCAAATCAGCATGCGGGCCCCAGACGGCAGCCTCGGCGAACAGAATCTCTCTATGACAAGTGTAAACAAACTCTGCACTGTAATGTCACATCCGAAGCGCTCCTCTTCTGTCACGGTTGATCAATTCACCGTCTCTCTCTCGTCCTGCGTGCTGTTGCGTGTGTGTGGGTGTGGCCGCTGATTATCTCTGATTAGCGGCGCCAGCTGGTTCCACTTGTTTGTCCCTTTATATGTCAGTAACTGCTGTCTCATGTTGTCAGATCGTTGTATGGTTTCCCTGGCGTGTTCCTGTTCCTGTGTCTGTCTCCCTGGATAGTGGATTACCCTGTGTCTCTCTTCGTGTCAGTCGTCATTGGATTCCTTCACCTTCACTGGACAGAGCACGGTTTGGGACTACCACTGGATCACAGAGCACCATCACCCGCCGCCCACCAAGGTCCCTGCGTCACCTGCCATCCAGCGCTGGTGTCCGTCCGACCACTCCTCTGTGTTGCATTCTGTGTGTGTGTGTGTGTGTACTTCCCTGACCTGAGCAATAAATAGCGTCTTTGCAATTGCATCCTGCCTTTGTCGTTCCGTAACAGAACGATCTGACCTACTATGGATGCAGCAAACGCTACAAGCTGGGACGATTTTGCCGCCATGAGCGTCTCGAGAATGGATCAACAGCAAGAGTCGATCGCCAGCACAGGTCGGGCGGTCCAAGCGCTTGTGACGCAGGTGTCCGAGCTCACCCAACAGCTTCAACAACTAAGAGTTCCCACTGCGCCGCCCACACCGCCCGTTCAACCCATTCCACCACAGCCGCACCATCAACGAGAGCCACGACTTCCCACACCAGAAGGATACGCAGGTGAACCGGAATATTGCAGAGCATTCCTGACTCGTTGTTCCATGCACTTTGCCTTACAGCCCGAGACGTTCAGTCAAGAACAATCGAAGGTGGCGTTTGTTATCACTCTGCTCTCTGGCAAAGCGGCTCTTTGGGGAACGGCGGTGTGGGAGAATCAAGACCCATGCTGCGCCTCGTTCCAGGCACTCTCCGAGGAGATGAAGAGGGTTTTCGATCGCGCGGTTGCGGGTAGGGAGGCAGCCAGACTACTCGCGGATCTCCGCCAAGGTAACGGCTCGGTGTCGGAATATTCTATCCAGTTCCGCACCCTGGCTGCAGAGTGCCGTTGGAACGAGGAGGCGCAGTGGGACCGTTTCCTGCATGGGTTGGCTGACCGTGTCCAACGGGAGATTTATATGCTGGACCTCCCATCTACACTAAATGGACTCATTGAACTGGCATTGAGAGTGGATGCCCGCCTGAGTAAAATGGGTCGCTTTCAACAGAACCCACAATTTCGTGGCGCGGAGGGTTCGCGCGCTGAGTACTTGGACACGGTCAGCCCCGTCTCCGATCCCGAGCCCATGCAGGTGGGTAGAGCTCGGCTTTCCCGGGAGGAGAGAGAGCGGCGGAGATCCCATGGACTGTGTTTATACTGCGGGAAGATGGGGCACTTTATTCACTCGTGTCCAGTAAAAGATCAAGCCCGGTAGTAACAATGAGGCTACTATCGGGTGGGATCTCCGCCAAGAAGACCTCATCACCATCATCATCTACTCTCCTCCCGGTAAGACTTAGGTGGGCAACCCACACGCACGACACCAAGGCTTTACTGGACTCGGGGGCAGAAGGTAATTTTATGGACTCTGGACTGGCACTACGTCTTCACATTCCTATTTCTACTCTCACGCACAAGATCGCCGTCAATGCCCTGAATGGACAGCAACTTCCTAACATTTCACATGCCACTGAACCCATCACACTCACTACATCTGGCAATCACACTGAGACAATAACATTCCTCCTCATGGACTCTCCACTCACACCCATTGTACTTGGTCACCCGTGGCTTACACAACACAATCCCAGAGTCGATTGGGGTCACAACTCTGTGTCTATGTGGAGTAATATGTGTCATGAGTCATGTCTAGTGTCTGCATGTTCGTCTGTACCAGTCTCTGTGTTCCAGGAGGAGGTGGTGAATTTGTCAAACCTGCCCGAGGAGTACCAGGACCTGAGGGAAGTGTTCAGTAAGTCTCGTGCTGCTTCTCTTCCTCCGCATCGTCCCTATGACTGTGCCATAGACTTAGTGTCAGGTAAGTCTCCCCCTAAAGGCAAGTTATATTCACTTTCTGTTCCAGAGAGGGAGGCTATGGAGAAATATATTTCTGATTCTCTAGCATCCAGGTTCATTCGCCCTTCCTCATCTCCTGCGGGGGCGGGGTTCTTTTTTGTGGGGAAGAAGGATGGATCTCTGCGACCGTGTATTGATTACCGGGGGTTGAACAACATCACAGTAAACAATACTTATCCTTTGCCGTTGATGTCTTCAGCCTTCGAGCGGTTACAGGGAGCATCCATCTTCACAAAACTGGATTTACGTAACGCTTATCATTTGGTTCGCATAAGGAAGGGCGATGAATGGAAGACCACGTTCAATACCCCTAGGGGGCACTTTGAATACTTGGTCATGCCGTTCGGGCTGTCCAACTCCCCGGCGGTCTTCCAGGCACTCGTCAATGACGTGTTGAGAGACATGGTCGATCAGTTCATATATGTTTACCTGGATGACATATTGATTTTTTCATCTTCTCTCCAGGAACACGTTCAACACGTCAGACGAGTGCTTCAGAGGTTGTTAGAGAATGGCTTTTTGTCAAGGCGGAGAAATGCGTTTTTCATGCACAGTCTGTTCCTTTTCTAGGGTACATCGTCTCGTCTGAGGGAATGCGTATGGATCCTGACAAGGTTAAGGCTGTGATTGATTGGCCAAGTCCAGATTCCCGTAAGGCCCTACAGAGGTTCCTGGGGTTCGCCAATTTTTATCGGCGTTTTATTCGCAACTTCAGCCAACTAGCCGCACCTCTGACTGCCTTGACCTCCCCCAGAACGACGTTCAGGTGGTCCGATACAGCCGAGGCTGTATTCGCTAAACTTAAGAGCCGCTTTGTTTCGGCACCCATCCTCGTTGCCCCTGATCCTTCACGTCAGTTCGTGGTGGAGGTCGACGCGTCAGAGGTGGGGGTAGGAGCAGTTCTTTCCCAACGTTCTCCCACAGACGACAAGATGCACCCCTGCGCGTTTTTGTCCCATCGTTTATCACCTGCCGAGAGTAACTACGACATTGGTAACAGAGAGTTGTTGGCAGTCAAGTTAGCGCTGGAGGAATGGCGTCACTGGTTAGAAGGGTCAGGGGTACCTTTTATCGCATGGACCGATCACAAGAATCTAGAGTATATTAGAACCGCCAAAAGACTCAACTCTAGGCAGGCTCGGTGGGCACTTTTTTTCGGACGTTTTGACTTTTCTCTTTCGTACCGCCCGGGTTCCAAAAACATCAAACCCGATTCTTTATCTCGTATTTTTGACCAATCCGAACGCCCGTCTACTCCCGAGTGTATTTTACCCGAGACTTTAGTCGTCTCCACTCTTAGGTGGGAGGTCGAATCGAAGGTCATGAAGGCCTTAGAAGGGGTAACGCCTCCGCCCGATTGCCCACCGAATCGCTTATTTGTGCCAGAGGAATGTCGGTCCGACGTTATTCAGTGGGGGCATTGTTCCAGCGTGGCCTGTCATCCAGGAGCTAATCGCACCAGTTTTTTGGTAAGGCAACGATTCTGGTGGCCACTTATGGCTCGTGACATCCGCAGTTTTGTCTTGGCTTGCTCGGTTTGTGCCACTGGTAAATCCTCCAATCGACCCCCAGATGGGTTACTCCAACCGCTGCCTGTCCCTTCGAGACCCTGGTCCCACATTGCGCTAGATTTTATCACCGCCCTCCCGCCCTCCCAGGGCAAGACAGTCGTTTTGACCGTCGTGGACCGGTTCTCGAAGGCGGCTCACTTTATTCCCTTGCCCAAATTACCCTCCGCCAAGGAGACAGCGGTAACTGTCATTGATCACGTCTTTCGCTTACATGGCCTCCCGACGGACGTGGTTTCTGACAGGGGTCCCCAATTTGTGTCCAGATTTTGGCAAGAGTTTTGTAAATTACTGGGGGCGACTGTCAGTCTTTCTTCAGGGTTCCATCCCCAAAGCAATGGTCAAACCGAGAGAGCCAACCAGGATTTGGAGAGAGTGTTGCGATGTTTGGTTTCCAAGAATCCTTCCTCCTGGAGCCAACAACTTTCTATGGTGGAGTACGCACACAACTCGTTACCAGTGTCATCCACGGGCCTTACGCCATTTGAGTGTAGTTTAGGTTACCAGCCACCAGTTTTTGCCAGTACGGAATCCGAGATCGCGGTCCCCTCTGCTCACGCCTTCGTCCAGAGGTGCCGCCACACTTGGACTAGAGCCCGTGAGACTCTTCTCCAAGTGGGGGCGCGTACCAAGGCTAAGGCCGATCGCCACCGGTCGAAGCCTCCGATATACGTCGTTGGTCAAAAGGTGTGGCTTTCTACTAAAAACATTCCTCTCCGATCCGTATCTAACAAGCTTGCTCCTAAATTTATTGGCCCATTCCCTGTCACCAAAATCATTAGTCCAGTGACAGTCCGACTCAAACTTCCTCCTGCGTACAGGAGAATTCATCCCGCCTTCCATGTGTCCAAAATTAAACCTGTGTTTCATGCACCTATTAATCCGCCGGTCCCGGTTCCCCCCCGCCGCGACTCGTAGATGGGGAACCATCTTATTCGGTTAATCGCATTCTGGACTCGAGAAGGAGGGGACGCGGATTCCAGTACCTGGTGGATTGGGAAGGTTACGGTCCGGAGGAGAGAAGTTGGGTTCCTGCTAGAGACATTCTGGATCACTCCCTGATCGATGGTTACAATCGACAGGTAAGTCAGTCGAGGAACGCCAGGAGGCGTTCCTAGGGGAGGGGGTACTGTCACGGTTGATCAATTCACCGTCTCTCTCTCGTCCTGCGTGCTGTTGCGTGTGTGTGGGTGTGGCCGCTGATTATCTCTGATTAGCGGCGCCAGCTGGTTCCACTTGTTTGTCCCTTTATATGTCAGTAACTGCTGTCTCATGTTGTCAGATCGTTGTATGGTTTCCCTGGCGTGTTCCTGTTCCCGTGTCTGTCTCCCTGGATAGTGGATTACCCTGTGTCTCTCTTCGTGTCAGTCGTCATTGGATTCCTTCACCTTCACTGGACAGAGCACGGTTTGGGACTACCACTGGATCACAGAGCACCATCACCCGCCGCCCACCGAGGTCCCTGCGTCACCTGCCATCCAGCGCTGGTGTCCGTCCGACCACTCCTCTGTGTTGCATTCTGTGTGTGTGTGTGTGTGTACTTCCCTGACCTGAGCAACAAATAGCGTCTTTGCAATTGCATCCTGCCTTTGTCGTTCCGTAACATCTTCTTTCCCCGAATTAATGTCTGCAGACACAGTCACATTACAACCTCTTCCAGAAACAGAGTGCAGTAAATCTTCCACCCAATAATACTTGATACTTGATAGGCTACTTGAACGTATTACTTGGACAAATCCAAGTATCACGTTCGGTGAAAGAAGGCCGTCACTTATCTCCTTAAGCACCATGCTTTCCGCCGCTGGCCGCTTCCTCGCGGTCTCTTCACCCGGCCTCCGCTGTGCATCCTCGGCCCGCTCTCCCACACTCCTCGTGTCTCTGTGTCTCGCTTCCCGCTCCCCACCTCTGCCTTTCTCTCCATATCAAACTCTTTTATGTTCCTCATGGTCCAATCGCCCGATCTTTCCCCCGCAGCTGGCACTCCGCTCGTCCCCCTCACCAGCTTGTTCAACTATCCGCGTTCCGGCAACGCCTCTCCTCTCCCTGTCCTTTCCTTACATATCGGTTGTTTTCCGGAACCGTCCCGTGTTACGCCGAAGTGCTCCCAGGTCCAATTTCCGCAATAAGGTTCCGCTTTTGGTCACCCGTGACAATCAGCATGTGACGTTTAATCTCAAGTGTGCTGGACTAATACACTCAGCTGGACTGTTTGTGTGTGTTGTGTGTGTGTGTGTGTGTGTGTGTGTGTGTGTGTGTGTGTGTGTGTGTGTGTGTGTGTGTGTGTATGTGTTCTGTTTAGGTTTTAATGCACATCTGAGCTATTTGCATTATTGATATACTGCCGGATACTTTTTTATAATTGCCAATTTTATATAGCCAATAATTTGTATTTTTATGCTGTATTATAAAATTAATTTGAAAGTTTCAAACTTGAATGCATGAAGTCATTTTGAATGAATCTTCATTTTATGGTGCTTGTACAAAGACAAATATTATTCTATTCTATTAGCTTATGCTCTCTCTGTATAGTAACAAGCCATTGTTCAGACATATTCAATATCATAGTTTAAATCAATGATGGACTTTGTCAAAGATGAGAGCTTTAGTGAGGAAATGCTATTTTCATATCATAATGATCTAAAGAAAAGAAGAGTAAAATATATTTGTGGCTTTCATAACACTTTATAATAGGTTGCACATGTTTAATTCGAGTTTAAGGGCACATGGAAACATGGAGTTACAGTACACGTGCATGTACCATGATACACTGTTACCCACTAAAATGTCACGATTGTAACAACACGTGATAACATATAATTTATCTAAAAAACGAGCACATGTCAAAACGAAAACACAGATTACAAGACAAAAGGAACGTCTTTTACCTGTTCTCTTCGACCGACAGCTGAATGCAATGCTCTGGCTCGTTTAAAATGTTTCAAAAATGGTTGAAATGTGTTTGTCTAGTGGTTGAGAAATGTAATTGCATTTTTATTTAATTTAAAATTAAAGACAGTCAAATAACATCATAGATTTTTTTTTTTGAATGTGTGACAGCAAATATGAAGCTGTGTGGGCGAAAACCTTGTAAACAATTTAAAGACTATTTTGGCTATACTAATTGCTGGTCTAAATCAGGTCGTTAAACGTAGACCACTGATTGCCTTGATTTTGATTATGACTGCACATAGCCCGTCCAATTCAGAGCTAGATCGTGACTACAGATCGACCGTGTCATGAAATTACACTGGAACCTTGTAAATATTATTATCAATGCGAACATGATGGAATATCAACGATCTCGTGCGTTACCTGCCCAACAATTAATTAACACTACAATTAATCAGTTTCGACTATAAATGGGCTACAAATAGCCGGCTGACTATACGAGCTAGATCGCGTCTACGCACAGCCTTGACATATCATGTCAAAGAAATGAAACCAAACACCTTGTAATCACAGTTGACTTTGCTTACATGATATAATATCATACATTTTGCAAGTTATTTTGGAGAAAATTACATTTAACCAGATTCAGTGTTATTTTGTCTAGAAGTGGGTAACACATAGCCGGACTATATCGGGTCTATATTTAACCAAGATGGTGAAATGACGGCTATTGCTTGCTGGGGGACCTCGGAGGTTGTCGGGGACATTAAACGTCATCAGCCAAACAGGTAAAAACTTCTACTGACTATTCGAATTCAAACGAACTCAGAAAATAGCTACATTTTCTCATGAGATCGGGTTGTTTGGGAATAGTCACAGCTTCCTTGCACACTTTCTGTATAGGTCAGCCCATAATTTATTTGCAATTTGAAAGAATTTTTTTTGTGCTGTTTTGAGTGTCAGGTTTTCAGAATACATTTTTTTGGACAGTAATCAGCACATTGTTGTGCTTGTACACACTCACTGTTAAATACAGTAATGCACAATACTTCTACAGAACATGAAATGATAGTCATTCTGTCTATGATCTAATTTATTAGATGCTCACATCCATGGCAGATAAAAGGATACTCCAGATCACAACTTTCATGAACCCATTTCCCAGAATTATTTCTTGACATGCCGACACAGTCACCAGATCCTGAACTCTGGGATGGTTGCCCTGCTGCCCAGTTTTTAAAGGAGCGGCTCCATTTATCAGACCATTCCCAATAGTCCTGGTACAGACCAATCCAAAAGTTAGATTCAGATAAAAGAATCTTAGTTATCTGTTTATTTTCCTCAGGGTTGTCGATGGTGGGCAGATCTGTGTAATACTGTCTGCAGTATCTCTGAGCATCTGTCCAGTTCTTATAAGTTCTTACCATGATGTATGTAGCATTTTCTATTGAGAGATGCAAAAGAAAAATCAGTTCATACCTCTTCTTTCCCAGATAAACCGCTCAAAATTCTTTTTTTTAAAAGAACGGGGAACTCACCCTTATAGCACACAAAATGTAGGCCTAAGCTACATCTCACATCACCCCAGAACCCGTTACGATAATATACACAATCTGCATTCTCATTTGGCTCCCCTGAAGCCCAGTTAAAGTATGGAGATTTGTTTTCTCCATTAGACCAAGCTCAGCGTTTCTGTGTCCCTCTCTTCAGTCCAATCCACACGGATCCACCGTATCCAGCATCCACTATTTTCACCAGCCTGTTCACATCATCCATGGTGTCTACAGTAGCCAGGTCAGTGTACTTCTCTCTGCAGTAACTCTGAGCCTCTGGCCACATCATTCTCACATTTATATAATGGTACTGACGAGAAAGAGCAGAACTGCTCCAGAAGAGCCCTGTTAAAATCAACATGTTAACCCATCGGTAACACTTTACAATACAGGTGCACTAATATGCATTAATTCATGCTTAACTAATGGAGATAATCATGTATTAATGTATGACTCACGAAGAACTAAACCATTAATTAATGATTACTGCATCAGTAACTAATAAAGATTTTGAATGATTAATATGTTAAGTAATATATGAATTGTTATTAATTAAATGTGTCATAATGTATTAATTCCTTCATAACATATTTCATTAACTAATAGTGTAAATCAGGGGTCAGGAACCTTTTTACCAAGAAGAGCCAAACAAACAAAAACAAAAAAAATGTGAGAAATTTTTCAAAAGAGCCACAGCAAAGTTTACACTTGTATATTAGAAATATTTAGCTATTTTTATTTTATAACAACACCAGTAGGTGGCAATAACGCTGTTTTTTTTCCCACTCATTGACACCCAAGCTAAGGCTACTTCATACTATCATACTTTCTAGCACTTCGTTTACACTGCAGGTCTTGATGCCCAATTCTGATTTGTTGCCTATATCCGATTTTTTTGACCGTCCGTTTACACGTTCTTTAAATTGTGACCCATATCCGATTCATGTGTTTACACTTGACATAGATCTGAAACATCGCGCATGTTTAAAGGGGTCTTCTTGCACAGATGGACGAACGCGCAGTGAGATCTCATGTATATTTACATATACTTAAAATATATTCTACAATATATTAAACATACATGTGACACTATATCTTTATATATATTATCAATACATTTTTCCCATATAAATCGCAATACATTGTGGTGGTTATTTATAAATAATAAAATTGCATATATTTTATGATAGGCTATATAAACACATTATATATTCATGTTCAATATATTGCAATATGCACATTATGCAGGACTATTGGGAGTCCGGTGGGAACATAGCCTAAAACACGATCTCATGAAAGTGAGTGTCTAGCGCGAATTTTATTTCTCGTGCCATTTATACGCCAAAAATAGTTTTTGCTTGCATATGATACGCACTGTAAACATGCGTTTTAAATCATACACGCAAAAACTATTTTTGACGTAAATGGCATGTGAAAGAAAATTGTGCAATAAACGCACTTTTAATGTGATCGTGGCAGGCTTTAACGAGGAGAAGAGGGTCCGAAATTTTAGGATGAGCAAGCCAACCTTTCATATGTTGTGTCAACATGTGTCCACATTCCTCTCCTATACGACGACACAATGTTTTGTCGGGCCATCCGTCCCCTCGCAGACGCGCGTCTGTGTTTCTCTCATCATTAAACCGCGGAGACGTAGCCTAATGCCTCAGAAAATCCGATCTGCCTGTTTACATGACAGTCGCATTGGCACATATCGGATTTATATCTGATTTATTTCCACATATGAACGAGGCCTGAAACCGATCTCGAAATATCCGAATGCATGCGTTTTTTTCCTGTTTACACTGCCATAGAACACATCCGATCTGTGTCGCATATGAGCAAAAAATCGGAATTGGGTCACATTTCACTGACAGTGTAAACGGGGCCCGACACCACAAAAATTGAGAAACGGGCATCATAAACAATAAACAAGTGATTAACAAGAAGTGCATGGCACCCTACTTACATTAATGAGATTTCTGTTGCTGCATCATTTTGCTGAGTGCTTTGTAGTTGGGGTCGTAACTAGTGAGATTCAGCTTCATGCAGGCATTAAGGCTTTCATCTGTTAACCTTGAACGCAGGTTGGTTTTGATGTTGTTCAGATGTGAGAAGGACTGCTCACATGTGTATGTTGAGCCAAACATTGTCAGGACAGCAACACTGACGCAACACATTGTGCTGAAAGTGGCTGGAAGTTCGTTCCAGGTTTTCAGGATGAGATTGTCTTCACGTTGGAGTTTCTCATATCTGCCCACTTATGTTGCTTTGCCAGTTTTGCCCGCTGACGAGCGAGGCTTTCCAGTTCGGAATTCAAAGTGAAAAATTTTGACACCCACATATCCGTCACCTTCAGTTCAGCAGCTTCCAGCTCAAAATCTCCGATGGAGATTCCAGGGAAGACACTCAGGTTTTGTGCGTCCACCGTGCACACATGTGGATGAGTTATCACTTTGAACAAATCGGCATGTCTGCGGAAGTCCACAAAGCGTGATTTGAATGACATCAGTAAATCAGACGTAAAGGCTGCGAGCTTACGGAGGTCAAAATGATGAGCGGGGTCCCTCGCTAAGCATTCCTCTCTGTATGCCCGCAATGTTTCAAAGTGCAGGTGAGGAGACGGCCACTTTCTACAGACTCGCCATGAACGAATAAAGATATAAAGGCATAAAAAGGAAAAGTTCCTCCCGTTGGCGCGCCCAACCTGTCACTTCTCTAGGCTATTTCCCACCCATAGAAGGGCGCGCCCCACACTTTGAGCGGCGACTACCATCTAGGGGGGATCTAGCCGGTGTTCTGTCTCTCCCTCTCTCTGCTCTCTGCCGTGCAAGCGGCCGCGCGCTACACAGTTTGAACCTACAGTCTATGGTTTGAACTTACATATTCACGTAGCCTTTCGAAAACAGGGACATTCATTGTCCCGGGAGAGTGCTTAAATTTCCCGGGACAGGTTATTAAAAAGAAGGACAATCCCGGTAAAACCGGGACCGGTGGCAACCTAACTTGCATTTAGACTTTATTTCCATGCAAAAAAGAAACACACAATCTTATTCTTGCTACATTTTAAATTTGTTTTGCCAAAGAAATTGCAGCTAAATTAAACGAAACGGTACAAATCGAAAATAGTCCAAAGCAACATAAATTAAAGACATGAGTTTTGCCTCTCTCGCGCTGGATCTCAGCCAGTTTATTTAGTCTCCCTTGCTCAAACATTCTTAAACTCTACAGAACCAGTTGAAACAACTGGATTGAACACTTCAATTTAAATTTGTGTGTGAAAACACTTTAAATAGGCTACAATAAATAACAACAATATTTATAATTTAATCAAATATGGGGACACATCGAGAGATGTAGCCTATCCTTAAAATAATTTTGCCTTTGCCATCGGGCTGGCTATCCGACACTCTCCATATGAATGAGGAACATTAACACCTATTGTCTGTCCCTCCAAACCCCCACAGGCTCTCTGAGTCTGAGTCTGACTTAAAATAAAGAGAAGTCGCAATTCACACTTAAATCGCTCTTCTAGCATTATAGGCTATTAAAGTGTTGATAATGAAAGAATTAAATGATTTAAGCTACATGTGGTATTTCTGTCATAAAAGTTTATTACTATTACTATTACTATTTCATTATTTAAATAATTTAAGAAATAAAACTGGTTTGGGCCAGCTTTTTCCAAGCAAAACTAAATATAGCCTAATCTTCAAACGCATGTTCATTTTGTTGTCATGAACAAAATGCTCAACTCAATATTAAATTCTACAGGGATCTTTGGGTCCAGGCATGCAAAATGTGAATTAGTTATTTTTTAAATTATTATTATTCAAATAAATATCGGTGCTTCGTGGTAGCCTACTGCTGATAAACTAAATAACATTTAGATAATAATTATGAACTTTAAATGAAACAATATAGCAACACTTCGACGAATAAATGATTTGATCTGTTTTTACATTTTAATTCAGGGCGATTTAGTCTCTACATTTAATTAAACGAGATTTTCACCTTGTCATTTTCTCATTGCGAGGCGCTCACAATCACATCATAAACATATTTGAGCAGATTCTCTGTACCTCTCGTTTTCATATGGATTACATAATCAGATAACATTTATTAACCTAAATATTTAGACATTTAAAGGCTTTAGACATAGCCGATTTCCTATCTTGACTGAGCTGAGGCAAGTGGCTTTCGGTTAATTTTTGTGACGCGCAGTTCCCGGAGACCGAGAGAGACGACATATAAACTTTTGTCATTAGCCTAAAAAAAGTTTACAGTTTTGAACGATGTAGGCTACTGTACTCTTATCTGTATGACCAAAAAAAATCACGTAGGCCTATAGCCTATTAAGTTATTTTAGCTGTTATGAGAAAAATAAATCAAATGAACGCGCTGCCTCGTTTGTCGAAAACTTTACTTAAAACCATGTTTTTAAAAACTCTATGTAGGTTATAGGGAATAAAACAAATATAGATATATATAGGCCTATATATCTTTTTTTTTATACAAAACTGCTTTTGAACAATTGGTATTATTAGCTACAGATCTAAAGTCGTTCTGTTGGATAGCCTATTTGTTCCTTAGTGTAAAATGGAAATGCATGGTAATATTATTTTATAAATATAAGCAAAAAAATATGTGGTGTAACAGAGGTTTAGAACTAAACAAATCTGCATTAATAGCCTAAAAATAAATAGATTTTTTACAGAAGTCCATGTTTGTTCGGGATTTGAACGCAGGTCTGCCGATTGATGAACCGTCAGCTTTACCACTCGGCCATGTCGAAGCTCACTGAGAAAAGCCCAAACATTTATTTCACCAGTGTGTGTTCGCTCAAATGAGTGAGAACGTTTTGTTGTTAGCCTACTGTGAGTGTAGCCTACTTTACATGAATAAAATAGACCTTTTACAGTTTTAAAATATGATATCCTATCTGTATGACCAAAAATAACGAAGTAGGCTATAGTCTGTTATTTTAGCAGAAAAATAAATTCAAGTGAACGCGCTGCTGCGTTTGTCGAACTTAATTCAGTGGCAGAAGAAAACCCCATTTTAGAATACGCACTAGGCGTGGTGTGTCAAAATACTTAATTATAAACTTCAATATTTCGTTCAAAACCACATCAAAACGCTTTGTGACATTTTAAAAAGCCGTGAATGTATTAATGCCACTGGAACCAGGATCATAACTGAAATGCGCTGCATGTTATCTCTCAATACAGGAGCAGAAGCGCTGGTTCAGATTTTATTGTTTGTTGTTTAAACGTGCGTGTTTTAGGCTATATTTAAAAATATATATACTATATTTGATAAGGTCTATTTAGGGTAGGCCTATTCGCTATAGCCTACTGTGGAGGGGGGAAATCACCCACCGGCAAATCGCACCTTGCTTAACCATGTTTTTTTAAATTATTTCTGAAAGAATTCCGTCCTGCTGTCTGCTGTCCTGTCCGTGAAGTTTTTTGTTTGTTTGTTTGTTTATTTTTTAACAGAACTGTTTTTGAAGACGTAAATTTAGTCAATCTGTTGGATGAGATTTGTTCCTTAGTGTAAAATGGAAATGCATGGTAATTATATAAAAAACATACCCGTGTCTTTGTACTGCTTAAACCTTCAGCTCTACCACTCGACCACAAGTTCGGCTGTTTAAGCGTCAGTGTGCCCACAAACGACTGATGCACTCTTCAATCTTCTCATTCCTCAATAGTTTAGCATCATTGATTGCACCTAATTTATTTTCACTGACTGCGAGATAGGCCTCTTTTAAATTGATTCATAAAATGTTCTGCTCTAAAAGTTTGCTATATTCTATTTAAAATGTAGGCTACTTTTACATACGTTTTGCTTTCGCTAAATGTCCCTTTGCGCCACCTGGCGGTCATTTCGCGAATGACTTAGAAATGCGACTGGGTTTTTTTTGCCGCGGTGAATTCACTGCGGCAGACGCCGCGGCGGCAATAGGCATTCTGGTTGGCTACCTACTGTATGTCCCTGATAAACAGCTCCAGCTTTGTTTCAAATGCAAACACTGCCTGTTGCAGGGACAAGATTGTGTTTCCAATGCCTTGCATTTTCACATTGAGGTGGTTCATATGACATGTAATATCCACCAGGTAGTGAAACTTCAGGAGCCACTCAATGTCATTGAGCTCGGGATGAACATTTCCTTTCATTTCCAGGAATGTTCTCACTTCATTTAAACAGGCAGCAAAACGGGCGAGTGCTTTTCCCCTGGATAACCAACGCACATTGCTGTGCAGTAGCAGCCCTGGATAATTACTCCCCACTTCATCCAACAGGGCCTTAAACTGGCGATCATTTAAAGCTCGGGCCACAATGAAGTTCACAATGCGAACGACCAATGACATCACTTCGCGAAGTTCCTCTCCACACGACTGCGCACACAGTGCCTCTTGATGCACAATGCAATGAAAGTTTAAGATGGGCCACTTCTCTTGCTCACACAGAAGGGCAACGAATCCTTTATGTTTCCCTAACATACTGGGTGCTCCATCAGTACACACAGATATAAGCTTATTCAGTGGGAGCTTTTTCTCTGCCATCAGTCCATCAGAGATTTTAACACATCCTCGCCTCTTGTTGTATCTTTCATCGGCAAAACAACAAGACTCTCTTCACGCACTGTATCACCCGTCACATACCGCCCGATTATGCTTAGCTGCGCTATATTGCTCACATCGGTGGACTCAAAGAGAAAAGTAACTACCTGAACTGATGTCGTTGATTTGCATCTCCTCTATCTGCCGTGCATCACCAGTGCACGATCATGAACAGTTCTTGCAGAGAAAGGCATGTCTTCGATTTTTTTGATAATTTTATCCTTGTTTGGGAGGTCATTAAACAGTTCTTTTGCAACACTGAGCATGCAACCCTTAATGTAGTCTCCATCTGTAAATGGTTTCCCACTCCGCACAATCTCCAGAGCACCAGCAAAGCTCGCAGAATTCAGATTCCCGCCTTTATTAGTCCATGATAGCAGCTGCTGCTGTCCGGTTTCCATTCTCCGCTGCTCAGCGCAAGCTTTTCTCCTGCATTCTCCATCGGGATGTTTTGCGGCGAATGCTGCATGGTGCGTCTCAAAATGTCTCTTAATATTTGACTTTTTGAGCGACGCAATACGTTCATTGCAAATTAGACACACTGCGGACCCCACCTTCTCCACAAATGCAAATTGATCCGTCCATTCAGGCCGAAATGAACGGTAATCGTCGTCTTTTTTTCTTTTCGCCATTTTCCTCTCGTTGATGATGATTTTTAATTCAGCCAGCTAGGTAGTTGTTTAACTTGATCTTGACTTGACGCAGGCCTAACCGTCGGCCAAACACCGCTGTCAAATCATATTAAGCTGCGAGTCTCTTACCTAAATATTTTGAACATATTTAATTTAATTTTACACATTCATAATTATACATTAATCAGAAATGCTAGTTTCAAAAATAATTTTATCATCATGTTCGAGGGTGTATTTTCAGTCACCATTTGAAATTGGAGAGCCATATAAAATCCGGAAAAGAGCCATATATGGCTCGCGTGGTGTAAATTAATGCGTTAAATACCACAATGGATTGAAGTCATGTAGCCTACTTCAATTTCCCGTTGTCTGCTTTAACTAATCATTCGCTAATGATTTGCAAATGTATCATTATGTTATGAATTTACTTGTTGAGGCACTTAACTAACTGTTAAGTAATATGTAATTTTGGTTTTGACATCCACACTAAGCCATGGATTTTAATTTCCAACCATCTACAACCAAGATTTCACTGAGTCAGATGAACTGCGTCATCCAGTAGGCCTACCTCGTTGCTCATGCACAGGAATATGTCAGGTTAAGCTTAAGGTCGTGGAACACTGAGAATGTGCGGCCGAGCACTGCTATTTTATAACACTGTGTCTAGACTGGACAAAGACATTAGAACTCATTATAATCAGTGATACTACACTGGATGCGGGGTCAATGCTACACGACAAATCCCCGACAGTAAACTGATGCCACCTTCTATTTCTGACGTACTCCGAGCTCTTGTGCTTGTACTTCTGTAACGCAGGACAAATGGACTTGCAATGGACTGTCACGTCCAGTGTAAACAGCTGAAATGGTCTCGTCCAGTTTAAACACAGTGTAACAGCAGACATTAGTTCAGATTCTGGTGTGTTGATATTTGTGTGCAACCCAACTTACCCATCCTTCAAACACTCTCTGACATTACACTCACTGCATGTGCAACTGTCAAAACTCATAACCATAATGACATATTACTTAACAATTAGTTACTAGTCATGTGCCTCAACAAGTAAAGTCATAACATAACGATACATTTGCAAATCATTACCTAATGATTAATTAAAGCAGACAATTCAAAGTTGAAGTGCATTGCTTTGACCAATTGTGGTAATTTACACATTAATTTATACTTTTAGTTGATAAAATATGTTATTAATACATTATGACACATTTAATTAATAACAATGCATATATTACTTAATATATTAACCATATAGAATATTTATGCTGATGCAGAAATCATTAATTAATGGTTTAGTTCTTCATGAGTCATACATTAACACATGATTATCTGTGCATTAGTTAAAGGGGTCATGAAATGGCTTTTTAAATCTTATTATATTGTTGTCTGAGGTAAACTTATGACGTTCGCTTGGTTTTTGCATTCAAAAACATCAAAATTAATAAGTAATAGGCTATTTTGTACCCTAGTTTTGAGCCTAGCTGAAAAACGCTCAGTTTTTATGGGCGTCTCGCACTAAAGACTTGGAAGTAAACGCCCAATGCTGTGAGTGGATAACAGTTTTGCATATTATAATGAGTTTCAACTCACCCGTTGATGCACTTGGGAGAAATTGTTTTGAAAACGTCCAATGTTGTAAAATGGCAACCGGAATGATTCGCCCATATATGTTCCGAGTCCCTGTGTTGCACCATTCCTGTCAGATCCCAATATAGACGGCACAGCACCGTTCTTTACTCTTAATCGGTCTGCAAATCCAGTCTTGTTTACAAAACAATCCTCAGTGAAATGAAACGAACAGACGGACAATGTTTTACCTCATCAGCTGGAGTGGAACGTCATGAAAAATAAAGTTTATCCATGCACTCCTATTGGAATCCAGAGGAAGCTACAGTGAATGCAGCGACTGTCTTCTTCCACAACCAGGCACTGCACAATATTTTGTATTGCTCGGTAGCTCGATCTGGTTTGTCATCACGAGGTAGGCCTGTGTTATCTAGCTATGCGTGTAATGCGCGAATCGGTGGGCGGGGCTAAACCGGCTGATTGTTGACTGTTGAATTCGTCTATGGTTGAAATAGGCGTTGATCATCTTCTGCGGGGGTGGTGTTTTATCCTCTTTGACGTCATAGTTCCCCACTTTGAAAAACGTGTGGTTTGCTGAGGCTGGTGTCAATAAAAGCATTTATTGGACTAACAAGGACGTTTTCAGTTCTGAAACTTACAGGATATTCTTATAATATGACGACCTCTCAGATGTCAAAAGCTCAAAGAAAATTTGATTTCTCAGTTCATCACCCCTTTAAGCATGAATTAATGCATATTAGTGCACCCATATTGTAAAGTGTTACCAAACCATCTATATGTGTATACATCATCATAAATACAGATTACAAATTACACACTAACCTGACAGCAGCAGCAGCAGCACAAACAGACTCCTGTCCATGACTGAACACACAGATCCTCTCTGCTGTTTATCACCAATGTGTGCTGCTGTGTGTTTTAAGAAGGGATTATCAAACACATTGATTTTCTGTTTCACAGAGTGTGACATTAAAGATTACATAGAAATCACACTGAGAAATGCCAGCAATGCCAAGTTCATGAGTTTTATTCCCAGGGAATGCATGAAATTATAAAATGTATACGCTGCATTATTAGACGTTTTGGATAAAATGATATCAGGAAGCTCACAGTGAGTTAATGCATTGCATTTAATTTCCCTCAAATGGTAAACAGCTGATTAATTAAATGAAAATACAAGTCAGACATAAGTTCTCAATTTCACAAAATATATGTTTTATTACCTGAATCAATGACGATTGAAACCTGCCGATTGACAATTCTTCCACCTATCGGCCAGAACAGGTCTGTACAACAGCCGGCAATAGAGTGCTAATGATGTATTTTTTGGCGTCCTTGGTTCCCTCGACAAAAACTCAATTGTTCCGTAGGCTTTTGAATTATTGCAAAGAATAAGCTCTGTGATCAATGAAAGTTTATGATACTTACATGTTTTGCCCATCAAGATAATTTTCACAAATGAACACAACTTTTATGAATTTGAGGTCTAGAAATAAAAAGATAACCTAAGGCTATAAACAAACTACACCACAGTCACTTTTTATCGCTTACGCTCACTTAAACATCACCAATACCAAGCTTTTGACAATTCTTACAGTACGTATTTAAAAAAAAAATTCTATGAAAGTGAGCGCTAGCAAAGTTTGCAAGAGTGTGATTATAAACACATTACATTGCTGCGACCAATGTAAAATAGGTTTTTGTTGTGATAATATTGTTCAATAAATTGTCATCTTCCCAAAACCACCGACAACCTTTTAATTTTTAAACTTTTCAATTTAAAAATGGTATGTAAAAATGGCAAAGATATATCTTTAATTCACAATAAAATTGGAAATAAATACGAGCATCCAGTACTGCGCAAAATCTACGCACATTTGACTTTTAAATTGCAGTGATACGTTTTTATGAACAAGGAGACCCTACAATAGATGGCATGACCCAGAGATCTGATCTCACCATCAATGAGTCAGAAGAAACAGAAGCAACTGAGACCATCTAAATCTATTGGCGCTTTTCCACTGCAGGGTACGGTACGGTTCGGTACGGCACGCTTTGGCGCTTTTCCACTGCATGGTACGGTACGGTTCGGTTCGGTACGGCTCACTTGTGGTGCTTTTCCACTGCATGGTACGGTACGGTACGGCTCGCTTCGGCGCGCTTTAAATGGTACCTGATCTGTTGAGGTTCCAAGCGTACCGTACCGGTACTAAAATGTGACGTGAAACACTGCAGATCACTGATTGGTCAGACAGACAGAATCGTCACTACCAGCGTCATTGGATTTGCGACACGAGACACTAAACCCGCAACATGACATCATGACTTTTGCGTAAACATACACGCCACTTTCAAGTCAAGTGGCGTGTTATTTATACGCATTTTGAGCTATCCGCGTGTATGCGTGTATATCTATGCCGTTATGTCCGAGTGATTCCGCGTGTATGTACACGCCGTTAAAAATACGACCGAAATAAAGCCAAATTTTGATATACATTCTGGGGAGCGATATTTTCTAACTAGGATGGTAGGGAAAGACTCATAAATGGTATTAACCAGTGACGGGTAGGTTTAGGGACGGGGTTGAGGTAGGTCATATATTTATATATACAGTAATGTAACGTTAAGTCAACGGCGTTCATAAACACGCTGAAAAGCGATTATGCGTGTTGATAGCACGCCAAAAATGGAAATACGAATTGGCGTGTCATACATACGCAGTTTCATGAGATCAGTCTGAAACCCACTATACGGAGTCATATAACCAGTAGACAACAGCCAACGCGGTAGCACCTGTGTTTTACTTTCTTGAAAAAAAAAAGAGATCAAAACTTTAAAAAAGAAATGGCTGAATCGTGTTTAAGGTGCAGACGTTCCTCTCGTTGGTTGCCGAGGAGCGGGGGCAAAACGGAATGAAAAGGTGTTCCAAGTAGCTCAGCTCTTAGCCGCACACGGCTATCACCGGACCTACAAACAGTGTAACGATCAGTCCCACCCACTATGAAGGGGTACTAACTGCAGTGGAAAAGCAACCGCGCTAAAGCCAACCGAACCGTGCCGTACCGAGCAGAGTCGTACCACGCAGTGGAAAAGCGAAGCGAGACGAACCGTTCCGCTCCGAGTCGAACCGTACCGAGCCGTACCTGCAGTGGAAAAGCGCTGCATGTAAGAACTGTGGCAGTTCTCCAAGATACTTGAAACAACTTACCTCCTTCTTGTTTCCTCATCCAGAAATGGTGAAATATTTTGGTTGTCAACATTTGAAGTGGATCAAAACCTTTCATCAAAGTTATACATGCATTTTGTACAAACCCGTTCTTGTCTTTGATTAACTTTTTTGATCCACTTTAAATGTTGACTATACTGTATTTGAAACCCTTTTGTTGATGTTATCACGCTAAACAAGAAAATGCTGATTCAGATGTATTTAGATCTGTCATTTAAGATCCCTTAACATGAACACAAATCAAATTGGCTAGAAGTGAAATTTTGATTTCTTACCTCAAGGTTGTCCTTATATTTTTAGAGACTTACAACTGCTACTGTCACCTGAGGAAGATTGTGGACATGTAAAAGAGTGATTTCACCCCTGTCTGTGTTTCTTATTGGTTAAACTGGTGATGTTATAAATCACCTGCATATTTCAGTTTCACATAAACACACCCCTAAATGGCCAAAGTGGGCAGTTATTGGCCAGAACAGAGCAAGCTTTAATATAGAATAGATCTTTAGCTGTTCAGTCTAACAAATCCCTTTCACCTACATATTTGTTTATTACATGTTTTGGCAAATATTATATACTTCTATTAACATTAAACTTCAGGAATGAGAATCAGAATGAGATGAGGAGGTTTAATCTGCATCATTATGATCTTTGAAATCAAAAGTCTAAAATATCTAACATAAAATGATATGCTGATTTGTTTCTGAAGACAACGCATGAGCAGTTTTGAGATTCAAATAGCTAATTTTCATTGAAGACATTTTTGCATGTCACTGGTCAGAACTTCTTGTTGTAATCTTGAAGATATTTTGTTTACTCAACCCGATCTCCTGGCACTACATATGTATAGCATGATTTCATGCTCTAAAAGTAATCTTTTATGTACATCTGGTGTGTAAAATTCATACAATAGCTTTGATTGCTTGTGTAGGCATAGCATTCTAAAATGTATTGGATTTGGTCCTTTAGATGTTTTAAATGTAATCTCAGATATGTTAAAGGGTCTATATGTAGAGTTCAGAAACCCTTTCTTTGGCAACACCAGTGGCTGTTAAGTGAACTGCAGCCAGCAACGTATTGTGTGTGCTCGCACTTGTGGACACACTCCATAGTGACTTGAGCTAGCCTTGGATGGACGGCCAAATCAGTCACATAACATGATTCAAGGCCCCGATATACTCGAGGTGAAGTTCTTGCTCATTCTTTGCTTAGAAGTAAAAAGAAGTTGGAAATCACCTTTGCATTACTGTTAGCAAAAGCATACTATTTGAGACTATTTTGATGAATCCCTTTTCTTTTCATGACACATTGTAAAGATCCACTGAAGGCAAGTTGTATAGAGAACCCAAGTGCAGTTTAAAACAAAAACATGGCATGGCGTCGCATGAAGCATAAATAAAAACCATGACATGATGCTTACCGACAGAAATTACATTGAAAAAGGGCTAAATACACAGACTAATGACAAGAAATGGGACACCTATGAACAATGAACAGACTATTAACCAATGACAAGACACATGGTAGGATCTCATGACAAACAGGGAATCACATGACAGACATGGATCATGACATGAACAAACCAAAACCAAGGGGGGTTATCCATCCGCCGGAAACTGAAGCCTCTTTGGGGGCCGCAATTGTAGCAGAATATCACCTGCTGTTAGCATTCCATTGACTCCCATTCATTTTGGCGTAATTTTGCCAGCGAATAACTTTACATCGGAGGCGTTTAAAGACTCTATTTGTCCATTATTTATTTCATAAGAAACACGACAATGTATAAAAGGCTCCATTACCTTGTATCTTACGTTGTGGCCCCGTAGAAGCAGTTTTTGTAAAAATAGGCTAACGATTGCATCATAACACATGACTCTGTCGCACACTAGAGAAATTACCGTATAGACAGAAGTAGAAGCTTGCGCACAATCGGGGAGGCATAAAGTCAAGGGAGAAGCCCATAGAGAGTCATAAAGTTGATCCTGCTGCTAGCTCATGGACAGCTAATACTCACGATCTCCGGCTCTGCAAGATTCGGAAGGGAACGATTCAGATTCCTCTTGGCACCGCTACTAGAAGACGTACAACTGTCAGTCAGGTTGCTCACGTCACATCTACGTCATCAAGCTCAGTTTGAGCCTGCGCAGTACGCTTGGCTATGAGGAAGTGAGTGCTTTTATTGGGCTTCAGTTCTCTCCGTTGAAATCAAGGGGGTCGCTGTGTCCATTTCTTTTACTGTCTATGACCAAAACGTGACAGAGACAAGACCAAACCGTGACACACATTGACATTACAGTACAGAATAACTCTTTCAGCATTATCCTGAATATTTTATAAGCATTTCATTTATGTGTCACTGGACAGAGGAGAGGCTCTTGGCAGCAAGCGTAAACTTTTGAATTTCCCAGCAAAAACGTTCTGTCATGATTCTGCCTTAGTATCATTGATTTTCCCTAGTCGTGAGGCAGGATCATGACAGAATCATGTTTTGTGTACAAGCGCATGGCCTGTTTGGGCCATGTGCTTGTGTTGTCTCGTCTTGTAACCCCGCCCCCTTGTTATCCTCGTCTCGTCATTAGTGTCTAGTCAGTTTCACCTGTCCTTGTCATTAGTGTTCCCTATATAATCCCCATGTGTTTGCTGTCCTGTGTCGGTTCATTGTTTGACTTTGTCATACGTTGTGTGAGTCTTGCCTTGAGTAATCTGTTGAGAGTTCTGTCTAAAGAAGTGTTTGTTTCTGTCTTAGTTGTTAGTCAAGTCTTAGTCTAGTTTAGTCATTCCTGTTCCCGTCCTGTTTTGCCCCCTCGTGGGTTTTGTTTTCCTGTTTGTGTCAATAAATCCTGTGTTAAATTGCATCTGCTGTCTGCGCCTGGGTTCTCCATCCTACCACATAACACGTTCAGAGTCATAACATGAATATTCATACATATAGCCCCTTTAGATAAAGTTGAGGTTTAGAGTTAGCTGTAGGGTTAGGCTGAGGGGAAAATGCATCCATCTGTATTGATTTATAATAAAATAATTTGAATCGGTTTTAAATAAATACATATTGATGATTCTCAAGCCAAAACCTATCCCTAAACCTAACCATAACCATATTTTAAGCTCAAACCACAGGTTTGAACCAAACCAAAGTTCAACCACAGAATATATAGCAGTATTTAAAAGTGTTAAAAAGCTCTATCATGGTGTAGTAGAGACAACAACCTGAAGAGTTCAGAAACTTAGGGATTGGTTCAGGGATTGGTTCGCCCAAACATTTGCTGTTAATTTACTCACCCTTAGGCTATCCAAGATGTACTTGTCATGTACTTTATCCTCTTCCATCTTTATCCAAGATGTACTTTATCCTCTTCAGTAGAACAAATATTATCAGAAACTGAATATTATTTACAATGTTATTACTTGTTCCACAGCCTCTGCTCCTACCGGTCAAAAATGACCGCACTGGAAATGAATGGGAGATGTGATTTAATGAAAACTTTTGGTACTGCGGCCAAACAAAATCTTACTGAAAGCTATTTTTTTTTCTCAAACTCAAACTTGATTTTCTTGCAGTTTTAGAGTCAATCGTGTTTTTGAAAATGTATATCTCATATAAAAGTTTAAACTAGTATTTTTGTGAATTTTTCACAACAATAAATGCAAAATTCTGCAACTTTTTTTAAGTTTACTTTTTAAACTTTTTTGAAGAATCTGCCAAGTGCCCTCTTTGAAAAGAGATGAAACTTAAGTCTGTGCTCTAAAGCATTCAAGATTTACAACAGTTTCAGTTGGAAAAAAGTGAATAAATGGATTATAAATTTAGCGTAAATATAATTTAGTAACATAAAATCCCCTAAAAATACAAAATATTAATTAAAAAATCATTATTAAACTAAAATATAGTACATTGATTTCGTTGAAATAAAATAATAAATCGGTCATTTTCAACACAGTCTCATCCCAAGGCGTCATCTAACTGACGCTTCTGACCATGCGTCAACATGCCGACGCACATGGCACCCTTTAAGCGTCAATATGAGACGCTCATCCTCGGGCGTCATCAAATGACGCGCACCCTTTAGCGTCAGTTAGATGACGCTTCCGTTATGGGTAGGTTTAGGTCTGGGGTCTGGGGTAGGGTTAGGGTTAGACCACTAGGAGGCGCGTCTCATATTGACGCTTAAGGGGTACCATGTGCGTCGGCATGTTGACGCATGGCCAAACATGGTCAAAAGCGTCAGTTAGATGACGCCTTGGGTGTGAGACTGGGCTGTCATTTTTGACCAACACGAGAAGAGCACCAGTCAAGTACAGTCACCTTTATTTCAGGCCATTCTCACCCAAAGGCGTCATCTAACTGACGCCTTGGGAATCAGTTTGACCATGCTTCAATATTCGACGCTAAAGGTACCCTTTAGCGTCAGTTAGTTGACGCGATCCCAGGGCGTCATCTAACTGACGCGTTACCCTTAGCGTCAGTTAGATGACGCCCTTCTACCCAGACCTAAACCTACCCGCGTCATCTAACTGACGCGTTACCCTTAGCGTCAGTTAGATGACGCCCTGGGATCGCGTCAACTAACTGACGCTAAAGGGTACCTTTAGCGTCGAATATTGAAGCATGGTCAAAATTGTCAGTTAGATGACGCCTTGGGGTGAGAATGCGTTGTTTATTTATATAGCGCTTTTTACAATACAGATTGTATCAAAGCAGCTTCACAGTGATAACATGAAAATAATACAATAAAGTTTGTTTCTAGAAGAAAATTGCGTCATCGTCCACCTTAAGTAAGGCAGATCAATAATATTGTTGAAAATTAAATGTTCTCAACTAAGCAAGCCAAAAGCCAAAACTCCATCTGGTGACAGAATGGAGAAAAAAACGTTGGTAGAAACAAGGCTCAGATGGTTAAGAAATAAATATTTTCTCTAAAGCCCCTTTCACACAGGGTATTGATCCCGGGAAATAGCCGTAAAATTGCTAGAGTGCTTTCTGTGTGAACACAAACACAAATCCCGGGATTGATGCCGGAATCTTTACTCTGTCATTGCAAATCAAATTATGGCCAGACATTATATATTAATTTCTTACCTCAATACAACTGCTCACTCCTAGCTTCCACTGTCACCTGAGGAAGATGGTAGATGCATACGATGTTATAAATCACCCCATGTTTCAATTTCACATAAATACGCCCTTAAACCGCCTAAGTGGGTGGCTGGTTATTGGCCAGAACAAAATAAACTTCAATGTGAACCAGATCTTTGTCCATCTCTTACAAATCCCACTCACCTGGCATATTTGTTTATTAGATGCTTTTGTAAGTACGTTAATGCTTTCAGGTAACAATAAAAGTGTAGTACTCTCTGCACCATTTAACACATTTTACTACATTTAAATCTACATAATCCATAATAGCAAACAGATGGTTCAGTCTGCAGACTCTGCACCATTTATGTTTAATTAAAGAACAATGTATGAAATGCTTTTGCCATCAAGCAGGTCTAACACAAAATCATGTGCTGATTTACTGACAAGACATGACTATAAGACTATAAAATAATTTTTCTTGACGATCTTTCGGCCATTGTCGCTGTTCAAATCTGTGGACATTATCATGATTACAAGAAGTACAATTTTTAAGTAAAGTACACCGTTTTTCTGTAGCAAAGGTCCAAACAATCATACATTAAACAGTCTCAGTAGCCATTATGGCTTGTTTGGCTATGATATGAAATAAGCAATGTGCAAAACTGGCATCAATAGTACTTTATAAAAGAAATAAACAAAAAACGAGAAAATGTGCTGTCATGGGTGTTATTTCTAATGGGTGAATATCTACTTTATTTTCTGTATTTTATCATTGGTTTGGAATACACAAAGAGAGTAATTTCCATGAAAGAGTAACTTATTTTCGAGCTTTAGCATAATATCTAGTCTACATGCACTGTAAATAGAAAAGGGCTACTCATGCTAATGAATTCATAGATTTAAAAACTTTTTTTTTTGCATTAAATGTGATGGCATGGCTTTAGTAATTTTAATATTCAAAGAGCTCATTTTCATTGAAGACATTTTTGCATGTTGTCACAAATCAGAACATTTTGTCCTAAACAAGATCTTAAAGCTTTTCTTAAAGGAGTAGTTCACTTTAAAAAAAACTTTTGCTGATAATTTACTCACCCCCATGTCTTTCTTTCTTCAGTCGAAAAGAAATTAATGTTTTTGATGAAAACATTCCAGGATTTTTCTCCATATAATGGACTTCAACAGCAACTAACGGTTCAAGGTCCAAATGACAGTTTCAGTGCAGCTTCAAAGAGCTTTAAACGATACCAGACGATGAATCTAGCAAAACGATCGGTTATTTCAAAAATAAATACAAACGTTTACGTTTTATTAGCACAAATGCTCGCCTTGCTCTGTTCTGTGATGCCCGTTCGCGACTCTCCTGTTCGAACCATAGACAGTATAAGAAGTGGACAGAGCCATCTCATTGGAACTGTTGAAGCCCATTTTTAGCGATTTTTGAGCACTTCCGTTCCTGACGCGCAGACTCAAACCGACTCAAACTAAGCTTGATGACGTGAGCAACCCGTCTGACAGATGTAAATCTTCTAGTAGCTGAGCGTGAAAATTGCCAACGTTAATCTTGCAGAGATGGGGAACCTGAGCAAAGAGTTCTTTGGGGTGAGTTAGCAGGAGTATTTTGTCCCGTTGCTTTTATGGACTCATTATCTATGGGCTTCTCCCTTGACGGGGCGTCCCCCGATCGCCTGCGAGCTTCTCCTCCTGTCTGTACGGTCATTTCTGTACAGCGCAACAGAGAGTCGAGTGGTTATGACGCAGTCGTTAGCCTATTTTTACAAAAACTGTTTCTACGGGGCCATAAGGTAACATAGAAGGTAATGGAGCCCTTTATACATTGTCGTGTTTCTTTAGGAATAAATAATGGACAAATGGAGTCTTTAAACGCCTCAGATGTAAAGTTATTCGCCGTCAAAGTGACGCCAAAATGAATGGGAGTCAATGGAAATGCTAACGCAGGTGAAGTTCTGCTACAAGATGGCGGCACCCGGCCGACTTCAACTTCCGGTCGATGGATTACCCCCTTGGTTCGAACTCGTTCATCAAAATGAACAAATCTTTTTTCGAGTCATTTAGTTCATTTAGTTCGTTGAATGAACGAAATGACTCGAAAAAAAGACTTGTTCAAAATGAACGAATCTTTTTTCGAGTCATTTCGTTCGTTGAATGAATGAAATGACTCGAAAAAAGATTTGTTCATTTTGATGAACGAGTTCGAACAGGAGAGTCACGAACGTTCATCACAGAACAGAGCAAGGTGAGCATTTGTGCTAATAAAACGTAAACGTTTGTATTTATTTTTGAAACAATCGATCGTTTCGCTAGATAAGACCCTTATTCATCGTCTGGTATCGTTTAAAGGGGTGGTTTACTGCTTTTTTTCTTTGCATGATTGTGTTTATGGGGTGCAATATAACATGTATTCGGTGTTTTTTCTTTTTTTAAAAGTCTTATTTTTCATAAATTTCACCTTTATTGTAAGCCTCTTTCTCCTCTGTCATTTGAACGCCCGGTTTACTTCCTGAGTCTATGAAACCACTCCCTCAGAAACAGGCATTGGGCTCAGATTGGTTAGTTTGGGCCGGTGTGTTGTAATTGGCTAAACTGCGTAGCGCACGTTGTCCGGAACCGTCACGCCCCTTGCCTTTACGGGCGTGACTGAGTTTCATGCTCGGTTAATGTAAATAATGGAGTCGATACTGCCGTATCAGTTTGAGCCAGAATCAGACCCAGAAAGCGGCGATGAAGAGAGTCAAGTAGAACCTCCACAAACACGGCTGTTACAAAACGTTTCTGAATTGTACGTTTTTGAATTATTATTATTTATTCTTCTATTATTACATAAGAAGTTTGATACCCTGTTATACTTGAAAATGCTACTGGTGCTTGTTAGCTTTTTGAGATAAGTTACGTTTTTATCTTGATTAAACATTTAATACAAATGATTACATGAGCAATACAGTTTTTTAAAGTTATTGTTTTATCGATATAATGAACAACCGTTTAGCTATTAACAAAACTTAGTTTACTCTGTGTATCGTTTTCTTTAGGTGTACATGGCTAACTTACTAAACAAACACTGTTGACATTGATCACGTTCATGATCAAATCGAAAAATTACGTCATAAACTAGCTATACATGGCAAATACATTTACAAAATCTATATGATTACAAATTCAGGTCCAAAATGTTTGTACCCGTTTGCCATAGAAACATGAAATAGCATAACAAAGTGACTATAAAGCCAGCGCTGGCATTTGTTTACGTCCTTGATAAAACGAAACCATTACGTCTAAAATTATACAAATACATTTAAAATGATTAAGTCTTACTCACAGGTTGTGGCCCAACAACTGCTGCCTCTGGTTTTAACGTTGGAACAGCTTCAGGTTTTAGCAACAGTTTCTTGTGGAATCCGGCATTGAATTGTTGGAGATTCAGGAAGCTGTCTTCAGTGAAATGTGCCGCACAAAGAGCTAAACTACGATTGTAATTGTCAGAAACATTATCAAACATAAATTGTATCCATTGTTGACGAACTACAGCGTCCATAGGAAGCCCGAACACAGAAGACCTAACAGTTGGGTGAAAATAACACTTTTGACGGCATGTTTAGCTCTCCCCTGTAACTCTTCCTCGTCGGCAAAGCCGCAGAAATAATGACATGCCCTTTTTTGCGTATTCCGGTGGGAGGGTTGATGGGTTAGTTACGTCTAAAACCCATTGTAGTCCCAATCGAGTCGTTTTTGTAGGCATTTACACTTCCTGATTTTTAAAAGACGATATCTCTGCTTACATTGAACTTTCAGCACTGCAACTTTGCAGATAATGTTCATGCACCAACAGCAACATTACACACTATTTAAAATGAAAAAAGTGAAATCGCAATCAACCACCCCTTTAAAGCTCTTTGAAGCTGCACTGAAACTGTCATTTGGACCTTGAACCGCTTGGTTGCCGTTGAAGTCCATTATATGGAGAGAAATCCTGGAATGTTTTCATCAAAAACATTAATTTCTTTTCGACTGAAGAAAGAAAGACTTGGACATCTTGGATGACATGGGGGTGAGTAAATTATCGGCAAAAGTTTTTTTTAAAGTGAACTAATCCTTTAATGATATTTCAACAGTGAATCAAAAGAGACCATTCTAAAAATGTCTTTATTCCAAAGGAAAATCTGCTTACTGCTTAAAAATCTGTCAAATAATCTTCAGTAGCCTACAGCTTAAAATTTCATGCTTCATGCTAGTCAATTATTGGCCACTTTTCCTCTCATTTATACTCGGACATATTTTTTGCTCTTCTAACGTGTTAAAGTTTTACGTGAAAATCTTTTGGGGTGCGGATTGGAGGGTCAGACCTAGAGCTCTTCCTGGATGATGTTAGCTGAAAAACATGATCTATTAGAGACATCAAATAGGTTATTTAGGCGCCACACACCACAGACACAGTACAATAAACATGGGAAAATCTAGCAAAACAAGCAGATATGTTTTGCCAGATGAGAAGGTTGTATGGAAACAAGTGTATGCGAGAGATTAGCTAATAAAACATCATGGTTATTTTTTATTTCTTATGCATATGCTGTGATTATTTTAATTTGTTTTGTAAAGCACCTCGAATGACCATTGTGTATGAAATGGGCAATATTAATAAACTTGCCGTGCCTTCATCTAAACTTCCTTAAATCCTTCACCAAATCCACACAAACTACTAACATTTACCTATTTGTTGTCAGATCTTGCTAGTAAAATGAACAAACTTGTTTAACAAAATAATTGACTTGTCTTGGTGTTCTTTTATACTTTGAGGTGCTTGTGTGATGTAATTATTAGCTGTGTGAAGATTCATAAAAGTGTAAGGACGACCCATTTGCCCAATGATATAATCCAAAGGCATGGGCGAAGGTTGTGCAGGTCTTTTACTTGGGCTTCTGTAAAGTTCACTTAATTTGTTCATTTAGTTTCAGATTGATTCTAGCTCCATACTTAATCCGACTCCAACTTCAAATGATTTTAAAATTGATTATTGTATTCCTTTACTCTTCATTATTCATTCATTAGGAACCCAATGTCTCAGTCATAGCAATGTAGTTCAAAGAAGGAACCAGCAAACATTCGCAAAGTTTACCAGGTGATCAAGCAGTTTTTTTTTGTGGTATTTCCAATCCACTTCCAAGACCCAAGGTTGTAAAGCAGTTTTTTTACATTATACTTTTTAAATAAAGATCATGCAATCCTGATCATGCCAATAAGTATGACTTACAGTATTTGTCCCTCAGGCTTCTCTAACATTATTGGTGCCATAGACTGCACACACGTTCCCATTAAGGCCTCAATGAATTGGATTTTGTTAACTGAAAGGGGGTTCACAATGTAAATGTGCAGGTAAGTAACTTTTTCGTAATATTCCAGGTTAGTAATATTATATAAAAGATTTTTTTTAAGTATGCAGTGACTGACTAAAATCTCTTAGATGGTGTGTGACTATGTTCCATATCACAAATGCGGAAGCAAAATGGATCTGTGCAAGAATTTTCAGAGAGTCACAATGTTATGTTAACGTCCAGGTAATCATGAAGACAACTGTAAATTCCACCCAAAATACATAGTTGGTGCAATAGGCAAAACCTATACAATATTTACATCAAATCTAATTAGTTGAACAATATATTCTACATTCTGTACCCAGACATACTAGAACTAGAATTAATTTCTCATTTAGCACAAGGTAATCAATGTATTTGTGCTAATTGACATAATCATGCAACCAAAGCGGTGGGCGTTTCACTCGTGATGAAGACCTTACAGGAACAGATGGAGAAGCAATTTGAATAGGCAAGTTCACAAGTTCATTTTCAGGCAACACAGTAGAGGAAGGAACAGACTGGAGGGCAAGGACACAAGTTCACTCTCAATGACATTATCCATTATCCATATGTGCACAAGCTGGAGAAAGATGAGATGCATGCCAAATTTTCCCATCTGATAACTGGTAAGTGCATGGACCAAGTTGATATACAATTTTCAAAGGCTTTGAGAATCTAGGATGTCCTTTTGGAATATGAACTGGAATTTGTATACAGTCTCCAGGTTTGAACTCAGGAGTACAGGCTCTTCATTTGAGGTCTGTGTATGTTGTTATTGTCACAGTCCTCGTCTGCACCAGTCTTTCTTTGTCTGCACTACACTACCCAGAATCCTCCTTGTCTCCACACCTGAACTCACTCCCTCACTTACCAGCCTGTTCATCGTTATCTTCATCAGTGTCACCTGTCTTCACCTTATGTTTGATTCATGCTTGTATTTAGTTTGCTTCTGTTCAGCCTGTCCTTGTCGGTTATTGTCTATGTTACCTGAGTGTATTCCCTGCCTGCATCTGTTTATTGTTTTGTTAAAAGTAAAAGTGATTGTTTCTGGAAATCCTCGTCTCCTCGTGTTTTCTGCCATATACACAACCCGTGACAGTCATCTTTTGAGACAATGACACTTTCTGACTCACAGCAGGATCCTTACAAGTAACAGGAAGAGGAGAACATTAAGACGGCAAATTTTCTGCCACAGAGTAATTCAGAAGCTCAATAGCTCCATTGTAAATATAAAAAAAGTATGCAGTGGATTGACTGAAATCTCTTAAGCCTGGTTCACACGGCAGGATAATTAGGCCGATTTTAGCCCCGATTTTCCCCTTCCGACATCTTAAGGATGCTCCGATTATCGTAAAATAATCTGATCAGATATTCCTGCCGTGTGTGGTGTGTTAAGACTGCTCTCGTCTGCTCGGAAGGACGTCTGGACCGCTCCGATCTCAAATCGGGGATATCCAACATGTTGGATTGTTTTGGCCCGATTTCTCCTCGTGTGTGGTGTCCCTGTGGACTGTGGCGTGTAGCCAATCAGAAAGCGAGGCGAGGCGCAGAGGAAGACAAACAAACAAAATCAAAACAGCCGGCGGCATGGGGCACCAGAGAGTCCGGTGGATGTTTTCTCTAATAGTTTAAACTATCGCCACTGCATCCTCTTTGTCCACCATAATAGTTTACTCTGAAGTCACGTTTGATCTCGAGGGATTTCGCGAGATTTTCCGTCTGACCTGGGAATGCTCGGGAGTCAAATCGGTTCGTGTGTGATGTGTTGATTTTGCCGTGTGGCTGCGCACCACACACTGTACGACCAAAACTGTTAGACCAGTGATTTTTTATCGCCGTGTGTGGGGTCTCTCAGGTTTGGAAAATCGGCCGACAATTTTAAAATCGTCCCGTGTGAACCAGGCTTTAGATGGAGTTCTGCGGAGTTCGTAGCTCTTCTTTCCCAGTTAAACTGCACACTTTTTTTTTAAAGAAAGGGGAACTCACCCTTAGCATGTAAACAATAGACCTTTGCTACAACTATCATCACAGCTGGACCTGGAATTAGAAATACACAATCTGCATTCTCATTTGGCTCTCCTGAAGCCCAGTTAAAGTACTGAATGTTTTCTCCATTAGACCAAGCCCAGCGTTTCTGTGTCCCTCTCTTCAGTCCAATCCACACTGATCCACTGTATCAGAGACAATTTATATGAGACATGTCACTTCCTCAATCCTCAATAGAACTACATAGGGAAAACCTGTAACGCCAAAGATGGCGGTTGTATGCACATGTCCCGCCCCTCCCGCTTGACAGCCAATCGTCTGCTTTTAACAGTCAAGCCGGGAAACATTTAAGCCTATCGTCTGGTTCCTCTGATGCATGTGCACAGTTGAGGTTTGCGACAGCGGAGAATACGTTACTGTTTGAAAAGGCGTCAGATTTGAAATGTACTGTATAGCCCCTTTCACACAGAGATTCCGGAAAATACACGGATAATGTGACCCGGCATTTGTCCCGGGATTGTTTGATTTCGGTTCATTCACACTGCCATTGATTTGCCGGGATCTGTGAGTGCGTTCACACACACAACCCGTTAATGTCCCGGAAAGCCGCGTGACGTCAGGATGAGACGTGTAACGTACGCGTCGAAAACATGTGCACGCGCGCACCTTTCCACAGAGCTGGCGAACGATCGCAGCTTCAGCGCGGATAGTGAGGAGCCCCTGTCTCTGCTTCATTCCAGTTTGCAGACATTTTTTCGTTCTTTCTTTGTTGATGACGAACACAAACTTTCTTCTAAGAGCAACAGAGTGGCGCGATGGCACATGCGTCATCACTATTACACACCCCTTACGGCATTGGTTCTGGCTTTTATTCACACAGCGCGCGTTCCGGGACTGAACACGGCAATGTTACTAGGTCCTCAACCCGGGATCGATCCCGGCATCAATGCCGGGTCGTGTTTGCGTTCACACAGAAGGCGTTCTGGCAATTTGCCGGGTTCAAAGTGCTGTGTGAAAGGGGCTTAAGTGTGTGCGTTGTGTAAATATCAGACATCCCAAGTCTCCCGCATATTGATAGCGGCTCCCTGATGACCGCAAATTAGTTAAAATCTCCCCGAATCTAGAGCGAGTGTGCTTTAAACCGTGTAGCGCGCGCACCGTACGGAAGAGAGGGAGAGAGCGAGAGACCTGCGTGTTGGTGTGTGAACTCTTGCGCATGCGCAGTAAAAGTATAACCGGTGGGGGAAAAGGCGTTTAAACCTTATTTTGGGGCAAAGTCGTCCAACTTTTTCAGCGATTTTTATCATATTTTACTGCTGTTTCTATACATGCAGTTTTTATGTCCCAGTGACCAGTGAAACTGCAGTTCTGACTCTCTGCCCATTCATTTAGATAGGAGCCTGGTCTTGTTATTCAGAAATAGCTGCCTGGAGGCGTTGCCAAGATGGCGGCCGAGTGGCAGGACTTGCCTAAAAGGACTTTGACTGTATCCAGCATCCACTATATTCACCAGCCTGTTCACATCCTCCATGGTGTCTACAGTAGCCAGGTCAGTGTACTTCTCTCTGCAGTAACTCTGAGCCTCTGGCCACAACATTCTCACATTTATATAGTTGTACTGACGAGAAAGAGCAGAACTGCTCCAGAAGAGCCCTGTTAAAATCAACATGTTAAACCTTATGTGCACACATCATCATAAATACAGAGATTACAAATTACACACTAACCTGACAGCAGCAGCAGCACAAACAGACTCCTGTCCATGACTGAACACACAGATCCTCTCTGCTGGATTCTAATAAGAGATGATCAAACATACATTTGTCACAGTTCTGTAAGGAGTGAATATAAATAGTACATTGCAAATTTATTGTGACTTCACATACTTTATGTCAAGAAATACATCACAAATGTTTAATTAAACATTAGAACTTACCAAACCCTTTAGTTTACTTTGTATTAATTACTTTTTCAATTGTTTAACAATTTCTGCATTTTATTCTACAACTTTTTATTATTGTACTACATTATACTATACTTATATTACATTAAGTTTTGAAAAGGAACTATTTTAACAATCTGCATAGTCTAAAACTGGTCCATACAGATTTTGAAAGACAGTGTAGTGTAACCTTGATGGAACTGGTACTTTCTCGGTCTAGTAAGATTGAATCTGCTGGAACATACAGGATTAAAGAAAGATACTTTTATCCAAAGTGACTTACAGTATACTTTACATTTGATCAGTTCATGCATTCTCTGGGAATCAAACCCATGTTGTTAGTGACATGCTCTAGTTTTTGAGATACAGGAATACAGAGTTGCTGTACTTGAATATTGTTGGTTCTTATGATAATTTGCTGGTGATGTTACTCATTCGTTAGTCAATTTGGAAAAAAGTGTCTGCCTAATTGAAGACTAAAATTTAAAAATGTAATATTGTTTTTAGTATTATTATTAATATGAATAATCAGTTATATTAAGTTTTATTTTTATATACATTCATAATCATTCGTAATCATTGTATTTTGTGAATCATAGTGTTCTTGAATACATATGTGGGTGAGAGAGACTTTGGAGTGTGAGCGGGAAGAGCTAGACTGAAAGTATATGCAGTTTCCATCGAAGCATCGGGATATACATTCCAATGTTAATGGGAACCATATGTTGCTCTTTTTGGTCAGTAGTATAAAAACTGAGCCTCTTCGTCCAGAGGACAGGGAGAGATGACAGAATGAAGACCTTTGTTTTGTCAGTACCAGGACTTGAACTCGGGTCTCCGGTGTGAGAGATAGACTCTCAATCCTTGAGCCACAGGAGGAAGGTGAACCCAACAGTGAGTTCACAACTTCAGTTTGCTGGAGCAAAAAGAAGTACTCAAAAAACAAAACCAGTCCTAAGGGGCATTCCAAAAAATATTCCAAAGATACAAAAAATCTTAGAGCAAAAAACTTCAGAGGAGAAAGACCACAAAAATAAACTGAGAAGGGAATAATCCACAGGCAAATAAAATACAATGTCTCAGAGTTAGAGAACACTTACTCAGGCAACTGGCTTCCGAACAACTAAACACTAAGCAAAGAAGCTATGAGACTGAACGAGACACATGAACCTAAAAACATTAATTACAAGCGGAGTAAGCTGGGCATGCCATGAGGGCACCATGAGGACCTCTAGAGGCCAAAACACAACATAACAAGCAAAATACTGACATATTTAGTCCATTGTCAATCCCTCCTATCCTATGTCTTAAAAAATATGGTAAAATAAATCTCTTGGCAAAATAACTGGTTTGGAACAACTTGTGGTGAGTAAATTATGACAGAATTTTAATTTTTGGATGAACTATGCCTTTAAATGCTTTTGTTCATGCACATGTAACAGAATATCATATGCTGATTTTTGTGACAAGACATGAGTAATGCGGAGGGCGGAGCTTAAGCTCATTCTCCGGTAGCAACAAAACAGTAGCCTGGTAATACCAGACTCTGCTACTTCACTTTGCTTCGTAGACAGAGTCTGGCATAGCATAATAGAGAAGTGTTTTCTCTCCCGCTAGGGGGCGATTTCTGAAGTTTAAAATCATTGGTTACCCGTAAGCCAATCAGATAAGTTTGTTTATGACGTATGTTATGCGGCGACACAGCCGTATTGAACCACAGACATCATGCATCGAACTCAAATCTATGATCGAACTTCCACTATAAACACTTGATGATGCGAGCGAAATACCGAAGTGAACATGGCTGTAAACGACCTTTTTGATCAGTGATTGATGTAATAGAATGACTGCTGCACTTGACAGGGCGCAAACAAGCAGAGAGAGAGAGAGAGAGAGAGAGAGAGAGAGAGAGAGAGAGAGAGAGAGAGAGAGAGAGAGAGAGAGAGAGGAGAGAGAGAGAGAGAGAGAGAGAGAGAGAGAGAGGAGAGAGAGAGAGAGGAGAGAAGAGAGAGAGAGAGAGAGAGAGAGAGAGAGAGAGAGAGAGAGAGAGAGAGAGAGAGAGAGAGAGAGAGAGAGAGAGAGAGAGAGAGAGAGGAGGAGAGAGAGAGAGAGAGAGAGAGAGAGAGCGCGCACTATCACGTCTTCAAACAAACAACACGAGCGCTATCTTGCTCTCTCTCCCTCGCAAATATTAATCAAAATCAATCGACTAGTAAAAGGTCGGAACACCGCAGTTTCACGTGGAGCATTTGGAGATTTTTAGAGATTAGAGACTCTAGGAACAACATCTCAATGAACAACATCTCAACACTAAATTATAAAGGCCTGTCTCATATAACTTTAGACGCCTGTCTCAAATACAAGCCGGTGCAGTTCGACGATTTGGGCAAATAAAAGCCCGGGCTATTATTTGAAGTTTTACGGTATTTAAGACCTGGTAAAGAAAGGAGACACTGACCTGTCAAAAGGCTCCCCAGTTTCTCGCTGACGATCGGTAATAGTTGATAAATTAAACTTTTCCCAAAGGGAGTAGGGCCACAACATCACCTCCATTCAAAATGTTTAATACACACTCTTCTTGTTCGGGCTTTAGTTTGCTAATGCTTGGAATATTCTCCACAACAGAGCGAATTGCATCCGTGTCTCCCTATCCGCGGTCGTTTTCGATTTCTCTGACCTAATCTTAAACTCGGCGCTTGGCGAGTACGTCACGGCTTTCAGCCCGCCTTCTGTTCGTTGATTGGCCCGGCTGTTTTCAGGCCGGTGGAAAACAGAAAGATAGGCTGCTATCTCAGACTGACTACAGGAGTGAAATGAAATTAGCGGAAGTAGGAAGTCTGACGTAGTCAGGCTAACAAAACAGGACAATCTCACACAATAAAATGTCAGAAACTGTTCTAGCGGTGTTCAGTTCGAACCGGAATCGGACAATAGCCGCGTTTCTACTGCCGGGCCAGGGCCGAGCCGTGCTAGTGCGTGCCAGGGCCAGTCGCGTTTCCACTGTCACTTCCGGGGCTTGATCGGGGCTTACTCGGGGCCATAATACCATAATACCCGCTGAAATGGGTTGGGTTGTATGACGTTTGATCCAGAAAGGCGTGTTAGGGGCGGGGTTTAGAGTAGCGCTGTGGGGCTACTGGCCCGGCAGAGGAAACGCAAGCCCGGTGCTTGAGGCCCGAGGCCACTGGCTCGGCTCGGCTCGCTGTTAGCCCTGGCCCGGCCCTAGCCCGGCAGTGGAAACGCGGCTAATGATGCCCACAGTGCCAGAGATTAATAATAAACTGGTAAACTTTATATCTGTAAAACAACTCCTATGAACTGTAATAAAGTTGTAATTGAGATTTAACTATTTCAGGTTGATTCCACGATGATTTATCTCTAAATGGCTCTGGAACAAAAGTGCATGCTCTCCCTTTTATTACTGCCGTGATCAGTATCGCTCTGGAGAAGCTGGATCACGAACAGTTGTTCCTGATCCATCCTTCAGTAACAACTTTTTAGCAAAGCCTGTGTTTTGTATTGTTCCTTTGTATTGACGAGCTCGTTCACAAAGCAGTCTGGAGTGAAATGATTTGCGTAGACATAAACTAATATTATAATATATGTAATAAAATAAATATGTTTATGCAACTGGCCCCATATGCTGATTTTATGCTGATAAACTGATATTTGATACTATGAAGTGCAGATTATCATGATTACAAGGAGTACAACTTATAATAGTTATTACTTTTACTGTAGAAAGGCAAAATACTATTGTAGCATACTATTATTGCTTGTTTGGAAAAACAATAAAGAGTTATTTAAGAGTGTTATATAAAAGTGAAAGAGTTACTGTTCCCACGCTAATGAATTAATAGAAGTTCAGTTTCTTTTATGGTTAGGTTTTCAGTTTCTTTTAATCTGAATATTACTCGGTTTTAAAAGATAGAAAGTTTTGACAGATCTATAATTATCACTTGAAAATGAAAACAATATGGACAGGATGATTCTATTTATATTTTCATCAAATGTATTATGAGAATGAAATATGCATACTTCACATATCAAATAGACTTACATATATCTCAAACCCCCTATTAATACAGTACTCTAGACAGTTTTTATACTGAAGTTTACCATTAATGTCAAAGTAGTAATTCAGTAAATAGAAATTGTGTTGTTGAACCATATGACCATGAAAATGAACACAGTGTTTAGGCCAGATACAAACCTCATTCAGAATGGCAGTCTGTTAGCCTGGGTTTCCCCATACTGCCTTACCGCAGCGCGATTCAATTCACGCTGAAAGGCAGTCTGGATACCATGGCCAGATTTTTCGCCTCATTTAGGGAACCAATCACAGAACGGGATCACAGAACGGGGAGGGAACAGCAAGACGATGACGACATATGTTGGCTATGAGCATTTGATAGACATTCTTAGCACCCAATAAACAGCGCCGGGCATTCGTAAACCACGCCTCAAATACGAGAAAATGTACATGTGGTTCCCAGACCCAAGTCTCAACGAGAATTGGGTCTGGCGTTAGCCAGGCTAGCAGTCTGTAGTGAAGGATCATTCAATGTGCATTCTCCATTACAGGACAATTTCAGTTTGATAATCTGCTTTTTAATTAACATCATCTGAGAAATACAGTGTTAAAGTCATCCTCAACATAGATCATACATCAATAAATGAAAACATGCAATCCTCTTATTTGTATCATTTGATTCTATTAACTGTGGAAACTCACCTCCATGGCAGATAAAAGGATGCTGTAGATCACAGCTGTATTGAGCCCATTTCCCAGAATCAGTTGTTGACATGCCGACACAGTCACCAGATCCTGAACTCTGGGATGGTTGTCCTGTTGCCCAGTTTCTGAAACTGAGATTTGAGCGATCAGACCATTCCCAAGAGTCCAGGAACAGACCAATCCAGAGCGATGATTCATTATTACTGATCAGATTCTGTTGCTCTGCGCTGCTGATACTCGCCAAATCAGTGTGTTGTTTTCTGCAGTAACTCTGAGCATCTCTCCATGTCATAGCAGTCTCAGTGATGATAAAACCAGTGCTGTCTGTTCAGAAACACCAGATAAAGACCAGACCTTAGTCCAGGATCAGCTAATGTTTGGGGAAAATGAACCAGATTTGAGGACTCACCATTGAAACACACAACTGGGAGAACGTTGCTGCAGCTCTCATCGTACCAGCTTCCATTAAAACTCCTCACACACTCCCCATCACCATTTGGTTCTGCTGGATTCCAGTTACTGTACTGGGACAGTGAGCCCATAGACCAGACCAGTGATACTCTGCTCCATTGTGGAGACCTATCCATACTGAACCACTGTATCCAGCATCCACTGTATTTACCAGTAAACTCACGTCGGTCATGTTGTCAGCAGTGGCCAGATCAGTGAATCTCGCTCTGCAGTAACTCTGAGCATCTTGCCATGTCATTCTTTCATTCACATAGAGGAAGGAGCGGCAAGGAGACTTGGGCCCTTTAGCAAATTGAAATGAGGAACATGACTGTAAAAATCAGGTATTTTTGTTTTTAATTTAGTGAGTGTAGTTTATAGGGTATCTTTGGATACTTTAAATTTTTTTTCGTCCTTTTTTTTTTCTTTCCTTTGATTGCAGCACAGTTGCTGCTTCTTTTCCCCGTTTTGGTTTTCTTTATTCTTGGTTGGAAATAATTACTGTGAGTTGGTGTAGTTTTTCCCCACTCCAATAATTTTGTATTAATATTGAAAATAAAAAAAACGTATTTGCCTTTAGCACTTGGTTTCAGTTGCTAACTTTGAAGTCACAGGGAAGTCAGACCCAACAGTTAATTTTATTCCCTATACACCTTTATAATAATCAGGGGACATAACAGTGGTAAATTTATAGAAAAAAAAAGTGTAATTATACTAACACATACTATTATTTCTGATGCAGAGATTCAAGTTATATGATTTTTATATTATATTAATTATTTAAAATAAAAAAAGAATATGACACAGAAATGCACTAAACCATCTTTGATAATAAAAAAAACAGTAGCTGTACTACTGTATACATGCATAAGTGAGCGAGTTTAAATCCACAGTCTTATACAATTCGAATTATTAACCCAAGGTCATCCAAACTGTTATAAATATTATTTGTGGGGGACTTTTTCTTTTTTCTTTTTCTTTTTTAGGTCTGAATAGGTTTTCATTGTGAAGTGTTCATAAGAAAACTCAGAAGGTGTTTCAGGGAGTTCAGAAACAGTGCTAACTGATTTTTCAAGCATTGAACAACATTTACACACTAAAGAATGTTGAAATGTAAAAAATAAAAACATAATAGGATCCCTTTAAGCAAAACTTGCCCATTACCCAAAACTCTACTGCATGGAAACAACATACCGGAAAAATGCATGCAAATACAGTTTCTTGCATTGTCAGGTTGAACAATTTTTGAACAGTTCAAAAATCATTCTATCTAATGTGATCTGATTTGTCAAAAAAATTATAAAATAAAAAACCTCACCTCCATGGCAGATAAAAGGACGCTTTAGATCACAGCTGTTTCACGAGTTCATTTAAAGGGAATAAAGTAGAATGCGTATTTGGCGTGCTGTCCGGGGGGAGGGCTCCGAATTCGGCCCGAACCCAGAGCTCTGGGATGGTTGTCCTGCTGCCCAGTTTCTAAAGAAGAGGCTCCATTTATCAGACCATTCCCAAGAGTCCTGGAACAGACCAATCCAGACCCATGCAGAAAATGGAACAACACTCTCGATCTGGTTTAGTTCCTCAGAGTTGTGGATGGTGGGCAGATCTGTCTAAATCTGTCTGCAGTAGCTCTGAGCATCACTCCAGCGCTTCTGCAACTTTACCCAAACGTGTCCAGTGCTTCCTATCAGGAAAAGCAAAATAAGAATAAGGCCACCACTCTTCTCAGCTAAACTGAAAATTTGTTAAGTTACAAACTCACTGAATAAACTTATAACTCACCATTGTAGCACATAAAGTTAATCCCTGAGCACGTGTATCCAAACTCCATAAGCTAAAAAGCCACATTCTTTTTCCTTATTTGGTTGTCCACCACCCCAAATATTGTACTGTGTGAGTGTTTTTCTCCATTAGACCAAGCCCAGCATTTCTGTGTCCCTCTCTTCAGTCCAATCCACACTGATCCACTGTATCCAGCATCCACTATATTCACCAGCCTGTTCACATCATCCATGGTGTCTACAGTAGCCAGGTCAGTGTACTTCTCTCTGCAGTAACTCTGAGCCTCTAGCCACGATATTCTCACATTTATATAGTTGTACTGACGAGAAAGAGCAGAACTGCTCCAGAAGAGCCCTTTAAAATCAACATGTTAAACCATCTATATGTGTAGGCCACATCATCATAAATACAGATTACAAATGAACACACCAACCTGACAGCAGCAGCAGCAGCAGCACAAACAGACTCCTGTCCATGACTGAACACACTGATCCTCTCTGCTGATTATCACCAATGTGTGCTGCTGTATTTTAAGAAGGGATAATCAAACACATCATAGATTTTCTGTTTAACAGAGTGTGTTGAATGACATTAAAGGGTAAATAAACCCCTGGTCAGAGCCTGACTCCACCCACTGGCAATATTTGAAAAAAGCTGGAAAAGTGGGCAGAGCCCAGTGGAGGGGGGCGTGCATCTGAGACGCCCTGTAGGCAAGGCGTGTTTAGCTGTGCCCTCTTACGTCACAGGGCACCACAACTTCCAATAGGAAAATTCAACTGCAGTAGCCACCGTTCAACCTGAAGAGGGCAGCACTCAGACGTTTTTACACCATATATTGTAGAATTAAAACACTTTATACCCAAATGTTAAAAAAATTACTTGAATCAATTAACAGCATTAATAAAGCCCCATTCCTACAGATCATTAACTAAAAAAAGTTGTTTTAGGGTTTAGTTACCCTTTAAAGATTACATAGAAATCACACTGAGAAACGCCAGCAATGCCAAGGTCATGGGTTTTATTCCCAGGGAATGCATGTGTGGGGATCTACTCAGACAGGCATACAACACAGCTCCAGCACATTCACTCAACACCGGTCAATCATATGATCTGTTGTAAGGTCACATGACTAATCAGGAAGTGATAAATATTTGGTGCCTGCAAAGCAGATTTTTTTGTGTTGATGCTAGACACTGTTGTGTGAGTTGGGCTCCCTTTTTATGCAGGGTAATTGTAGAAGTGCTTGTCCACTCTTCATGGAGGACACAGGCTTTTGTTTGGAGGTTTAACATTTATGCGATCACCCCAGTGTGACTCGAACTGCTGGGCTGCACTGCAACGGAACGTTCACCTTTTCTCTGCATGTGTTAATGCCTTGTGGGACAGTTGAGCATACTGAAAAGGACCAGGCCAGCCACTGTTTTCATGTGATTTCTTTATTGCTTCTTGTTGTTGTTTTTTTTGTTGTTGTTTGGTTATCCATAATAATTTTGCCACTCATGTGCCACATTCATAGTAGCATTTTTATTGACTAAGTGTTTCTATTTAAGCTGGTGGTTCTCCTTCCTAACTTTGTCTTCTGCATAGGTTATCTTCAGGGGACCACACTGGGAGAGACACTGTGATTAATTAAATGAAAATAAAAGTCAGACATAAGTTCTCAATTTCACAAAATATTATTTTTATTAACAGAATCAATGACGATTGAAACCTGCCGATTGACAATTCTTCCACCTACTGGCCAGAACAGGTCTGTACAACAGCTGGCAATAGAGTGCTACTGATGTATTTTTTTGGCAACCCTCGACAAAAACCCAATAGGATTTTTCCGTAGGCTTTTGAATTATTGCAAAAAATAAGCTCTGTCATCAATGAAAGTTTATGATACTTACCTGTTTTGTCCATCAAGGTCATTTTCACAAATGTGCACAACTTTTATGAATTTTGAGGTCTAGAAATAAAAACATAACCTAAGGCTATAAACAAACTACACCAGTCACTTATCATCGCTTACGCTCACTTGAACGCCACCACTACCAAGCTTTCGACAACTCTTACAGTCCATATTTTAAAAAAATAATAAAAAAAACACTTTCCCTGAAAGTGTGCGTTAAAAGAGTGTGATTATAAACACATTATATTGCTGCGACTAATATAAAATAGGTTTTCAATAAATTATGTCATCTTCCCAACACCACCCGTGCACAAACCTTTTAATTTGAAACTTTTCAATTTAAAGTATATGTAAAAATGGCAAAGATATTTCTTTAATTCACAATAAAATTGGAAATAAATGCTAGCATCCAGTACTGTGAAGATCTACGCACATTTGACTTTTAAATTGCAATGATAAGTTTTTATGAACAAGGAGACCATACAATAGATGGCATGACCCAGAAATCTGACCTCACCATCGAGTCTGAAGAAACAGAAGCAACTGAGACCTCCAAGATGCTTGAAACAACCTACTGTACCTCCCTTCTCGTTTCCTCATGCAGGAATTATATATTTTGGTTCTTAAAGGATACAGTTGTCAACATTTGAAGTGAAATTTGAATAAACCCGTTCTTGTGTAAGAACAACTTTGATGAACTTTTTGGATCCACTAAGATCATTTCTGATAATTTATAAAAATAGAAAATAAAAGGGGCCCTAGGGAAGAACCCTGAAGGACACCCGTTTCTATTACTCTAGGCTGTTTTTTACACTGCCTTATCCTAATTACTTTAGGTGGCAGACTGGGTAATCTTATTTTCCCAACATGACATCAGGACTTTTGCGTAAACATACACGCCACTTTCAAGTCAAGTGGCGTGTTATCTATACGCATTTTGAGCTATCCGCGTGTGTATGCGTGTATGTCTACGCCGTTAAATGTCTGAGTGATTCCGCGTGTATGTACACGCCGTTAAATGTCCGAGCGAAACGAAGCAAAATGTAGATCTACATCTGGGGAGCGATATTTTTTTCCTAGGATGGTAGGGAAAGACTCATAAATGGTATCAACCCCAGTGACGGGTAGGTTTATGGACGCAGGGGCGATTCTAGGATTTTATAAATGGGGGGGCACAGGGGGGACCAAGAACCAGTTAGGGGGGGCCCATGGGAAATCAGCTAGAAAATTCAACTAGAACTAAATACTTGTTTAGAAAATATTAAACGCGATTTAAAAACTCTTTGCAATATCCAGTGCCCTAATATAGATGGTATTAAATGTGGTACTGAACAAGAGCCTGAAAATTATTTTGTATTTTACATGTATTGGACCACCGTTTTGTTCTTATAAATAAAATAAAACATCACCTAGGCTTTAATAGTCTTTACCTAAGACTATTAAATAGGCATCTAAACTAAAACTACATGTTGGGTGGACCTCTGTCCCGCTAGGGGGTTCGGGGGCATGCTCCCCTGCAAGAAAATTTTGTACATTTTAAGGTTAAATGCATCAATCTGGTGCACTTTGAGAGATCAACATTAAGAGCTTCAACCCATGAACTGTGACATTGAACAAAGGAAAAGCATTGACTTGTACCTGGACATTAAAGAGGGCTCAAACATCTTTTTAGTTATGATATAGAGTCTCAGTCTACATTACATTATCACTGGTGTTTTAGGATGCCAAACAATTATTATAATAATGTAATAATGGTTTATATAATTATTCCTATTACGTAAAATCCATATCGCCTATAAATGTACTGTATAAATGGAAATGAATATTTCAAAAGTATATTTTACATTACACTATAGTATAGGAAAATTACAATACTTTTGTCCTAATTTCTTCACTTGCAAGAAATAAACCTTTGAGCTTTTATTTTGCAGAAAACACCAGATCACCATGCTGATCCCGTGAGCAAAGTGCACACTTTTCAGCACACACAGAATGCCTAGGCTACTTAATTACAGTCTTGTGCTGTTCTGTAAAGGCACAAAGCCATATCACGGTTTTTATTTTAGTTCGTTGGCAAAATATAACGCTAGAGACCTTTATGTATAGGCTATACATTTTACATCTGTGTTGGGAAAAGGGAGAAGAGAGAGTTCGGCAAAAGGCGGATTCGAACTCATCAAAAGCTGCTTCAAGCACCCCACGCCCTCGCCCTACGCCACTGTAGATATTTAATGCCATTGTCTTTAAAACAACACATAAAGTAAACTATTAAAAATGTATAAAAATAGATTTTTTAGGTCGTGTGCGCTGCCGCGGAATAACACTGACAAGTCATCTCTATTCAGTCTGCCGAAGTTACGTTAACTGATCTAACGTTACTGGCTTGATCAGTCACACATGAAAGTAATCAGACTAACATACGGTGCGATATTTCAAAATATATACTGTAATTGAGTGTGTAGTGTGTATGTACCATAAACAATGACGTGTCGAGGAAGTATCTCTCTCTCTCCTACTGTTTGAAAAACGCGGACCTGTGATTCCGCTTTGCGAATCGCAAATCAAGCAGTGATTGACAGCGCTCTGATCCAATGGCGTTGGGCATTGTCAGGTTAACAGTAAATCTAGCCCAATGATGTTGGGGGGGCACCAGGGGGGGCCAATCATATTCCAGGGGGGGCCAGTGCCACCCCGTGCCCCCCTTCTAGACACGCCCCTGTATGGACGGGGTTGGGGTAGGTCATACAGTATATTTCTATTTACAGTAATGTAACGTTAAGTCAACGACGTTCATAAACACGCTGAAAAGCGATTATGCGTGTTGATAGCACACCAAAAATGGAAATACGAATTGGCGTGTCATACATATGCCATTTCATGAGATCAGTCTGTATTTTCCAAACACAAAACACAATTGAGTGATCACTAAAACAATCAGGTAATACACCAGATTGAGAGATTCTATTTGGGGGGGTAACCAAGATCCAGTCCAGAAGAGACTTGGATTTATTAACTACCCTAGTCGGATCAGTAATGAGTTGAGTAAGGTTTAGACCATTAAATAATTTTTTCTCATGAGAAGATGAACGATCCAACCAATTACGATTAAAGTCACCCACTAAAATCAGCTCGTTTGCATGCTCTAAATAATTAATAGTAGCAAGAAAACTGTTTGTCGATTGAACAGGGCAATTCGGAGGTCTATAGATGTTACCTATAGTTATCTGTTTGTTTTCATGAAAAGCAATTGTGGCAAGGGGGGCGTGATCTAGCGAAGTCTGTGACGGGAGAGAGGATCGGGAGACAGGTGCAGCATAAGTGGGTCAAGTGCAAGTGACAAACACCCAGTGTTTACTAGGCACTGCCTACCCTGCCAAAATTCCAAAATAAAATGTTTAAAAAAATAATAAACTTGTATTTGTATTTTTACTGTTTATTCTTGCGATTTATATAAGCAATATATGTGTTATTCCAATTGTTTAGACGTTATGATGACAAATGTAGCAGTTACGCATAGTCAAATCAACAACAAACGGCAGAATAAGCACTGCTTATACGGTCCATTCATTGCAGACGACAATCGAAAAAAAACATTTTGCGCATGCGCACTTCGATCCTGTATTCCTCAACATGTACGGCAAAAAGCACAAATCTGCTCTGCCTTTGGACGTAAATGTGGTATGCCCGTAATCATCTACGTTGCGTATCAGACATGGACCAATTAAAATTGAGATATTCCTGGACATTTGCACAGCTGACGCTAGCCTACGCCTAATCCCCGCCAAATTCAAAGTCAAAATGACAGCACCGGCCGTGATCACAGAGTTAAGAAATTTTTCCAAGCTCGATTTTAATTCAAAATCTGAGTTAATAGCAAGAGGGAGGTCTACGCAAGCCTTAGATGGACTAGTGCAGCAAAAGGGCCCAAACATTGTTCGATCGTTTCAAACAGACTGGTATGGAAGAAAATATTGTGTTAAATATATATGTCTTCACGAGGAAAGAGCGGCGGATGGATTTTATGTAGGCTACAAATAATCTACCGATTGGTGAGTCAAAAACTATGTTGGGCTTAATATTGAATTGATAAATGTGGTTGAATTAATGCAAGCTATTTGCCTTCATATTCAATTGAGCAGTGTGTGATTTTACTTTTGCTGACTGACAAACATAATTGGCCGCTGTGCAACAATTAAAGATTAAGAATGGTTGCATTCTGATGCCGAAGTGGACATCTAACGTTACCGGTGTGTGTGTGTGTGTGTGCGCGTGAGACAGTGTGTGTGAGTGCATGTATGTATGTGTGTTTGTGTGCGCATGAGAGAGTGTGTGTGTGTGTGTGCGTGTGTGTGCGCGCGCGCTAGGGGTGGAACGGTACACATAAGTCACGGTTCGGTTCATACCTCGGTTCAGACGTCACGGTTCGGTACGATTTCGGTACAACGGAGTGAAAAGCAAAACAAAAATGCAGAAGGCATTTTTATAAATGTCTTAAGCCTTGTATTTTTTAAATAAGTTTTATTAATAAAGGCATAGACCCAGTTTATTTGTAGTGCACTGACAGGAGTTTTATATAATTAGTTTATTAATTAAATTATTAAAAAGATGAAAAGACCTTGAGATATGTTTGGTAATTGTACCTGAATGAATTTAAAATTAATTTGCTCTTTCAGATCAATATATTAGTTTTCCTTCATTTTAGTTAACCCTAACTTTATTCTCATCTGAATTATAAATAATTGATTTCCGTATAAAATAATACTACCTTTAAAAACTTTTGTTAACATTTGTAGGTTACAGTTTGACAAGAGTTTAGAGTGTGACAAAAGCACAATGTTGTGTTTTATTGCAAGTTTACTCAAAAGTAAACAGTAAACACTTTGCAGTTTTAATGATGTCCTGTATGAAAAAATGACGGAGTATGTTTCCACTGTTCGATCGCGCACGAGAGATCTCTCTCGCACGCACGCAAACACACACACACACACACACACACACACACTGACTGTTCATCGCGCCTCTCTCTCGCACACGCGCGCAGACACACACAATGTTTCTCTCTCTCTCTCTCTCTCTCTCTCTCTCTCTCTCTCTCTCTCTCTCTCTCTCTCTCTCTCTCTCTCTCTCTCTCTCTCTCTCTCTCTCTCTCTCTCTCTCTCTCTCTCCTACGTGCAAATTCGTGCACCGAACCGTGACACCCGTACCGTTTCGGTTCGATACGAATACATGTACCATTCCACCCCTAGTGCGCGCTCACGTGAGAGAGAGAGAGTACACGATATACATCCTGATTTGTACTTTTCTTGATATGCCGCGCCTGTGCGTAATGTTTACTGTTATTACGTATTATTAGCCTAACAATAAATCAGGTAATCTGGCTTTCATAACTCTGTGCCTAGCCTCTTTAAGACATCACCGCACGTCACTGCAAACACCTGTGTCTTGTTTCAGTGATTGGCGTGGAGAGATCGCATATAAGGGACGGGGAAACCTCATTCATGGCCAGGTGAGGGAGCTCGAGCGATGGCGGCGTGGCTTCGGTCCGAACCTCCCGGTCCATCCAGCTCCGGAACCTCTCGCGGTCCTCTTGCTAGCCCTGGACGAGGAGGTCGAATCTGCGTTCCATGTCGCTCCTCATCCCCACCAGGGCCTGATGCTGTTCATGGTGGAGGGCCGCGAGGGATGTTATGACGGAAAGTGGAGACGTTGTAGATGGAGTCGACTGGCTGGCGGCGGCAGGTTCAAATTCAAGGAAGGAAGAGGACAGGGTCGGCTGGCGGAGCTGTGGGCGTATTTATTCTTAAAGGAAAACAATAACAAAAAGTAGCGCAAGACAGCGCTGTAGCAACAAAGTCCAATGTAGCAGCAATCGCGTCCTCGCGCTTCCCACACTCGCACTCTCAGCCCACAGATCTCCGCTCTCTCTCCATGAATGAGGTTTCCCCGTCCCTTATATGCGATCTCTCCACACCAATCACTGAAACAAGACACAGGTGTTTGTCATTTGCATTTGACCCACTTATGCCGCATCTGTCTCCCGATTCTTTCTCCCAAGACTTCGCTAGACCCCCCCCCCCCCCCCTGCCACAGCAATATTAACAAATAAGCATTCAAAATGTACAGCTCTCTCCTTTGGCATAATGAGTTCAGAAGATAAATGAGAAGAGATATACGTGGCTACTCCCCCACCACGAGTAGCCCTGTCTGCTCTATACAAAGTATAACCATCAAGTTTAACATCTGCATTGGATCACTATTCAACCATGTTTCAGAATGTGTGATAACGCTGGGATTTTTGTAAGAAAGCCAAGCTCTTAGCAAATCAATTTTTTATGCCAAACTCCTAATATTCAAATGAATAACAAATAAACCTTTACCTATACTGAATCTTCAGAAATAAATAGACAGGGGGAACTAGGAGAAAAGGGCGAAGGAGAGGGGAGAGCATATCACACAAATATTTACAAACATTTACCCACAAACATATACACACGCATACCTCCATCATGCACACACAAAAACACACAAACTGGCCAAACCAAGGCATAGTCTAAAATTAAAAAAGAAAAGAAAAGAAAAAGAATGCAGACTAAGACCGCAAAATATTAACTGGGAATGCTTTATATCCAAAATGTTTCCCTGTGTACAGACCTCATTATGAGACATCCCATAGGCTATAGAAAAATGAGACGAGAAAAGTTGATAAATAGCCTAGTGGTAATAGGCCTAAAAAATAAACTGGCTAGGCAAAAAAAAAAAAAAAAAAAAAAAAAATTTATCAGCCACGGGATTCATTTTAAACCAGCCCTAAAGGCGAAATATTCTGGTATTGGAAAAAATAAAAATAAAAAATAAGTCTTTTCCATATCATATATACCTTCAAAATGTTAACAAATAAGTCCCGATTATGCTACAGCCAGCAAACAAACATCATCAGCAACAACCAAAAGCTTTTTGGCAGACTACCTTGAACAAGACCGGAGCAGTCCGTCATTCAGGTAAAAGTTGCAATTCCTGAAGAAAATTTTCAGCTTCCCCTGGGGTCTTGCACAGCACCGATTTACCATCGGAGATAATCTTGAGCGTGGCAGAATAATGCAAGGAATAGTTCATGTCAAGTTCACAGAGTTTCTTTTTGATAACATCAAACTCCCAACGCTTTTGGAGAAGACTGGTACTGAAATCCGGGAATATATGGATACGTTTGTCGTTTTACTTAAGTTCATGTTTTTCACGGGCAAATCGTAGGATTTTAAACTTATCCTGAAGACTGAGGAGTTTCATCAGGATAGGCCTCGTAGCAAAATTCTTCTGGTTATGTGACTGTTGCATATGGGAGCAGTCAACCCGCTCCAGAGCTGCAGGTACCGGGAAGTTCTCCTCACCCAAAAGCTGCTGGATTAGGCCGCCGATGAATCCGTGGATGTTTTTACCCTCGGCTTTTTCAGGGACATGAATGAAGCGAAGATTGTAAGCCCTGCTTCGGTATTCGACATCATCCAGTTTATCCCTCAGGTAGGAATTTTCACCCTTGAGTAACTTCAGCCGTTTTTGTATGTCGGATAAGTTGTCCTCATTGGAGCTGACCCTGTGTTCAAGCTCCGCCACATGTTCGCCTAAAGTTGTTAGAGAGCCATGGATCGACGTTAAGCTTCACTGAATATTGTCCATTTTTGCGTCAAAGTGTGAAAACATTTCGACTTTCAGTTGTTGTATAGCAGAGGTCTTCACTCCTGCTCCTGGAGAGCCACTGTCCTGCAAAGTTTAGTTCCAACCCTAATCAAACACACCTGAATCAGCTCATCAAGCACTTCAGAATCGCTTGAGTATTCAAAGGCAGGTGTGCTGAAGCAGGTTGGAACTAAACTCTGCAGGACAGTGGCTCTCCAGGAGCAGACCTCTGTTGTATAGTGTCCACGATAAACTTGTTGGTAACTGCTTGCTCCATGATGGACGTAGATCAGAGGCTTTGAGGACGTTGTTTATATAAGCGTCAGTTCGCAAAGATAATTACATTGGTAGCGTCAAATGAAATGATTTACAAGTTATTTGAAGGCAAATCTAGTAATCTTGCGGTCCTGGCTGCATCAACCGCTCATGCCTCGTCCAAAAGAGGCTCTTGGGAGCGAGCGTAAACGTCACATCTTTTGAATTTCCAGGCAATAATGTTCTGAGTCATTACATGAATATTCATACATATAGCCCCTTTAATGTAAAGTTTAGGTTTAGAGTTAGCTGCAGGGTTAGGCTGAGGGGAAAATGCATCTATCTGTATTATTATCTAAATGCTTTTAATCATCTCTCATTAAATGCAGGTCTAACATCATACAATCGTTTAAAGGTGGGGTATGTGATTCTCTTTTTTGTCCATTTTTTCAAAATCACTTGAAATCCTATTTCTAACCCACTTGCAGCCACTGAGTTAGAAGCACTGAAATTAAAATTAAGCAATTTAATCATCTGTGGAACGGGCAGGACTCAAAAAACTCCAGCAATTCATTTCCAAGACCACCTAGAATCATTGGACAGTAAGTTCGTCGTACCATACCCCCCTCCCCCTTGCGCGCGTGACCCTATTGGAGAGCGCATACTCAAAGTTTTTAACCCAGTCACAGTAAGTGCAAGTCGCCCCGGTACAGAGAGAGAGCAAGTGCAAGTTGTTTCCGTTTGGAGAATGGCAGACAAGACACCAGCACACAAAAGGAAATCTATATTTGAGAGGGCTGACAGAGAAAAGGCATCTTTGTTTACAGAGAAAGTTTTAATTTGTTTAAACTCACGCATCTGAGTTTTTGCACGTGCAAGATTGCGCGTCCATGTTCTTCGAATGGGTGGAGTCAGGGCCAGCGTTGGAGGAAAGAAGGTAGGACCATTTGAGTTGTGTATTTTCAAAATCTGCCGGCCGTTTTGCAAATCCCATACCTACCTTTAAGCATTTTAGATCTAAAATGTCACCGAAAAGTAAGATTACCCCTGACTAACTGCTAGTTAGTCATATATTGATAATGCTTTAAAGATAATGAATGACACCTGTGAGATGCACCGGTCTCGCATCTCTCACAGAGGAGCAACAACGTTGAAGACCGAGAGAGGACAAGCCTGAATTTTATTTGATGTTTTGTTTTATTATGTGTGGCGGCAGTCGACCGTGAGGGACTGCCGTTTTTACTTTTGTTTTTGTATATGTTATTTTGTCATTAAAATGTGTGAATGTTTGCCGGTTTCTGCCTCCTCCTTCTCCTAACAACGAACCCTGTTATTACAACCAGCTTGCCCCGTTGGTGGCTAAACGAATGGGTGGGTCTTAGCGAGAGCCCTCTGCATACGTCATCTCCTTCATCGCTCTGATTGGTTTTAGGTCTATCCAATTGCGCCCAGAGGCATTTGAGCGACGTCCGTTGGTGACGCCCCTGTGGAAATGATTCGTCTATGGACCTTTGCCAGACCCTAACTCAGTTACAACTGAGAATAGTCTGGTTTTAACCAGGCTATAAGAAGCTACTAGCTGATACCGATTTTATTTTCTACATTTATTTTATTAGTATTTGCAGAATAGAGAGAAAGAGAGTCCATGAAAGAGTTACTATTCCCACGCTAATGAATTGACAGAGGTGGAAATTTTAGACATTTCTACATTTCTGAGTATATGCAAAAATATATTATATATAAATCATTCTATTAGTCAGTTTTAAAAGAAAAAAAAGTTGACAGATCTATAGTTATCACTTGAAAATGAAAATAATATGCACAGGATGATTCTATTTATATTTTCATCAAATTTATTATGAGAATGAAATATGCATACTTCACATATCAAATAGACTTACATATATCTCAAACCCCCTTCTAATACAGTACTCTAGAAAGTTTTTATACTGAAGTTTACCATTAATGTCAATTTTACAAACATATTTATGCATGTTATTCTAAAATGCATTTACATTAATAAACCAGATTTAAGAGCTAAATTGTCAATTTATTTAGTCCAATGTATTCCATTTAACTGATTAAGTTATTGTCTTTTAAATTCATTCACAATCAATTCCAATAAATATATTTAACATGTCCTTACTTGACTTTTAAATAATGAATATTAGTACTACTACGACTTCCCATTTCCTCTTAAAAATATAGTTCAGACTTTTACTTGATATTCTCTGAATCAGTTTTAAAGTGTACTTTAAAAAAGCACTTTGACAATTACAGTCTATCACACTTATTTTTTGAATTGGCCTTATGGTGGATCTCCTGATAGAACACCTTTTCACCTTCCCCTTTTCTCCAGCTTATTTTGCTGTTACTTCCCAGCCCCATGATTTTCAGCTTTTCACAGATCTGAAAGACCATCAAGAAAGAATAAAAATAAAACATCAACAGCAGCAACAATATTAATGCTATGAAAGATGGTTGGTTGGTTTGTAAACCCGGCTAAATCGGCCCAATGGAGGTTTTCCGATATAATGAAATAAATGTTTTCATATGTATTATCTCGTTATTTCCCCTGACTCCATAAATTAAAAGGTTTTAATGATATCTGTGCATCATTAAATGTGAGCGAATGTTTGACTATTCTTTTTAACTCTTTACTGAAAATAATGTCAGAGTCAGTTAGAATAAAAACTGTTTACAGTTTATTATGTCAGGTAAATGTATCATGCCAATTTCATAATCAGTTCAAAGATAATATATACAAAACATCAAATGCTCTGGAATAAAGAGAGAAGATGCGAACCTTGACATTTCTAAAATACATGATGCGAAGTGTTTTGCATACACTCCGCATCACGGGCTAATTTGAGTTACAAATCGCCCTGCGCCTCTCATTGCAATTCATTATATACCCAGACCAAGACAGAAACTTCTTTCACATGGAAACACTTGCTAACAATGGGAATTTGCATTCAGAAGTTATACACCTTTTGAGAGCGCAGGAGGTAAATATTTACCTCCTGTAAATAGAAATTGTGTTGTTGAACCATGATATGACCATGAAAATGAACACAGGCCAGATACAAACCTCATTCAGAATGGCAGTCTGTAGTGAAGGATCATTCAATGTGCATTCTCCATTACAGGAAAATTTCAGTCTGACAATCTGCCTTTTAATTAACTTGGCATCTGAGAAATACAGTGTTAAAGTCATCCTCAACATAGAACATACATCAATAAATGAAAACATGCAATCTTCTTGTTTGTATCGTTTGATTCTGTTAACATGGAAAAACTCACCTCCATAGCAGATAAAATGATTCTGTAGATCACAGCTGTATTGAGCCCATTTCCCAAAATTGTTTCTTGACATGCCGACACAGTCACCAGATCCTGAACTCTGGGATGGTTGACCTTCTGCCCAGTTTCTGAAACTGACATTCCACTGATCTGACCATTCCCAAGAGTCCTGGATCAGACCAATCCAGATCCACGCTCCCGATGGAACAACACTTGTGAACTGGCTTTGTTCCTCAGAGTTGTGGATGGTGGGCAGATCTGTGTAATACTGTCTGCAGTAGCTCTGAGCATCTGTCCAGTTCTTCCACAAATTTGGCGCAACATATCCAGTGCTTTCTATCAAGAAAAGCAAAATAAGAATAAGGTCACAACTCTTCTCACCTAAACGGAATATTTGTTAAGTTACAAACTCACTGAATAAACTTATAACTCACCATTGTAGCACATAAATTGAATCACAGCTGAGCACGCTAAACTGTTCCAAACATAATACCAATAGCCACATTCATTTTCATTATTTGGTTGTCCACCACCCCAAATATTGTACTGTGTGAGTGTGTTTTCTCCATTAGACCAAACCCAGCGTTTCTGTGTCCCTCCCTTCAGTCCAATCCACACTGATCCACTGTATCCAGCATCCACTATATTCACCAGCCTGTTCACATCATCCATGGTGTCTACAGTAGCCAGGTCAGTGTACCTCTTCCTGCAGTAACTCTGAGCATCTGGCCACGACATTCTCACATTTATATAGTGGTACTGACGAGAAAGAGCAGAACTGCTCCAGAAGAGCCCTTTAAAATCAACATGTTAAACCATCTATATGTGTAGGCAACACATCATCATAAATACAGATTACAAATGAACACACCAACCTGACAGCAGCAGCAGAACAAACAGACTCTTGACCACACTGTAAGAAAAAAATGTAAATTTACAGGTAAAAGTCTGTATTTTTTTACAGAATTTTGCCGTTTTGTCATTGTACAGTGAATGCCTGTTATTTTACTGATATTTGCTGTAATTTAAAGGTCCACCATTAAATTTACAGGTAATTGCTTGTATTTTGGTTTTACATCAATTTGACGTTTTTTTAAAGGAAATTGTCTGTATTTTTTACAGGGTTATGTGTAATTTTACATAAAATATTAAGTAATATTTTACAGATTTTTTCTGTGAAATTAGAAAACAAAGAAAAGAAGGTATAACTGCAGAAATCAGCAGTCATTTAACATGTTTTCCTTGAAGACCATTAAGCATGTGGGGGTTGAGTTTTAAGGTTAAATAATTACAAGATTAAAATACTATAATGATTTGATAGGCTAGTGTTTGTAGCCTACATACATTATAGGCTACTGTACTGTAGGCATGCAGGTTTTGTAGGCTAACTGTAGGCAACAATCAATATAGTTTTTTAATCTTGTCTTGCAAATATTTTGATCATCAATTGTATTATTCTCCCCTAACTTAATGTATATTTTGTCTTTTATAAATATTTTTTCAAATCTGCATTGCTGCACATGTGTGCTTTGTGTGCGTGTGACGTATGTGTGTGCGCTCGCGCGCGCGGGATTGCGCAGATTCAAATGTTGCTTAGTCCCTCCCGCCCACAACGGTTAGCTGCCGGTCGTCGTCATCACAGATCTGTCGTCAAGTTTGAATCTCTGTGTCAAGGAGGACAAGCGGGAGATTTGAATTCAGTCTACGCTCGTGAAGTGGATTGTGATCACGGTGGTTCAAAGCTATAATCATATTCGTCGGGAGCAGCGGTGAGCAGGAGCGCTGAACACCTGAGGTGGTCCGGGTGTCAGTCAGTCCGTTCGGAAATAACGCGCCCTTTTTCAGTGAGTCTGATTCGTCACAGCGGACATCATGCCAACCGATCACCGGCTGAGGTAAGAGTCTCATACTACATGTGAATGATATTTTATTTTACATTTGTGTTAAGTTGACAGTTTCCAAGCTAACGTTAGCATTCTTAAATGTTCAGTCATAACTGGGGTCGAGAGCTGGAGGGCAAATCACTGCAGCATGCGTCTTTAAATTTTCCATCTGTTTTTAAGCAAGATCAGTTGAATCCACAGATCTAAAGACCTAAAACAAGCTTTAGTAGACTTGTTATGCATATCAAAATCTGCCCAATTGTGTATAAAACCTTTGTTATGATAATTTGTCAATCAATCTTAAAAGGCGGGACATTTTGAAACACTGACTGTTTGGAAGCTGAAAACTGTTCTCTTAAAAAACATCCTTGATTTTATTATAGTAAAATTGTACTAACCACGTTTTTTGGAGGATTTATTACAATTTTAATAACCACAGTTTTACTAAAAACAGACCTACCTGTTTTTTTGTTCGTTTTTTATTTGTAGTTAAACCATGGCTAATTTTCGTAATGGTTAATGTGACTAAATCTATCAAGACCGTGAAGAAATCGAATTCAGTTCTGTACTTGTTGATAAAGATACAGCAAAGACTAGAATATGAATATAGCATGATGAACCCCTAGGTGTAACTGATGCAGCTAAGTTAGGTCACAGTAACATTAAATCATATTCATTTTTACTTTCTATAAATGTAGCTAAAATCACATGGCAGTTCAAAACATTACTGTTAGTCTTTCCTGCTCAGCTTCCAGATCATGGTCAGTTGAGGTTTTGCATTGTCTCAATGGAACATATTCTGACATGTGTAACAGTTAAATGTAACACTGAGTTTTAATTTTTTTTTGTGTGTGATTTCAGGTCATGTGGAAAGCAGATGATCATGGCAAACAAGGTATGGGAATAATTAACTTTAAAAAAATCACAATGACCAAGTCTTCTGATTCCGTATGATTGCACTAAAAGTGTGCACAAGGTTTGGTTTTACTAGAGCTTTACTAGAGGTTTTACTTGTTAGATTCCACCCATTTTTATTTATTTTTCTAACAAGGCTCTGTCATTTAGAAACATGGCTTTTCCTACCACTGCTATCTTAATGACACATATCTCTACCTTTCATTCCAGCCAGATGATCTGACGGTAGCTGCTCGCATCTCAGCCTACCTGATGGAACATTCTTGCTGGATGAATGACCTTCAACTCAACCTTGCCAAGACAGAACTGCTTATGGTTTCAGCCAAACCATACTTGCTGTGTGATTCTGCTGATTTGCCTTCTACATCATTACTGGAGCTGCACAACTACTGGTGTAAGCTCTTGTTCTATCCAGACTGGACTATTGTAATGCTCTCTTGGCAGCTCTTCCAGCATCAGTCAAACCTCTGCAACTGATCCAGATGCTGCAGCAAGAGTGGTCTTTAAAGGTAGCCCTATACCTAACCTCACTTCTTCAGATCTATGTGTCCTCCAGAAGCTTGTGTTCTGCAAGTGAAAGGCGCCTTGTGGTGCCATCATCACAAAGAGACACAAAATCACTTTCACTGACTTTTACCTGGGCTGTTCCCTGCTGGTGGAATGACCTGCCCAGCACATTTTCAAGAAACTGCTAAAGATCCATCTTTTTCGTAAACACTTGACCCAATAATACTAAATCTTTGTTTAAAAAAAAAAATTCTATGTGTACTGTGCTAGACTAACTGGGACTTGTCACTGCACTTGTTGCTTCTATTGTTATCGTAATTGGTAAGTCGCTTTGGAGAACATGTAATTGTAAACGTAAAAAAAAATTATATTAGAGTAATGAGGTATACAACAATTGCCTTTTAATGTGGATATTTTTACATGTTCTAAATTTATATACTAAGCTTGTATTTCCTATCTATCACTTATCTTGACGTTCAGTGTTTGTTCAATTACTAATACTGTAAATGTGAAAGTATTCTGTACTTATACATTTAGTTAATTTAACATAAATTGACTGTAAACTTGCTATTATTAAGTAGGCTTCGTAATTAGAGATTGGTCAAAATTGTGAAATTGGATGTGAACAAATTAAAACTGTAAATATACAAACATTTGTATTTGAATTTATGTATTTATTGCATTTTATACATAATTTCATTGTTATTTTACACAGAAAAACTATATATTAAAAGAAAAAAACGGTACATAGACAGGATTATAATAAAATAACTTTATAAAACCCTAAATTTACAGTTTAACCTGAAAGTTAAATGTCTTTTTAATGTAATTTGACATAATTTATCATTTTTTCCACGGTTAAATAAACCATTTATCAACAGTAATATACTGTAATTTAATCAATTTTGACTGTCTTTTTAATGTAATTCTACATAATTTATCCGTTTTTCCACGGTTTCTTAGGCCATTGTCAACAGTAATATACTGTAATTTAATCAATTTTGACTGTCTTTTTAATGTAATTCTACATAATTTATCCGTTTTTCCACGGTTTAATAAGCCATTATCAACGGTAATATACTGTAATTTAATCAATTTTGACTGTAAAGTAAATTCTGTATTTTTACGGTTTTTGCATGTAATTTTGAGAAATGGTTATTTGCTGTAATTTAACGGAAACCGTCTGGAAACTTTGCTGCCAGAGATTTGCCGTTTTTTTACGGGATTTTTTTTTACAGTGCATGACTGAACACACAGATCCTCTCTGCTGATTATCACCAATGTGTGCTGCTGTATTTTAAGAAGGGATAATCATACACATCATCGATTTTCTGTTTCACAGAGTGTGTTGAATGACATTAAAGATTACATAGAAATCACACTGAGAAACGCCAGCAACGCCAAGTTCATGGGTTTTATTCCCAGGGAATGCATGAAATGAAAAAATGTTTACTCTGCATTATAAGTCGTTTTGGATAAAATGATATCAAGAAGTGCACCTGTGAGTTAATGCATTACATTTAATTTCCCTCAAACGGTAAGCAGCTGCGATTAATTAAATGAAAATAAAAGTCAGACATAAGTTCTCAATTTCACAAAATAATTCAGTCAAGTTTTCAATGAGCAGCAGGATAAAGTTAAAAAGCCTTTATTCAGTATGGCTTAAGTCATTTTAAAAGTACACGAGACAACATGTTTTGACCAACAAGTGGTCTTCAAAGTAACGTTATTTTGCCCTGAAGAAGACCACTTGTTGGTCGAAACATGCTAGCTAGAGTACTTTTAAAATGACTTAAGCCATACTCAATAAAGGCTTTTTAACTTTATCCTTCTGCTCATTAAAACTTGACTGAGTGCCTGGGACCTGTTTTTTTGTTTCTTTGGATCTTTTCCCTACCCCAAGAGCACCTATCACGGACTTTATTACTTTACCTGAGCGCCGGGTTGAACCTCTTACAGTTCACAAAATAAATGTTTTATTACCTGAATCAATGATGATTGAAACCTGCCAATTTACAATTCCTCCACCTACCGGCCAGAACAGGTCTGTACAACAGCTGGCAATGTGCTACAGTAATGATGTATTTTTTTGGCAACCCTCGACAAAAACCCAATAGGATTTTTCCGTAGGCTTTTGAATTATTGTAAAAAATAAGTGTGATCAACAAAACTTTATGATACTTACATGTTTTGTCCATCAAGATCATTTTCACAAATGAACACAACTTTTATGAATCTTGAGGTCTAGAAATAAAAATATAACCTAAGGCTATAAACAAACTACACCAGTCACTTATCATCGCTTACGCTCACTTAAACGTCACCACTACCAAGCTTTTGACAGCTCTTGTATTTGACAGTCCGTATTTAAAAAAAAAAAAAACATTTTCCCTGAAAATGTGCGTTAAAAATGTTTGCAAGAGTGTGATTATAAACACATTATATTGCTGTGACTAATATAAAATAGGTTTCCAATATATTATGTCATCTTCCCAACACCACCCACAACCCTTTTAATTTTAAACTTTTCAATTTAAAGTATGTAAAAACGGCAAAGATATTTCTTTAATTCACAATAAAATTATAAATAAATGAGCATCCAGTACTGTGAAAATCTACGCACATTTGACTTTTAAATTGCAGTGATATGTTTTTATGAACAAGGAGACTCTACAATAGATGGCATGACCCTGAGATCTGACCTCACCATCGATGAGTCAGAAGAAACAGAAGCAACAGAGACGTCTAAATCCATGTAAGAACTGTGGCAGTTCTCCAAGATGCTTGAAACAACCTGTACCTCCCTTCTTGTTTCCTCATGTAGGAATTATATATTTTGGTTCTTAAAGGATACAGTTGTCAACATTTGAAGTGGCTAAAAACCTTTCATCAAAGTTATACATGAATTTTGAACAAACCCGTTCTTGTCTAGAACAACTTTGATGAACTTTTTGGATTCACTTCAAATGTTGACTATTTGAAACCCTTGTGTTGATGTTATCACATTAAACAAGAACATGCAGATTCAGATGTATTTAGATCTGTCATTTAAGATCCATAAACATGAACACAAATCAAATTGGCTAGACATGAAATTTTTAATTCTTACCTCAAAATTGTTGTCCTTATGTTTTTACACAGAGACTTTCAACTGCTACTGTCACCCGAGGAAGATTGTGGACATATAAAAGAGTGATTTCACCCCTGTCTGTGTTTCTTATTGGTTAAACTGGTGATGTTATAAATCACCTGCATATTTAAATTTCACATAAACACGCCCCTAAATGGCCAGAGTGGGCAGTTATTGGCCAGAACAGAACAAGCTGCAATATGGACTAGATCTTTAGCTGTTTAGTCTAACAAATCCCTTTCACCTCACATATTTGTTTATTATATGTTTTGGCAAATATGACATACTTCTATTAACATTTAAACTTCAGAATGAGAATCAGAATGAGATGAGGAAGTTTAGTCTGCATCATACATGTTATAATCTCTCTGAAATCAAAAGTCTAAAATATTTAACATAAAATGATATGCTGATTTTTTTCTGAAGACAGGGCATGAGGTAGCCTCGGAAAACCCAGACAACTTCCAGCGAATTTAGATTTGCTCTGCAAGTAGTCTGGCAAAGAGCTCATTCAAGCCCATTTCTAATCCGTTGAAATCGAGGCACCAATCAGAAACGTTGGGGCGGGCTTTACATGATGACGAAAGATTTTGTACATTACAACGATGGATGCTGCTGTGGAACATCACTTATTCGAATCAGCTATCACGTCTGTTTTAAGCGTTTTAAAATTTTCCTTTTCGTTAAAACCCGAGCAAAGAACAACACTTAAAGCCTAAAGCCTATATCTAAAAAAGATGTTATCGCTGTCTTACCGACTGGATTCGGCAAAAGTCTGATATACCAGCTTGCCCCGACGCCCATTCTGACGCCCCTTTGGAAATGATTTGTCTATGAAGCTTTGCCAGACTATAACTCAGTTACTAATGAGAATGGTCTTTTAACCAGGCCATGAGCAGTTTTGAGAGTCAAATAGCAAATTTTCATTCAAGACATTTTTGCATGTCGCTGGTCTGAACATCTTATCGTAATCGGCTGATCTTGAAGATATTTTGTTTACTCAACCCAATCTCCTGGCACTACATATGTTTAGCATGATTTCATGCTCTAAAAGTAATCTTTTATGTGCATCTGGTATGTAAAATTCATACAATAGCTTTGATTGATTGTGTAGGCATAGCATTCTAAAATGTATTGGATTTGGTCCTTTAGATGTTTTAAATGTAAACTCAGATATGTTAAAGGGGCTATATGTATAATTCAGAAACCCTTTCTATTGGCGACACCAGTGACCATTTACTTTTTTAAATAATCTGCCAAGTGTCCTCTTTGAAAAGAGATGAAACTTAAGTCTGTGCTCTAAAGCATTCAAGATTTACGACAGTTTAAGTTGGAAATAAAATTTTCAGGTCCCGTGCTCAAAAAGTGAATAAATGGTTCATAAATTTAGCGTAAATAAAATTTAGTACCAAAAAATCTCTTAAAAATATATATTTTTTTAAATAAAATAAAAACATTGTCAAAAAATATGATGGCTACATGGATTTCTTTGGAAAAAATAAATAAATAAAAAATCAGCCATTTTTGACCAACACACGAAGAACACCAGTCAAGTCAAGTCAAGTCACCTTTATTTATATAGCGCTTTTTACAATACAGATTGTATCAAAGCAGCTTCATAGTGATAACATGAAAATAATACAACAAAGTTTGTTTCTAGAAGAAAATTGTGTCATCGTCCACCTTAAGTAAGGCAGATGATCAATAATATTGTTGAATAATAAATGTCTGCAACTAAGTAATCCAAAAGCCAAGGCAACAGTGGCAAGGAACCAAAACTCCATCAGGAGACAGAATGGAGAAAAAAACTTTGGGAGAAACCAGGCTCAGAGGGTTAAGAAATAAATGTTTTCTCTAAAGCCCCTTTCACACAGTGCGTTGATCCCAGGAAATTGCCGTAAAATTGCTAGATTGCTATTGTCTTTCTTCTCCCCCCCCCTTTTTTTTTTCCTTTTTGGGATATGTAACATTTTTTCTTTCTTTTGGCTTTGTTGGTTAAGTTCTGTTTATTAATTTCATATTTAATATTGTGATGCGTCTAGTAAGGCTGGTTATGAATGAATGAATGAATGAATGGATGAATGAATGAACGAACGAATGAATGAATGAATGAATGAATGAATGAATGAATGAATGAATGAATGAATGAATGAGGCATTTATATAGCACTTTCATATGTACTACTGTACACCCAAAGCGCTTTACAATCATATCAGGGGTTCTCTTCTCAACCAGCACCAGTGTGCAGCATCCACTTGGATGATGCGACGGCAGCCACAGTACACCGGCGCCATTGCTGCTGTTATTGCTGCTGTTATGAGTCTATATGGGCTGCTTAAACTATAATGGTCAGTTTCCTGAGCATTTTTTATTCTGAGAACCAACTAATTTGTTTTATATTTGTTTTTTAGCGGATCACTGAGGGGTGCTGGTTGGAACGCTGGTGTGGTCGCTTTGGTGGATATCCTCCGTTGGTGCTGCATGTACACTGTGTGTTTTGCACATCTTTTCTCGTGTTTCTTTGTGTGTGTGTGTGTGTGTGTGTGTGTGTGTGTGTGTGTGTGTGTGTGTGTGTGTGTGTGTGTGTGTGTGTGTGTGCGTGTGCGTGTGGTGTGTGAGTGTTTGTATCTTTTTTTAGGCATGTTTACTGGTGAATTTTACAGGGTCAATAGAGTGGGCTCACACCAGTGGCTGGTCAGTCCTCCTGGAGTGTCCGCTAGTTTTTTAGGTTTTTTTTTTTTTCTTGTAATTGGTGTTCTCTCTTTTAAGATTACAGTGAAGAATTAAGGCTCATAATTGGGTGTGTCATTTTCTGTATAATGTCTGTTAATAAATTGTGAATGTTGGGATATCTGAGAAACACGTCTCTGTTCCTTCTGTTGGTAAGGTACACATTGAATCTGTGTTTATAACTCAACTTAACTTTCCCTGAGAGAGATTCAGGGTGGTGTAGTCAGGCTATGTTTGATTGGGCATATTAATTGCCCATAGGGTTTATGGTGCCCTCACGCTACACATGGATGACTGAACCATTCTTCATCCAAAGAAATAGCACACTCATAATACTCTGGTTCTCCAGCACTCCACTGTGTGAGTGTGTTTTCTCAATTAGACCAAGCCCAGCGTTTCTCACATTTATATAGTGGCACTGACGCAGTGGCGTAACGAGCCAACACCGGGCCCTTATGCAGGATTATCAAGGGCCCCCCTACTACAGGACGTGATGACGCAATGTCCACGAGTAGGCTACCATGAATAGGACAATAGGATCATAGAGACACAACATATAAGAGATGAGGAGTAGCCTACGCGTAATACAAAAAAAAAAAAAAAAACACTGGTGAATGCGCACCATAACACATGAAAAAACAGATGCTTCACTGCTTGATCCAGCTCAATCTCGACCCATCCCCCCTAAGCTTCCTGTTTTTGGTAATTTACTCATTAATTTCTCGAATTCCTCTTTTCGTTTTCGCTTTTGAAAGCCACCTTTGTGTTTGTAATTTGACGACGACTCCATATCGATATTGTCTGTCTCAAGTTCAACGTTTTTACTGTTTTGCATGCAATACGCATGTTCACTTACCAACCCGGGGATTCCCCAGTCCTAATTCAATTCAATTCAATTCAATTCAAGTTTATTTGTATAGCGCTTTTCACAATACACATTGTCTCAAAGCAGCTTTACAGAAAGTGCATTTCAGAAATGTACAAAGAAAAATACAGTTAGTTAATCATGTATAAATTCAGGCATAACATATCGCCGGTGTTTAGTCGTCTCTTCACAGGCGTCGAGTCGTCTCTCCACAGGCGTTTAGTCGAAATTCGAAACAAATTACACCAAAATCCATCATTGGTCTTTTCATACTTGCATCTAATGATCAGTACAATATGTTGTTGTCATTATTTATTCAAATAAATTCGCGATAAAGTAAAATGCGATCAGACTAAAAGTAGTAAAATGCGTTAGGGTTTGGTCTGGGCCTGTAAGCAACCACGTACCCTGCTTACCGATAGTTACGCCTGTGTACTGACGAGAAACACCAGAAGTAGTCCTCAAGAGCCCTGAAAAAGTGATTTGTCCTCCTGTGGAACATTCTCCTCTTCAGCCCCAGTGGCGTCTGGATTCTCTTCTCCTCCAGAATCAGGCATGTAGGCGGGTAAGTCCTCATTCAGTATTGCTGGTTCGAATGGTTCTGCCTCCGGATTCAGCGTGATGGGTTTCCCACATTGTTTAGAACAGGGAGGAAATTTACAGTACAGTTTATACCCTTCGTCATCATCACTGTCAGAGTCAGGGTTGGATTGTTGTTCTGGCTCCTCCCTGCTCTTAGCTGTGTGCTTTCTTTTCTGTGTTTGACATTCTCTGGTGTCCAGCTTTTCCACAGGTAAACTGTCACAGGGCAGCAGGAGGTTCCGGTGTACCACCCGATCTGATCTGGTCTGGTCTGATCTCGTACACCGGACCATCTGGGCTTTTCCTACTTACTACTGTATACACACAATCTTCCCAGTGTGAGCGCAGTTTGCCTGGGCCTCCTCTTTCACTTAAGTTCCTGAGTAAGACTCTGTTGCCAGGGCAAAGTTCAACACCATGGACTTTCTTGTCATAGTATTTTTTTCCTCTCAAGGCCTCTTTCTTTGCAGTCTTTGATGCAATTTGATAAGCTTCCTGTATCCGTGTTTGCCAGTTTGCCACATAATCTGTATAACTCTGCTGTTTCTCATTCGCCTGCAGGTTGAACATGAGATCGATGGGAAGCCGAGGTGAACGCCCGAATAGCAGGTAATATGGAGAGAACCCAGTCGCTTCACTGCGGGTGCAGTTGTATGCATGGATCACTTTGGACAGCGAGTTCTTCCAGTCAGCCTTTTTGTCATCACTCAGTGTCCTGAGCATGGACAAGAGCGTCCTGTTGAACCTTTCAACTTGCCCGTTGCCCATTGGGTGATATGGGGTTGTGTGAGATCCACGCACACCACAAACCTTCTGCACCTGATCCATCAGATGATTCTCAAATTCCCTTCCCATGTCGTGGTGGATTTTCTCAGGAAAGCCAAACTTGAGGGCAAAATCACAAAAGACGTGCTGTACCACAGTTTTTGCAGACTTATTTCTGTGGCGTAAGCCTGGGCAAAACGTGTGAAATGGTCCATCACTACAAGTATGTACTCGTACCCATTTTTGCACTTCTCAAGGTGAAGAAAATCGATGGATACAAGCTGGAAAGGGTATGTAGTTTGAATGGTCATCAATGGGGCTTTAGTAATCTTGTGAGGTTTTTTTCTTTTCAGACACTCACAGACACGTGTCACAAAGTGCTCAGTCTCTTTTTGCATATGGGGCCAATAGAATCTCTCACGTATCAAACTTAGAGTCCTCTCAGTTCCGAGATGCCCCATCTCCTGATGCAACTCCTTGTACACCACTTGATGATGTTCTTTTGGTAGAATGAGTTGGTTTCTCTTTCCTGCTTTTCTGTACAGGACTCCGTCATCATCCAAGTGCAATTGTGTCCACTGTTTCAGCAGGAGTCTGGCATCCGGAGATTCTTTTTTGAGAGTACGGCCGAATGGACGACTGTTATTCTTTTTGTACTCCAAGACACGGCTGATAACAGCGTCTCTCTGCTGAGATTGCTTGATCTGCTCCTGCGAAAGACACAGATTAGTGGGTAGTGAGATTCCATCTTCCACCAAGTGTACAGCTTGTATGTCTATTGCACTTGTCCACAGAGGAGCATCCTTTAAAGGTAACACCACACCCTGTACTGTAGCACTTATCACGTCTTGGTTGATCTCCTCTGTGCACATTTTTATGTACTGGTCAATGTTTGGCGGCATCCTCGACAAGCCATCCGCATCTGCATTGCATCTCCCTGGCCGATATTTGATGGTGAAATTAAAATCGGCCAGCTCCGCGACCCAACGGTGTCCTGTTGCATTGAGTTTGGCTGATGTCAAAATGTACGTTAAGGGATTATTGTCAGTGTACACTTCGAAATGTGGAGCATGAAACAAATAATCCCTAAAGCGCTCACAAATAGCCCACTTTAGAGCAAGAAATTCTAGTTTTCCTGAATGCATGTGATAGTTTTTCTCAGGTGGTGTAAGTGCCCTGGATCCATATGCAATCACTGACATCTTTCCCTTTTGTCTTTGATAAAGGACTGCCCCCAGACCGTCCTGTGACGCATCACAATGGAGGACAAATGGTAGAGTCAGGTCAGGATAAGCAAGAATTGGCGGCTCTGTTAAATGGTCAATCAGTGTGTTCAATGCATCTTGATGAGTCTGTGTCCAAGTGATGGGTGTGTTAGGGGATGCCTGACCTTTTGACTTGGTACTGACTCTTTTTTTCTTTCCCCTCATCTCAGCAGGTAATGTGCTTTGTGGTGGTGCGGCGATCAGCTGATAGAGAGGTCTTGCCAGACGAGAGAAATTGGGTATGTATGTTCTATAATAGGAGAGGAATCCCATAATTTTCCTCAGATCCCCTACTGTAGCTGGTGTTCGGAGCTTCAGGGCCTGTACCGGGGCTATTTCGGCTGGATCCATGGAATATCCATCCTCAGACACAATGCGGCCCAAGAAACGCACTTTCCGTTGAAACATTTCACACTTGTGTGGGCTGAGTTTGACTCCATGTTTCTGGTATCTCTGGAGGACTGTGCGAACATGGTTCACATGGTCATCGAAAGAGGTACTATGAACAAGGTTATCATCCAGGTAAGGCTGACAGATAACATCTCGCAGATCCTCCAGACAAGCTTCCATGTTCCTCTGGAACTCGGCTGGAGCTGAGCTAAGGCCAAATGGAATCCTGTTCCACTGAAATAGTCCCCAGGGTGTTATAAAGGCTGTTAAGGGTCGGCTCTCAGCATCAAGGAATCCTTGGTGATAGGCCTTTCCTTGGTCCAAAACTGAAAACCAAGAACTGCCACTCAGGGAGTCCAACATATCCTGGATCCTGGGAATGGGGTGCCTGTCTGGTACAGACCTACGATTTAACTCGCGATAATCGCAGCAGAGTCTCAAGCTTCCATCCTTTTTCCTTACACATACCACGGGGGAGGAGTAAGGAGATCTTGACTTGCTTATCCACCCTCGATTCAGCAGATCTTGAAGGTATTCCTTCACCTCCTGTAAAAGTGGCTTGGGCACAGAGATATAAGTCTTTTGCACAGGTGTTTTGTCATGGAGTGTGATATGCATGTTAAGTGAGGGGATGTAACCAACATCATTATCATCAAAAGCAAAAGCATTGCATTCTTCCTTTAACAGTTGTCGTGCAATCTGTTGCTGAGACTCTGTTAAGTGTTCAAGTTTAATTGGGGGATCCCAATGACTTGGTTTCTTTGATTGATGTGGTGTAACACTCACCCCACATGTCTGTACCGTGGATGTTGGCTGTTCTATCAAAGAGTCTGTTGTTGCTGGGTAAGTTGTCTTTATCACTTCCAGGTAGCCTAGTATGAGTCGTGGCGTAAGTATGACTGGGTGTTTGGCTGTATTAGCAATGGCAATTGGCACTTTCGCCGTTTTCTCTGTACCGACTTTGACTACGCCTTCTTGCATTACCAAACCCTCAGGTAGTGGTGATGGTTCACTTGGAGAAAATAATAGGCTTTGTTCTGGAAATCGCCCCCCAATGTTTGCTTGCGCATAGACAGTGGTTATTTGCCCTGCGTGGAGTCTGATCTTATGTCTACCCACTCGCACTGTTCCAACAGTCACATTTGAATTCACAGTCTTCAAAAGTCTCAGCATTGATCTTGCCTTATTGATTGATACAGAGAAAGCTTTGCTTACCCTACCGACAGTACTGGATCGTGGACCCCGTTTCTCCCACCTGCCAATTATCTCCTCAATGATATTGTAACCGATGATAGGGTTTTCTGCCACGCTAGAACCAGTTGCCACGAGCATGGGCACTTGCAGGGTCCCTTCTGAGCCTTCATCATCATTCAATTGAAAACTCACTTCCACCCAGCCATCAAAAGGGATCTCCGTGTGATTGGCAGCCAATCCAGTCAGTGTTCCTGGCCCTAGGAGCTCCTCAATCGGTCTCACGGTGGTATGTGGTAAGTGTCGTTTTCTCCAGTCCGCGTTGATAATGCTGGCTTGGGCTCCTGTGTCCCATAAGGCTTCAACTGGGACATCATTGAGCAAGCAGTGGATCAGGCACCTTTTTCCAATAATGTTCAAAAGTCCAGGCGTGGTAGGCGACAGTGACTCGTCAACAGGAGTGATTTCATCTGTGTGGATAGTAGGTTGGGTGTTATTTTCTTCACTGCCTTGCTTGCTATGTACAGACCTGGATGGCTGTAGCACTTCTGAGCTTGCTTGGGACCCAAAGACAGAATAGACTACTGGGGGGTCCAGTTCAGCAGTCCCCTCCCGTTTCCCGATGCTGGCCTCCGTTGTCGACAGCCCCGTGATAGATGTCCATCTTGTCCACAGCGAAAACAGTGCCTGCACTCTTCACCCTTTTGGGCCTCCTGACATGAACGGCAGCCTTTGCCCCTCCTTTCAGTCCGTAGTGGAGTAACGGGTGGGTGAAACTGTGACCTGGTCGCTTCCATTGTCTCTCTGAACACTTTTGTCATTTCCATGACGTTTGCTCTTAGGTCTTCAATCGCTTTAGTAGTGTTGTTGTCATTCTCTTTGCTTTGTACCTGTTTCTTCTTGTCTTTGCCAATGAGAATGTCTTTCATCAATGACTCTTTTTTCTGGCCTGGAGTCTCAATTTCGCTGCTCATATGTCGCTCAGTGTCACAGGCATGTTCTACTGCTTGAACTTTACTTAGTCTGAGGGGTTTTGGGGTAGCTTTCTTTAACTTTGTTTGTCTCTCCAATTCCAGATTAGCGGCTTCACCAATTTTCTCGATCAATACTTCATCTGCCACTTTAGGATCACTGAGGTATGGTTTGACTTGAAACTTAACTGCATCATTCAGGAGGCCTGTCTCCACAGAGCGAAGGAACTTCCTTTGAATGAGCTCAGGGCTAAACTGCTCTCCATCCTGCTCCTCTCCAGATGTCCACAGTAGTTTCTCCCTCAGTTCAATGGCTCGGAAGAGAAAACTTTGAGCAGACTCCTTGGGTTCCTGTGAGATGTTCATGAGTCTGTGCAGCAGATCTGATGAAGAATCTATTTTATAATGTCCTCTGAGGATGGTCTTCAATGTGGAAAGTGTGAGGTCTCACTTTATTTCAAGGAGTTCCCTAAGGGGAAGGCCTGGACTCACTGCTCTGATAACTGCTTCAATTATTTCTGCCTCAGCGTACCCCTTTCTCACTCCTGATTCGATCTGGTTGTTGAGGCTAGTGTAGGACAGTTTTTCCTTTTGGCCAGCCTCCCCAATTTGTCCGAAGATTCGGAATTCCCTCCTCATAGTAACTTCAGGGATCGAATCGTGTCTTGTGGTTTTCTCTTTCACATTTATTTCAACTTTTCCTCCCTGACATTTTTCTTCAAGTAGCTCGATCTGTTCCTCTAATGCGCGACGAGCATTTGCATGTGTCTGTTGTAGTTCTGCATACTCTTTTCTTAGCTTCTCTATCTCAGCCAGATTTACTGGTGGCGGTTCGAGCTCGGCTGGTTTCTGGAGGGATTCGATGAAACACAGAAGTTCATTAAGGATCTCTGCATACTCTTCCTGTTCTAAACTTTCCTCAATTTCATCCAACGTCTTCTCAGCCACTCTTATTAGTGCTCGCCTTGTTTGACCTCGGAAACCTTCACCTGCTGGTTCGCTGCACTTTAGTCGTAGGCAGACTTTTATCAGTTCAGGCTTCTCCAGCGTCAGAAACTTGGAGCTAACACGGTCTTGAAGTTGTTCCATTTTTACTATGTACCTTATTCTCTGTATTGATGACTTTCTGATAATTCAAGGTTCGTCTCAAGGAGGAGCTGTCTCTCTCACATCCAATTAGCAGTCCTCCTGGCTTGGCTCGCCATGATTATGTTGCACACACAGAAGAGGCTGTTTTCTGGTGGCACATATAGTTTTATTGCTGTCACACACAGGTTCTGCAAATTCAACAAAGACAACAGTAATATTAGTTTCAGCATCACAGTGTTGAATACTTTGGCAGTGTGACTTCTTCATGTAAACAAGTGAAAACAACACTCTCTTTCCAATAAACTCATTACAAATGTATCTGTTTTACAGTATGGTCACAGCAAATTAAAACCGAAATTAAAACTGTGTATTCCACCAAATAACACATATACTGAAATTAACATCTCAGCTTATAAAGCTCAATATACATATTCAAGCACTTTAAGTAGCGATTTAACACAACTTTAAACACTCTTTACTCAAACATTAAACAATGTAAGGCCGCGATCTCCCGCCCGACATCCGAAAGCGCGGCCGCGGACATCCGCCTACGCAGCGCGGGTAAACACATCCACCAACGCGGTCGAGTCGGCCGCACACAAGCCGCGGGAGCGTCGATGCGGTTCTCATCAATTCCATTAAACAATTGTAAACTAAAACATTTAATTTACTCATATAACAGTTATGTTGTCACATCACTTTTCTTACCTGCAAATTCAACAAAGACAACAGTAATATTAGTTTCAGCATCACAGTGTTGAATACTTTGGCAGTGTGACTTCTTCATGTAAACAAGTGAAACAACCCCGCGGCTCCCCACTGTCCCCTAGTGTCACCCGCCAGTATATACAAGTTTAAGTGATGATAACAGACAACTAAACTTAATGAATCTTAACCAGAAATACATAATAACAATAACACACATAAATAAAAAATACATAAGAGTATTTTAATCTATATGACTACACATACAACAACGCATTCTCACCCCACGGCGTCATATTCTGACACTTTGACCAAGCGTCTAAATCGAACACACATGGCACCCTTTAGCGTCGCAGAGAAATGGGTAGGTTTAGGTATGGTGTAGGGTTAGGGTTAGACCGCTAGGAGGCGCTTTTGGCCCATATATATCTGCGTCTCATATTGACGCTAAAGGGTGCCATGTGCGTTCGATTTAGACGCTTGGTCAAAAACGGCAGTATAAGACGCCGTGGGATGAGAACGTTCTGCATACAATGGACCCCAAATTGTCTTGATTAAACATTACATTGCACCAAGAAAGCACAGAATCAGCTACAGAAAACTCTACAGCCCTAAAATTATACACATTTCTAACACAATCTCATAAAAGTGTGTATCTATACCACACATTTAATTTCTCGTACCATTTACACGCCAAACATCTTTTTTGCGTGCATATGCTACGCACTGTAAACCCTTGGGTAGGATTAGGGGTGTGGAGTGCGTGCGTATTACATGCCATAAAGTGCGTATCATATGCACACGAAAACTGCATATCATATACACGCAAAAAGCATATAAATGGCACGAGTTAATTTGTGGTATAGATCCGCAGTTTCATGAGACCGGGCTTACATTTCCTAGTCTCAGCATCAGACAGCATGACACACTCACTTTAATGTTGTTACACACTTTTGTGATGACAAGAAAAGTAATTTTCATATTCAAATCCTGTAGCTATTCATTTTTAGATATTTCCACATTGCAACACATTTGTTGTCAAAACCTCATGTACCAATGTAAACAAATAAACCAACAAAAGTAAACAATAAATCGAAATGCACTATTAAAAAAAAAAAAACTCCTTAAAAATTGTACAACAAAATCTTAAGAACAGCTAAAACACACTGGTAACGCTTCCTTTTACAGTCCAGTTACCCATGTAAATACTATGTACATATTTTAATAACTACATTTACTGGGTAATAACTAGTACTAACCCTGAACCTAGTTCTTATTTAGTTTTAGTTTAGCTTTTAGTTTTAGTTAGTTTTTAGTTTTTATTTTTTATTTTTTCCTTTAGTAAGATTTCTAAACTAATTAGTGTCAGGGGAAGAATCACAGGATCCAAATGCAAGTAAAAGTCATTTATTAATTGACTGAGTGAACAGTGAAACAGGAAGGCTGGAGAAGTCCTTGGTCAGATGACAGATGCCTTGGCAGCGCAGGTGACTGCAGTGAGTGAAGCGTGGTCCTGTAAACCAGTAAGGCAGACACCGACCAGATAATCCACTGAGGCAGAGTGAGGACGACACCAAGCAGATAATCCACTGAGGCAGAGTGAGATAGTCCACTGAAACAAAGTCCGAACAGACTGGCAGAGAGATGCAGGAATCCGTGAAAACAGGAACTGAGAACAAGACTGCAAACAAACATGAGACCCGAACAGGACCAGGGAAACAACGATCTGACACTGAACATGACAAACACAACACTACATATAGGACTCACAAACGAGGTACACCTGCGACTGATCTGATTGCTCGTCAGCACAGCTGATGCTCATGGGCAATCAGATCAGAGCAGTGACAACAGAAATGAGCAAGTGAACCTGCGAACCGTGACAATTAGCTTCTGAAACTTCAAGTAAACAATTATTTAAAACAACTGAAGGTGAATGGAACCTGAACACACCAAATTACAGTTCTATAAAAATAATTTAATT
>JAZAVI010000267.1:0-25000 GCA_036326025.1 Chrosomus eos
TGATAATTTCAAGCTTTAGGCTAGGTATATTTTGTTTAAATTCATTTTTGAGACGCGCTTGAGTTCACGGAGATCATGAAAGCGTGATTGATTGTTTTATTTTATTTTACAAAAGGACAACGTTTTCTTGTTATGTGAATTTGGACAAATAAAAGTAGTTGCGAATGATGTAGGCTATTATTCTTTTCTGTATGACCAGAAATTATAGAGTAGGCCTATTTTTCAAGTTGTTTCCACTGTTTATAATGCAAGTGTCCGCGGCCGCTCCTTCATGCCATGCAGTGCACGCTCACACTCCCACACACTTGCGTCAAAATCTTGTTTTTATTTGTGATAATCTTAGCCCTGTATTATGACTGACATTTGACGAATTTCTTTGTTCCTTTTTTTGAAAAAAAAAAAAGCGCATTCTAAATGTGTAGCCTATGTAGGCTAATAATATTATTATCATTTGCGTTGAGTTCACTGAAGACAGTAGGCTGATATGTTAATCATAAAATAATGTATGAATGTTTTATTTTTATATAACCTAATCTTGTGTTTGTGTTATATTTATTTTTTAAATGTGAAGTCTTTTTTTGCTTAGGTTTATTCTATTATACTGAGCTTTTTCCTCCTATAAAATTTGACTTTAAAGACAAGTGGCCTAAATGTCGTTTTTTAGAAAATTCAAGAAATATTAAGTTTAAACATAATGAAATGCATCCCGCATAAACAGGAGGCCAGGTTGGCACAGACGAGGCCACAAATCCGTGAGTTTACAAACCTTTGGGAACGGATTGGAAAACCCGAGTAGGCCTACTGTAAATAAATTCACCATGGTCCATTTATGTACATAAAAAAAAAAGAATAGCCAATAGCCTTGAACCTTTTATATATAGGCCTATATATATATATATATATATATATATATATATATATATATATATATATATATATGCCTAATGTGTTTTCTTATCTTTTCATGTATTTCATTAGGCTACATTATTTACGTAAATTAACGCCCAATATTTGAACAGTTTAATCCGGCAATTCAGTCAGTAGGCTACGCAGCCTCTGAATTCGACGCAGTAAACCAGCTCTGGCCACTGTTTTGGCTAAACCGAAAACACATCCTCACATGTCCTCCAGTAAAATATAAAACATAAAAATGACAATAGCCAATTCAGGCTCCATAGCTGTTTACTCAATTATAACAAATTAATGATCAGGAGGGCAGCTGTCTCTCGCACTGTTGCTATAGGGAATGTCGAGATGACGTCACGCCGTGTTGCATTATGGGTCCGCCGCCATATTTACAGGATCGCGCCCAATACCGCTGTATTTAAATGCATGTTTTGGAGGCTGTGTTTGGATTTTCTGTCGAGATTTTAATAAACGTCGATATGGTTGTTCAGTTTAACTGCCATAGCAGGTCACACGATCGTTCAGGGAGGAAACTGAACAACGGAGTATGTTTTTTCACCTTTCTTTCTTGGAAAAAACAACAAGGAAAGCAGGTCGAGGAGCTGACGAGAAGACGCCGGATCGCCGCAATCATGAGGAAAAACTTACTTACTGTCCTCCACTGCATACTACGTTTGTTAAAAGTTGTACAAAGCAAGAGGTTGTGTATTGTATATTCATCGATGACTAACATTTAGGAGGATAGTTGATGAATGATGTTGAATTTGCGGTTAATGTTAGCAGCAGATGATAAAGCCAGGACACATTGCATGAATCAAATTATATTTATTTTCAATAAACAATTTGCTTTGATATTCTGTACACCTTTTTACATGCCTTTTTAAAAATGTATGTGAATCATGATTTTGTAAACACTGCTTAATAAATACATTAAGTGACTTCTCTGTTTCTGTACTGATTGCATCCACAAAGACCCTTTAAGTAACGTTACACATAATAATGGGCAAAGATACATCAAACTTTTAAAATAAACGACCAAATACGCTCATTTTTACACGTGTCAACATTAAATGATGACAATAAGGCAGTTGTATTTAACAAGTTACCACATCTTGTGGCATTATAAAGCAAAGTACATTATTTTTTTCTTGCACAACCTATGAAAACTTAACATATGCTGAAAATAGCAAGCTAACATTAACTACGAGAGCTGCTTTTCAGGTAAAATAGCTTGAACTTTATGTACAATAGTAATCAACTTAGCATAGGCTTCGAACACCAAAACTAAATCAGATGTATCAACGTTTTTTATCGCGGATAGTTTGTCCAAATAGTTTTTTGACAGTGGCATTTAGTTTATCCCAGTATAGGGTCCCTTCTTTTTCTTTAAACATTTCCATTTCTTCCGTTCTTCTTCAATTTTACCTCGTTTTAGCCAAACACCCACTATTATACCGAAGGTAAACAGAGATCGTGCCTGTAAAGATGGCGCCCACGTCCCATAATGCAACACGGCGTGACGTACCTCCGCATTCCCTAAAGGCGCCAGGAGCGGTAATCGGGAACACCTGGATGCGCAATTAGGAAATCCTACGAAGGCTACATGGTGCGTCCTTCGAAGGCCGAATAGGCTGCATCCTCCGAAGTCCGCGGCCTTCGGAGGATGCAGCCTTCACATTGGGACACAGCTGTAGTATGTTGAAATGCGTGTTCCAAAGATACCCGGATGGTCTACTTTTTCCGGTCAGAATCCGAAGTGTAGATCGATGTGCACTCTAACGGCTAATATTGCCCACAACCCATCCCGCGCTGGACGAGGATTCAGTTAGAACTATAAACACGAGTGAAAAGTGTTGAAAAACTACAGACACATGGATGGCGCGCGAGTCCGGCGGTTGTGTAGAGAGGTTTAGATAAAGTGGTTTGAGTGATTAATTATCAGTATCTAACCTGACGAAAATGTATTTATTCAATGTTGTCGACATTATATTGCATCTGCAGCAGCATTGTGATCTTTTGTAAAGATACGTTTAGCCATTAACTTTTAAATGCATCATTATATTCAAATTGCAAACACATGAGGAGAGTCTCCTCATGAAAGACCCACGACTGGCAGGTGAACGTTACGTGCTAAAACATTTCTCTCCGAAATGGTAAGAAATTATAATAGATTGAATGGATGATTTTAACTGTGACGAGATGATTGACAGGGCATTTTACGGTGATAGGATGCACGCGACAGGTCCGTTAAAGACAGGAAGTAGTATGTCCCAAAGCTTGCTTACTCTTTTGCTACACACTCAAAAGTATGTACTTTTTCTTCACAAAAAGAGTACATACTTTTAGGTCGTAGTATAAGTAGGCGAATTGGGACGCAGCACCGGTCTGTTGAATGGCCGCGTCAGACATGTGACGCGTGCTGAGTTCCTGTTAAGATCTCTATAGCATAACACAGCCTTAGCATTAGCTAGAGTAAGCCCAGGGTCTGTGTATGTAGATGGCTTGTAGATTTGGTGAACTGCGTGTCTTACGCGCTCATTGCGCATCTTCTCTCAGTTCGTTCGAAAAGGATTTTCTCACCAACGAAAGCTCACAGAAACGTGAAAATGGTCTCATTTGAAAGATAACATCCTAAGCTAGAAGGCGATATAGATTATGTGGCTGTTTGCGGCTCACTGAAGCCGACATCGGAGCAGGAATGTGATACTTTTATCTGTCACCTCTTTTTGAATGTATTTCACTGTGTGATTGTTTTGAAGATATTTCGATCTATGATTGTCTCACAATGTAATAACCTACATGGTCACATTCCTTAGAATGAGAGCTTTATTGTAATATATGATTTTTCTTCGCAATCATAAAGCGGAAATATTTGCCTGGGACCAATGCATATTTAAGCTAATATTTCATTTGATATGTATCATAAAACTGAAAGTGATGGTATTCTCTGTAAAGTATAGATTCTAAGCTTTCAAATGATACCAATAATTAGTTGATACCTTATATGGAAGACTATTAAAAGAACATACGAAAATCATAACAAAGATTTTTTATCCCGGTACCGGTGTCGTGCCAAGGTACTTACCCCTGAAAGGAATTGTATCCCCGGTCGCGGGAGCGCGCTCGCATTCAGCACTGGTGTGCATTGGTTTGACCAAGGTAAATGAAACGATAATACGTGAATTGTTTAAGTTATAGTTTTACTATTGTTGTTGTTTTATCAACGAGGTTTAGCAAAGATAGCTAACGTGGCTCATCTATCAAAATGAATTATTTAATCGAAGGCTATAACGATCGAACTTCATTGCACTGAATTGAGATGTAGTTACTGAAAAACCAAGACGACCATACCGTTTCACTCATAAAGCAAACAGCCTTTGGATATTAAATTGTTCTGAATTCTCCCTCCTCTTTCCATGGTGAATTATTATCAAAATTATTTAATAATGCATTACACTTAAATAGTAGGCTGGTCAATGTCATACACAAAGTGATTGCACAGATGATTGCCTATCATCAAGTGTTTCTTTTTGTGAATACTTTACATCATGTCTAATAACAGCAGTGAATATGGACACATTTCTTGTTTCCTGACAAATGTTATACTGGGATACAGATTTTTTCAGACCGTATTTTCGACCTGCCAAAATATGTATCCCCCCTCTAAAATCTACAGATGATTGCCTATCATCAAGTGTTTTATTTTGTGAATACTTTACATCATGTCTAATAACAGCAGTGAATATGGACACATTTCTTGTTTCTTGACAAAAGTTATACTGGGATACAGATTTTTTCAGACCGTATTTTCGACCTGCCAAAATATGTATCCCCCCTCTAAAATCTACAGATGATGGCCTATCATCAAGTGTTTCTTTTTGTGAATACTTTACATCATGTCTAATAATAGCAGTGAATATGGACAAATTTCTTGTTTACTGACAAATGTTTTAGTGGGATAGATTTTTTCAGACTGTTTTCAAACATGCTATAAAAAGTATCCCCTCTCCATATTGCAGATGATATTGCATCTCCACTTCCTGTGGCGCCAAAAAAGCAAGGAAAGCCTCCCACCATCCATCCTCGCCACATTCTACAGAGATACTATAGAGAGTGTTTCAGTCAGGGCCTTTCGACCGCAGCAAATAGTGAAGACAGCTAGTAAGATCATAGGAACTGCACTTCCACCAATCTATGACATCTACAATGCTCAGTGTATTTGGAGGCCGTCAGCATCATGAAGGACTCCACACACACCTACTTCACCATTCACCATGCAGGAGGTACCAGAGCATCAGTGCTGCCACCACCAGACTATGAAAAAGTTTCAGTTTCTCCTCAACACTAAACACCAAAGCTCCTGCAAAAGGTTGAAAAAATACATAGTGTGCCTTTAAAAATGAAAATTCTGTCATCATTTACTCACTCTCAAGTTGTTTCAAACCAGATTCTTTCTTCTGCTGAACACAAAAGAAGATATTTTGAAGAATGTTAATAACCAAACAGTTGATGGTAGCCATTGACTTCCATAGCATTTTTTTTTCTACAATGGAAGTCAATGGCTACAATCAACTGTTTGGTTATCAACATTCTTCAAAATATCTTCTTTTGTGTTCAGCAGAAGAAAGAATCTGGTTTGAAACAACTTGAGAGTTGGCTGTGTTGTGTTCTACAAAACGACCCCCCCCCCCCCCCCCCCTAAAATGCTGACGAAATCCAGTCATAAAAAAGGAATTTACTGAATAACGTGGAATTTCACGGAATTTGTACATTTTTTGAGGAATAAAAAGCAGTTCAGTACACTTGTACTGCGATGTAGACTAGTGTGTGTGAAAGACTTTTTAAATATGCAGACTGATCTCATGAAATAGCGTATGTATGACACGCCAATTCGTATTTCCATTTTTGGCGTGCTATCAACACGCATAATCGCTTTTCAGCGTGTTTATGAACGCCGTTGACTTAACGTACATTACTGTATATATAAATATATGACCTACCCCAACCCCGTCCCTAAACCTACCCGTCACTGGGGTTAATACCATTTATTAGTCTTCCCCTACCATCCTAGGACAAAAAATATCGCTCGCCAGATGTAGATCTACATTTTTCTTTGTTTTTCTCGGACATTTAATGGCGTGTACATACACGCGGAATCACTTGGACATTTAACGGCGTAGATATACACGCTTACACGCGGATAGCTCAAAATGCGTATAGATAACACGCCACTTGATTTGAAAGTGGCGTGTATGTTTACGCAAAAGTCATGATGTCATGTTGCAATATGAATCCTGCATGTTCGGTGTGAATGAATGGTGCAGCCGACGCTCAGTTTCATTTACCACACACACACACACACACACACACACACACACACACACACACACACACACACACACACACACACACACACACACACTGAAGCACGTGTGACGCTTGCGCTGTTTTTTTGCCTATATGAAGACACAAATGCATGAACTTTCTCTCCAGGCTCTAGATCCACTCCGAAAGTCACTTCGTGATCATCTAACCGCTTCATGTGAGAAAAACTATCATCATGGCAAACACACAGAAACTCGAAAGGTCTTCAGTTCGGTTTAACTTGACAGAAATATATATTTCTGTTGTACAGTAGAATTTAGATATGTCCCGTATTAATAATAATACTAACACTAATCCAAATAAATTATCATCACAACTGATTTTTTTTTAAGGAATAATCAATTTTTCTTCCATGTTTTAATTTTAACAGTAAAGCTCATTGTGCAGCACGTTATTGACAAAAAGTTTATTTAATTTCATATGATTAAAATTGATGATAAATGATAAAATGTGTGTTTTATGTCTTCATTTTATTAGCAGAAAAACACAACACAGAATAAGTGTTAACTTTTTTTCATATATTTTTGTTTAAAGTTTAATGTTTAACGTTTAATGATTCATAATACATGATTTCAATTAATTAGACATGCTTTTTGATTGCTAAAAAAATTACACCACGTATCCGTAACACCCCCCGCCCCCTTTTTTATATAAAACACCATATAGTTTTACCCAAACTGAATAATAAAAACACGTATAAATGGGTACATTCTCTATAAATGTCTTCATTTTCTTTTCTGACTTAGCCTACTGCAGTTCTTGTTAAAACACACTAGACATGCAAAATCTGTGCATTTTGGGCACATTTTGTGTGAACTCATATTTATTTTTTGTTCATCAAAAGTGTGCTTTCACTTTTAATTAAGCATGAGCAGCCCAGCAAAAATAGACTTTTAAAGACGTTTAAAAAAAAATGACTAACAAATGAAAGAAAACAAATGAAAACAAATGAAAAGCTTTTATGTAACTCAAATATTAGATATTTTTTCAACAAATATGCCTATTTAATTGATTTTTTAACAATTATTCCATAATTTAATGAGCGCCCAGTTCTGAAACCAGTTTCTTTCTTCAGTTCAAACCAGTTTCTTTCTTCTGCTGAACACAAAAGAAGATATTTTGAAGAATGTCGATAACCAAACAGTTGATTGTAGCCATTGACTTCCATTGTAGGAAAAAAAATGCTATGGAAGTCAATGGCTACCATCAACTGTTTGGTTATCGACATTCTTCAAAATATCTTCTTTTGTGTTCAGCAGAAGAAAGAATCTTTGGACTGAAATTCATTTTCTATGGGCATATATGCGGCTGAAACAGGTAGTGCATCCCAAATTTTTCAACATTAAAATTTTAATAAAACTTTAAGTGGTTTTGAAACCAGTTACTTTTACACTTTTACTTGAGTAAAACGCTTGAGTTGATACTCTTTTTAAACCCTAGTATCTATACTTTTACTTGATTAACAAATGTGAATAGGCTACTTTTGACACCTCTGTCTGCATACTTCATATTTTGTAGCCTTACTATTTGGTTTGATTAAGCATTATTGATTTTTAATTTGAAGAATTAATACTGTCATTTTAAAATATGCAGTTGTGATAAATTAACTTACCAAACAACTCATGATCACCAGTAGACACAACCCTGTGAAAAACTTCCAAAGACGTGATCTTTCCCTGTGAACTGTAAAAGCATTTGTCGTCACACAGGGCATTACTTATTATGAACAAATTGCTTTTTCCATTTTCTATTAACCTACATAATGCCCTACCTAAATATATATACACATTTGTAACTTAATATGACCCAAACAGTTCTAATGATTAATATTATTATTAAATAGCATTTATAATAATAAGACTGAACTAATGTTATTTATAAACCAACAATGTAAAATTGCAAGGTATAGCCCATGCCTGTGGCCCCTTTACGGTACAAGTTTTAACATTCACAGAGAACAAACATTTTTCCCCAAACAAATACTATTTTACTTACAGATAGGCCTATAAAACATTTTTGTTTATGTTTGCTATAGCAAATCACCACAGGTTCACTGTTATTACAATAATCCTAATAATGTCTATGGGGGAATGTCTATTTCTTTTGTTTTAATAAATGTTTGCTGCTCAAATTTATTATTAAGCCATACATAAAATGTATACATTAATTATATATTAGCCTATTTTTATAGTAGCCATAAAAATGCCAAGAAGTATTCAAAAATAAATAACTTACTGTGTTGTTTGCGAGTTCCAAGCTCTATTTTATTATTTGAAGGCATGCTTTTGAAGATATGTATTTGTAAAAGTAATAGTCCAATGGCGTTTTCTTTGAATGGTGTGTGTGTGTGTGTGTGTGTGTGTGTGTGTGTGTGTGTGTGTGTGTGTGTGTGTGTGTGTGTGTGTGTGTGTGTGTGTGTGTGTGTGTGTGTGTGTGTGTGTGTGTGTGTGTGTGTGTGTGCTTGTTTTTGTGATATATGAGGACACAAATGTGTATAATGACATGGGTATTACACTGGTATTACAACTTACACGTGAAATATGAGGACATTGCATGCGTCCTCATATTTCAAACAGCTTAAAAAACAATGTTTTTTTTTAAAATGTTAAAATCCAGTATGTCTCCTGTGATGGGTAGGTTTAGGGATAGGGGCAGTGTAGGGGGATAGAATATATAGTTTGTCCAGTATAAAAACCATTACGCCTATGGAATGTCCTCATAAGTCACAAAAACAAACATGTGTGTGTGTGTGTGTGTGTGTGTGTGTGTGTGTGTGTGTGTGTGTGTGTGTGTGTGTGTGTGTGTGTGTGTGTGTGTGTGTGTGTGTGTGTGTGTGTGTGTGTGTGTGTGTGTGTGTGTCAAAGCAGGAATTCCACTCCTTCCGCATTACTGGGGACGTTGGAAGTTTATCTCACAGAAGTAGAAAAACAATATCCTCTATATAAGTGAAATGGTTATAAAATTCACATCTAGTCATTTACAAAATATAACATTTAACACTAACTAGAGTTGAAAACCATTGGTCTTTAAAAAGTATATAAATGAAATGGTTATAAATGTGCAATTATTAATTTACAAATATAATATTTAACACTATAGTTGAAAAACATGCTGTTCTTTAAAAGTATATAAATGAAATGCTTTAATCGTTAATTTTAAAAATAAATATCATACTAAATTTACTGATCCAATTATTTTAGATGAAATAAATACAGTTTAAATTTTTACAGAGTTGAAGAAAAATCACACAGGTAGTCCCTGCCAACATAGACAGTGTGCGTGACAAATAAGTGATATCATCGCTGTTCGTACCACCGGTAATAAATTACTTTTAATTTTTAAGACTTATTTTCAGGAGTGACAGTTATCGGTGAAATATGGCTCTCGTGTAATCAAAAGGTCTGCCTACCCCTGGGAATGTGAATTGGCCTTGAACCTAATCACATCCATTCATAGAGTACTAAAAGAATACAGTGGACACACAGCTCCGCCGTTTTTCCATAGTTTTCCACAGGCTCTTACTGTAAAGGCTATAAAATAGCCAAAACACATGGACGTGTGCCATACCCCATGTCTGGACCAAAAACTTTTGCACCCTCTCTTCTTTGACCATCTCATCAAAAATGCAAAACAGTGAGTATTTTCTCTATAATTCATTTATGCTACGGTGTTTTAAACAATGCTATTGCTGTTTATCTGTTTTATGCAATGATGTTTAATTTGAAACATTGTTTATACATAAGGAAAAGACGGTATAATTCATTAGTGTTTTAAATAGCATAGGCTATGTATTTGTTTTATCCGCATTATGCTATTGGTATTTTTATCTGCTGTAAATGGTGATACAGATATTTTTATCTACTATATTAATTTATCATAAAGTATGATTTTAAAAATGTACAACATTGTTTATGTTCATTATGCTATGGTTTTTAAACCATATCACAAAAGTATCAGTTTAATATGACGGTTTTACAGCAATGTTTATTTTGCATTATGCTATGTTGTTTTAACTGTTGTATTTTTTCAGCGCAGTCTCATCCCAAGAAGTCATATAACTGACGTCTTGGGACGTCTTTTGACCATACGTCAATATCCGCCTTTTTAGGGTACCCTTAAACGTCGGTTAGATGACATTATCGGATCCTAACTCTACCCCAGACCTAAACCTACCCCTAAACCTACCCCGTCACCTAACTGACGTTAAAGGTAAAGCGTCAGTTGTATGACGTCCCAGGATCGTCATATAACCGACGTTTAAGGGTACCCTAAAAAGGCGGATATTGACGTATGGTCAAAAGACGTCCCAAGACAAGAGTTATATGACGTCTTGGGATGAGACTTTGTTAATTTTTTATCTGATGTAACATGTCACGTTTGTGTCTGTTTTGATTTTCTGTTTTCAGTATTAGTCACATGTCTTTTGTTTTCCCGCCTCTTTTGTTTCCATGCCAACCATCATTAGTTCACCTTATCACCTGTGTCCTGTTAATCACCTTCATCTGTATCACCTGGTTATGTTCATCAGTGGCTTTATTTAGTTTGTTCTTTTCAGTCAGTCTTAGTCGGTTGTTAGTCTTGTATAGTCGTGTTATCTGCCTGCCTGAACCCTTCTGTTTGTACCTACCTGTTATTATTGTGAGTAAAGTGTTGCAATTGGAGCTTTTGCCTGTGAGTCCTTCTTCCACCCACACACGCCGTGACAGAACCAACCAAGAAAAATATGGAAGTTGGGCGCTTCCTATCCAGCCCAGCCGATCTTTTGATCCATTGTTTTCAGGATGGTCTCCCAATTGAGGATTATGTCTCCAAATTCCTGAAAATTTCCAATGGGGTAAGCTGGACAGATGATGTCCTGAAGTCTGTGTTTTGGGGCGGTCTAGATGAGAGCCTGTACCAGCAAGCTCCAGCGGCAGCTACCCCAGGCAATTTTGTCCAGTACCTGGATCATGTGCTGTGGTTGAGTGGCTCAACCTTCACCGTAGGTGAGGCTGAAGATGACATCACCACTCAATCACACACACCAGCCATCTTCACTACGCCACCCATCATCGTATGGAATTCAGTCACCGTCCAGCCAGAGACCGTCCAGCCAGAGACCGTCCAGCCAGAGCTTCACGTGAGCCACGTCCAGCCAGAGCTTCACGTCAGCCACGTCCAGCCAGAGCTTCACGTCCAGCCAGAGCTTCACGTCCAGCCAGAGCTTCACGTCAGCCACGTCATGTCTGCCCAGTCACAGACGGTGCTCCCACCCAGCCTCCCTCTCCCACCTCCTCCTAGCCTTCTCTCCTCGATCTTCCCTTCATCAATGCCTGGCAGCCCCACTGCTCCTCCTATAAGCTTTGAGGAGATGGAGCTGCCGTGGGTCTGCCTGTCACCAACTTCTTCAGGGTCAGGGGATCCCCGGTCACCTCCTCAGACCTCCTCGACCTGGACTCTGCCGCAGCCTTCCGGTCCATGACCTCCACCATGGCTCTTACCTCCCTCACCTCCACCGTGGCCCTTCAGCCCACCAGCTCCTCCAGGCTTCCTCGTCCCCCCGGTTCCACCTTGGTCCTTCATCGACCCGCCCTCGCCCTGGGACTACCCTCCTCTGGCTTCGCCTCGTCACTCCATCTTTCGGGCTCAGTTGGGCTCTTCTCTCCCTCCGGCTCCACCTTGGTCCTCGGTCGCTCTGGCTCCGCTGCGGTCTTCAGGATCCCCGTCTTGGCCTCGGTCGCCGGAGCCATCAGTGTCACCATGTCCCTCCAGCCTTTCAACATCGCCCTGTCTTGCCGGCTCTACGGCTTCATCCTGGTCTCCTCGATCACCTGCTCCGCCTCCATCAGTCGGCTGCCTGGAGTCGTCAGCTCCGCCTCCATGGCTCCTCCCTCCATCGTCTCCGCCTTGGCCACTCGAAGGGTCGTCTCCGCCCTGGCCGCCTGCTCATCCTGCTCCGCCCTGGGTCCTTCTTCGGCGCGAGGTCGCGCTTTCCGGAGGGGGGAGTAATGTCACGTTTGATTTTCTGTTTTCAGTATTAGTCACATGTCTTTTGTTTTCCCGCCTCTTTTGTTTCCATGCCAACCATCATAGTTCACCTTATCATCTGTGTCCTGTTAATCACCTTCATCTGTATCACCTGGTTATGTTCATCAGTGGCTGTATTTAGTTTGTTCTGTTCACTCAGTCTTAGTCGGTTGCAGTGCCGGCCCGAGCCTTTTGGGGGCCCTAAGCAGAATTTGATTTGGGGGCCCCCTCCCACTACGCGGAGTCACCTGTGCTTGACGATTATTGACACAAACGCCATGCAATAATGATACATTATAAATGAATACAGTGAGTGAGGTTATGTATTAATACAAAATAAATACTTTTTTGTATTAAAAATAGATGCCTATTTAAATAAAAAAGTTTTAACTTTTACTTTTCTCTTTTACTTACTATTTGAAACTTCTTAAAACAAACTGTCTCAAAACATATTGATTGTTGTATTTTTAAAAGGCAAAGTTGAACACCAACATTTGAACTGTAGGCTACACAAATGCTGCAAAAAAAAAAACAAAAAAAAAAAAAAACACCTTTTGCCCCTTTATTAAACATTTAAAATATTCACAAATTACTATGGAAAAAATGTCGATTAGACAGGCCAGATTAGAACCTGTAAATTATATTTTTTTCCGCAGTGCTGAATGAGAAGAGCCATGTCTCTGGAACCATGATGTATGATAATAAATGTGTCTGAATTAATAACGTGGCATTTTAATTGTTCGTTTAAGTGATAATTTCAAGCTTTAGGCTAGGTATATTTTGTTTAAATTCATTTTTGAGACGCGCTTGAGTTCACGGAGATCATGAAAGCGTGATTGATTGTTTTATTTTATTTTACAAAAGGACAACGTTTTCTTGTTATGTGAATTTGGACAAATAAAAGTAGTTGCGAATGATGTAGGCTATTATTCTTTTCTGTATGACCAGAAATTATAGAGTAGGCCTATTTTTCAAGTTGTTTCCACTGTTTATAATGCAAGTGTCCGCGGCCGCTCCTTCATGCCATGCAGTGCACGCTCACACTCCCACACACTTGCGTCAAAATCTTGTTTTTATTTGTGATAATCTTAGCCCTGTATTATGACTGACATTTGACGAATTTCTTTGTTCCTTTTTTTGAAAAAAAAAAAAGCGCATTCTAAATGTGTAGCCTATGTAGGCTAATAATATTATTATCATTTGCGTTGAGTTCACTGAAGACAGTAGGCTGATATGTTAATCATAAAATAATGTATGAATGTTTTATTTTTATATAACCTAATCTTGTGTTTGTGTTATATTTATTTTTTAAATGTGAAGTCTTTTTTTGCTTAGGTTTATTCTATTATACTGAGCTTTTTCCTCCTATAAAATTTGACTTTAAAGACAAGTGGCCTAAATGTCGTTTTTTAGAAAATTCAAGAAATATTAAGTTTAAACATAATGAAATGCATCCCGCATAAACAGGAGGCCAGGTTGGCACAGACGAGGCCACAAATCCGTGAGTTTACAAACCTTTGGGAACGGATTGGAAAACCCGAGTAGGCCTACTGTAAATAAATTCACCATGGTCCATTTATGTACATAAAAAAAAAGAATAGCCAATAGCCTTGAACCTTTTATATATAGGCCTATATATATATATATATATATATATATATATATATATATATATATATATATATATATATATATATATATATATATATATATATATATATATATATATATATATATGCCTAATGTGTTTTCTTATCTTTTCATGTATTTCATTAGGCTACATTATTTATGTAAATTAACGCCCAATATTTGAACAGTTTAATCCGGCAATTCAGTCAGTAGGCTACGCAGCCTCTGAATTCGACGCAGTAAACCAGCTCTGGCCACTGTTTTGGCTAAACCGAAAACACATGAGTCAAACATCCTCACATGTCCTCCAGTAAAATATAAAACATAAAAATGACAATAGCCAATTCAGGCTCCATAGCTGTTTACTCAATTATAACAAATTAATGATCAGGAGGGCAGCTGTCTCTCGCACTGTTGCTATAGGGAATGTCGAGATGACGTCACGCCGTGTTGCATTATGGGTCCGCCGCCATATTTACAGGATCGCGCCCAATACCGCTGTATTTAAATGCATGTTTTGGAGGCTGTGTTTGGATTTTCTGTCGAGATTTTAATAAACGTCGATATGGTTGTTCAGTTTAACTGCCATAGCAGGTCACACGATCGTTCAGGGAGGAAACTGAACAACGGAGTATGTTTTTTCACCTTTCTTTCTTGGAAAAAACAACAAGGAAAGCAGGTCGAGGAGCTGACGAGAAGACGCCGGATCGCCGCAATCATGAGGAAAAACTTACTTACTGTCCTCCACTGCATACTACGTTTGTTAAAAGTTGTACAAAGCAAGAGGTTGTGTATTGTATATTCATCGATGACTAACATTTAGGAGGATAGTTGATGAATGATGTTGAATTTGCGGTTAATGTTAGCAGCAGATGATAAAGCCAGGACACATTGCATGAATCAAATTATATTTATTTTCAATAAACAATTTGCTTTGATATTCTGTACACCTTTTTACATGCCTTTTTAAAAATGTATGTGAATCATGATTTTGTAAACACTGCTTAATAAATACATTAAGTGACTTCTCTGTTTCTGTACTGATTGCATCCACAAAGACCCTTTAAGTAACGTTACACATAATAATGGGCAAAGATACATCAAACTTTTAAAATAAACGACCAAATACGCTCATTTTTACACGTGTCAACATTAAATGATGAGAATAAGGCAGTTGTATTTAACAAGTTACCACATCTTGTGGCATTATAAAGCAAAGTACATTATTTTTTTCTTGCACAACCTATGAAAACTTAACATATGCTGAAAATAGCAAGCTAACATTAACTACGAGAGCTGCTTTTCAGGTAAAATAGCTTGAACTTTATGTACAATAGTAATCAACTTAGCATAGGCTTCGAACACCAAAACTAAATCAGATGTATCAACGTTTTTTATCGCGGATAGTTTGTCCAAATAGTTTTTTGACAGTGGCATTTAGTTTATCCCAGTATAGGGTCCCTTCTTTTTCTTTAAACATTTCCATTTCTTCCGTTCTTCTTCAATTTTACCTCGTTTTAGCCAAACACCCACTATTATACCGAAGGTAAACAGAGATCGTGCCTGTAAAGATGGCGCCCACGTCCCATAATGCAACACGGCGTGACGTACCTCCGCATTCCCTATAGGCGCCAGGAGCGGTAATCGGGAACACCTGGATGCGCAATTAGGAAATCCTACGAAGGCTACATGGTGCGTCCTTCGAAGGCCGAATAGGCTGCATCCTCCGAAGTCCGCGGCCTTCGGAGGATGCAGCCTTCACATTGGGACACAGCTGTAGTATGTTGAAATGCGTGTTCCAAAGATACCCGGATGGTCTACTTTTTCCGGTCAGAATCCGAAGTGTAGATCGATGTGCACTCTAACGGCTAATATTGCCCACAACCCATCGCGCGCTGGACGAGGATTCAGTTAGAACTATAAACACGAGTGAAAAGTGTTGAAAAACTACAGACACATGGATGGCGCGCGAGTCCGGCGGTTGTGTAGAGAGGTTTAGATAAAGTGGTTTGAGTGATTAATTATCAGTATCTAACCTGACGAAAATGTATTTATTCAATGTTGTCGACATTATATTGCATCTGCAGCAGCATTGTGATCTTTTGTAAAGATACGTTTAGCCATTAACTTTTAAATGCATCATTATATTCAAATTGCAAACACATGAGGAGAGTCTCCTCATGAAAGACCCACGACTGGCAGGTGAACGTTACGTGCTAAAACATTTCTCTCCGAAATGGTAAGAAATTATAATAGATTGAATGGATGATTTTAACTGTGACGAGATGATTGACAGGGCATTTTACGGTGATAGGATGCACGCGACAGGTCCGTTAAAGACAGGAAGTAGTATGTCCCAAAGCTTGCTTACTCTTTTGCTACACACTCAAAAGTATGTACTTTTTCTTCACAAAAAGAGTACATACTTTTAGGTCGTAGTATAAGTAGGCGAATTGGGACGCAGCACCGGTCTGTTGAATGGCCGCGTCAGACATGTGACGCGTGCTGAGTTCCTGTTAAGATCTCTATAGCATAACACAGCCTTAGCATTAGCTAGAGTAAGCCCAGGGTCTGTGTATGTAGATGGCTTGTAGATTTGGTGAACTGCGTGTCTTACGCGCTCATTGCGCATCTTCTCTCAGTTCGTTCGAAAAGGATTTTCTCACCAACGAAAGCTCACAGAAACGTGAAAATGGTCTCATTTGAAAGATAACATCCTAAGCTAGAAGGCGATATAGATTATGTGGCTGTTTGCGGCTCACTGAAGCCGACATCGGAGCAGGAATGTGATACTTTTATCTGTCACCTCTTTTTGAATGTACAGTATTTCACTGTGTGATTGTTTTGAAGATATTTCGATCTATGATTGTCTCACAATGTAATAACCTACATGGTCACATTCCTTAGAATGAGAGCTTTATTGTAATATATGATTTTTCTTCGCAATCATAAAGCGGAAATATTTGCCTGGGACCAATGCATATTTAAGCTAATATTTCATTTGATATGTATCATAAAACTGAAAGTGATGGTATTCTCTGTAAAGTATAGATTCTAAGCTTTCAAATGATACCAATAATTAGTTGATACCTTATATGGAAGACTATTAAAAGAACATACGAAAATCATAACAAAGATTTTTTATCCCGGTACCGGTGTCGTGCCAAGGTACTTACCCCTGAAAGGAATTGTATCCCCGGTCGCGGGAGCGCGCTCGCATTCAGCACTGGTGTGCATTGGTTTGACCAAGGTAAATGAAACGATAATACGTGAATTGTTTAAGTTATAGTTTTACTATTGTTGTTGTTTTATCAACGAGGTTTAGCAAAGATAGCTAACGTGGCTCATCTATCAAAATGAATTATTTAATCGAAGGCTATAACGATCGAACTTCATTGCACTGAATTGAGATGTAGTTACTGAAAAACCAAGACGACCATACCGTTTCACTCATAAAGCAAACAGCCTTTGGATATTAAATTGTTCTGAATTCTCCCTTCTCTTTCCATGGTGAATTATTATCAAAATTATTTAATAATGCATTACACTTAAATAGTAGGCTGGTCAATGTCATACACAAAGTGATTGCACAGATGATTGCCTATCATCAAGTGTTTCTTTTTGTGAATACTTTACATCATGTCTAATAACAGCAGTGAATATGGACACATTTCTTGTTTCCTGACAAATGTTATACTGGGATACAGATTTTTTCAGACCGTATTTTCGACCTCCCAAAATATGTATCCCCCCTCTAAAATCTACAGATGATGGCCTATCATCAAGTGTTTTATTTTGTGAATACTTTACATCATGTCTAATAACAGCAGTGAATATGGACACATTTCTTGTTTCTTGACAAAAGTTATACTGGGATACAGATTTTTTCAGACCGTATTTTCGACCTGCCAAAATATGTATCCCCCCTCTAAAATCTACAGATGATGGCCTATCATCAAGTGTTTCTTTTTGTGAATACTTTACATCATGTCTAATAATAGCAGTGAATATGGACAAATTTCTTGTTTACTGACAAATGTTTTAGTGGGATAGATTTTTTCAGACTGTTTTCAAACATGCTATAAAAAGTATCCCCTCTCCATATTGCAGATGATATTGCATCTCCACTTCCTGTGGCGCCAAAAAAGCAAGGAAAGCCTCCCACCATCCATCCTCGCCACATTCTACAGAGATACTATAGAGAGTGTTTCAGTCAGGGCCTTTCGACCGCAGCAAATAGTGAAGACAGCTAGTAAGATCATAGGAACTGCACTTCCACCAATCTATGACATCTACAATGCTCAGTGTATTTGGAGGCCGTCAGCATCATGAAGGACTCCACACACACCTACTTCACCATTCACCATGCAGGAGGTACCAGAGCATCAGTGCTGCCACCACCAGACTATGAAAAAGTTTCAGTTTCTCCTCAACACTAAACACCAAAGCTCCTGCAAAAGGTTGAAAAAATACATAGTGTGCCTTTAAAAATGAAAATTCTGTCATCATTTACTCACTCTCAAGTTGTTTCAAACCAGATTCTTTCTTCTGCTGAACACAAAAGAAGATATTTTGAAGAATGTTAATAACCAAACAGTTGATGGTAGCCATTGACTTCCATAGCATTTTTTTTTCTACAATGGAAGTCAATGGCTACAATCAACTGTTTGGTTATCAACATTCTTCAAAATATCTTCTTTTGTGTTCAGCAGAAGAAAGAATCTGGTTTGAAACAACTTGAGAGTTGGCTGTGTTGTGTTCTACAAAACGACCCCCCCCCCCCCCCTAAAATGCTGACGAAATCCAGTCATAAAAAAGGAATTTACTGAATAACGTGGAATTTCACGGAATTTGTACATTTTTTGAGGAATAAAAAGCAGTTCAGTACACTTGTACTGCGATGTAGACTAGTGTGTGTGAAAGACTTTTTAAATATGCAGACTGATCTCATGAAATAGCGTATGTATGACACGCCAATTCGTATTTCCATTTTTGGCGTGCTATCAACACGCATAATCGCTTTTCAGCGTGTTTATGAACGCCGTTGACTTAACGTACATTACTGTATATATAAATATATGACCTACCCCAACCCCGTCCCTAAACCTACCCGTCACTGGGGTTAATACCATTTATTAGTCTTCCCCTACCATCCTAGGACAAAAAATATCGCTCGCCAGATGTAGATCTACATTTTTCTTTGTTTTTCTCGGACATTTAATGGCGTGTACATACACGCGGAATCACTTGGACATTTAACGGCGTAGATATACACGCTTACACGCGGATAGCTCAAAATGCGTATAGATAACACGCCACTTGATTTGAAAGTGGCGTGTATGTTTACGCAAAAGTCATGATGTCATGTTGCAATATGAATCCTGCATGTTCGGTGTGAATGAATGGTGCAGCCGACGCTCAGTTTCATTTACCACACACACACACACACACACACACACACACACACACACTGAAGCACGTGTGACGCTTGCGCTGTTTTTTTGCCTATATGAAGACACAAATGCATGAACTTTCTCTCCAGGCTCTAGATCCACTCCGAAAGTCACTTCGTGATCATTTAACCGCTTCATGTGAGAAAAACTATCATCATGGCAAACACACAGAAACTCGAAAGGTCTTCAGTTCGGTTTAACTTGACAGAAATATATATTTCTGTTGTACAGTAGAATTTAGATATGTCCCGTATTAATAATAATACTAACACTAATCCAAATAAATTATCATCACAACTGATTTTTTTTTAAGGAATAATCAATTTTTCTTCCATGTTTTAATTTTAACAGTAAAGCTCATTGTGCAGCACGTTATTGACAAAAAGTTTATTTAATTTCATATGATTAAAATTGATGATAAATGATAAAATGTGTGTTTTATGTCTTCATTTTATTAGCAGAAAAACACAACACAGAATAAGTGTTAACTTTTTTTCATATATTTTTGTTTAAAGTTTAATGTTTAACGTTTAATGATTCATAATACATGATTTCAATTAATTAGACATGCTTTTTGATTGCTAAAAAAATTACACCACGTATCCGTAACACCCCCCGCCCCCTTTTTTATATAAAACACCATATAGTTTTACCCAAACTGAATAATAAAAACACGTATAAATGGGTACATTCTCTATAAATGTCTTCATTTTCTTTTCTGACTTAGCCTACTGCAGTTCTTGTTAAAACACACTAGACATGCAAAATCTGTGCATTTTGGGCACATTTTGTGTGAACTCATATTTATTTTTTGTTCATCAAAAGTGTGCTTTCACTTTTAATTAAGCATGAGCAGCCCAGCAAAAATAGACTTTTAAAGACGTTTAAAAAAAAAATGACTAACAAATGAAAGAAAACAAATGAAAACAAATGAAAAGCTTTTATGTAACTCAAATATTAGATATTTTTTCAACAAATATGCCTATTTAATTGATTTTTTAACAATTATTCCATAATTTAATGAGCGCCCAGTTCTGAAACCAGTTTCTTTCTTCAGTTCAAACCAGTTTCTTTCTTCTGCTGAACACAAAAGAAGATATTTTGAAGAATGTCGATAACCAAACAGTTGATGGTAGCCATTGACTTCCATTGTAGGAAAAAAAATGCTATGGAAGTCAATGGCTACCATCAACTGTTTGGTTATCGACATTCTTCAAAATATCTTCTTTTGTGTTCAGCAGAAGAAAGAATCTTTGGACTGAAATTCATTTTCTATGGGCATATATGCGGCTGAAACAGGTAGTGCATCCCAAATTTTTCAACATTAAAATTTTAATAAAACTTTAAGTGGTTTTGAAACCAGTTACTTTTACACTTTTACTTGAGTAAAACGCTTGAGTTGATACTCTTTTTAAACCCTAGTATCTATACTTTTACTTGATTAACAAATGTGAATAGGCTACTTTTGACACCTCTGTCTGCATACTTCATATTTTGTAGCCTTACTATTTGGTTTGATTAAGCATTATTGATTTTTAATTTGAAGAATTAATACTGTCATTTTAAAATATGCAGTTGTGATAAATTAACTTACCAAACAACTCATGATCACCAGTAGACACAACCCTGTGAAAAACTTCCAAAGACGTGATCTTTCCCTGTGAACTGTAAAAGCATTTGTCGTCACACAGGGCATTACTTATTATGAACAAATTGCTTTTTCCATTTTCTATTAACCTACATAATGCCCTACCTAAATATATATACACATTTGTAACTTAATATGACCCAAACAGTTCTAATGATTAATATTATTATTAAATAGCATTTATAATAATAAGACTGAACTAATGTTATTTATAAACCAACAATGTAAAATTGCAAGGTATAGCCCATGCCTGTGGCCCCTTTACGGTACAAGTTTTAACATTCACAGAGAACAAACATTTTTCCCCAAACAAATACTATTTTACTTACAGATAGGCCTATAAAACATTTTTGTTTATGTTTGCTATAGCAAATCACCACAGGTTCACTGTTATTACAATAATCCTAATAATGTCTATGGGGGAATGTCTATTTCTTTTGTTTTAATAAATGTTTGCTGCTCAAATTTATTATTAAGCCATACATAAAATGTATACATTAATTATATATTAGCCTATTTTTATAGTAGCCATAAAAATGCCAAGAAGTATTCAAAAATAAATAACTTACTGTGTTGTTTGCGAGTTCCAAGCTCTATTTTATTATTTGAAGGCATGCTTTTGAAGATATGTATTTGTAAAAGTAATAGTCCAATGGCGTTTTCTTTGAATGGTGTGTGTGTGTGTGTGTGTGTGTGTGTGTGTGTGTGTGTGTGTGTGTGTGTGTGTGTGTGTGTGTGTGTGTGTGTGTGTGTGTGTGTGTGTGTGTGTGTGTGTGTGTGTGTGTGTGTGTGTGTGTGTGTGTGTGTGTGTGTGTGTGTGTGTGTGTGTGTGTGTGTGTGTGTGTTAGGGGTGTGTGACGGTTATTATATAACCCGTGAGACCGACGGTTATAGTTGAGCACCGTCTTTAGAACTCTATAGCCGGCAAAAGCGTGTAATTAAAATATTATTTTTGTTGTGTGTGTGTGTGTGTGTGTGTGTGTGTGTGTGTGTGTGTGTGTGTGTGTGTGTGTGTGTGTGTGTGTGTGTGTGTGTGTGTGTGTGTGTGTGTGTGTGTGTGTGTGTGTGTGTGTAATAGTGTGACTATTTGATTATTAATTAGTTTACATGACGTCCCTGATTTGTTAAAAGACTTAAAAGATTTTGATATTATTGGGTGGTACTTAGCTGCCACATTATAGGAATAGTTCACCCTGTGTAATATAGAAATTAACCTTAACAAAGCTCTGGCTCTACCCTGCAAAGTATTGACAACAGCGCCATCTGCTGTTGTGTACTGTTTATAACAGCCATTGGAAATAATTATATAATGTATATTTTATCAACTAAAAATGTTCCCAAACAGAGGAACTTTTTTTAGTTTCCTATCAGATGTAATTTCTTACATAAGTAGCCTATAAGATTGTGTAAAAATGATAACCCTTTCACTAAACACCAATACTAAACCATGAAATGAAAAAAAAAAATGCAATAAAAGTCCAAAAAAAGAACAGAAGTGAAGGGGCACATTGACTTAAAGTGTCCAAGCCTGGGGCCTCAGCTGTGTGTAAGTTACAACATAGCCTATCATTTTCGTAGCCTATCATTTTTGACCTAAAGAGACACTAAGTTACAACTTAGGCACTTGTTTGCGTTGCACCATTAGGCTATAGGCTACTTAGTTGAAGTGTAACTGTAGCCTATGTAAGTAACAAAATATTTAGGAGTAACAGTGTGAACAAAATAGTAAACTGACTGAACTGCATCAATAAACATCAATAGTTACGACTGTAAAGGCCAATTTATATGTAGTAGCCTATACGCACAGAGGCGTAGCATACGCCATACCCTTCGCCGTAACCTGACGCACACCTCCTCAAATATGTAACTACACATCACGATGACGCGGACCACAAGATCTGTGATTGGTCGGCTTGGCATCGCGTTTCCTCCTACGCATTTCCGGCGTGTTCTTCTGCACCGCCCGCCATTTTTAAATTCTGAGTACAGCGAAAGAAACCATAGGAAAGAAACATGGAAATGGACCAATTGACCGAGCGATTGGTTGAAGAGGTGTGGAAATACAGCCATCTGTATGACTCGTCTTCTGCCGAATACAAAGACTGCCACATGGCAGCGAATTCGTGGAGAAAGATTTCCTCCAACGTCGGGTTGGATGTAGCGGATTGTATGAAGAGATGGAAGAACACTCAAGACAAGTACGTTCGCCTCTGTAAAAAACTCGCCACAAAGAGCGGGGATCCAGGAGGAAAAAAAGTCCCGGCGTTTTATTCATTCCTGTCTTGGCTGGCACCTCATGTGAAACACTGGCTTACGGAGTCAAACTTTGACGATAAGGTAAATAATGCACGTCCTTTGTGAACCTCTGTTGTGTTTAGGTTAGCTAACTTAACTAGCAATGCTAATGGAGTATTGATTTGTGCAAAAATAATGTCTCTGTGAAAAAAATGTAAAAGGTTGTAATTATATATGTGATGGGTTGTATTATATGTAATATATTGTTATTATATCTGGTGTACAGATAATGCAAACAAAACGATGTAGCGTTTGCAATGTAGGAATATGCAGTATCCATAGCTCTGTGAATTAACACTGAATGCATCAGCTTATATATATATATATATATATATATATATATACATATATATAATACTATTTGCTATTTCTTTTATAATCACAGGATGGGAGCGATTCAAGCTCAAACTCCACTGGTTCGGCTGTTGTGAGACCTCCAGTCAACAAAGATGAGCAACTACCAAGTTGTTGCCCCCATCGCCAGCCAAGTCCACCGTCCCCCCAGCCGTCTCTTCTGTCCCCCCAGCCATCTCTTCCATCCCCCCAGCCATCTCTTCCGTCCCCCCAGCCATCACCTATGACCCCTCAGCCATCACCTATGACCCCCAGTCCAAGGATGGCACAGAAAAGGAAGAGGAAAGAACAAGATGACTGGATCCAAATGCAGGTTGGAGGCTCAGCTGGAGGAACGGCGGGTGGAGCTGCAACAGAGACTAAGTAAAGGAAACGATGAAAGCGACCGGTTTGGGAACACTGTGGCTGATATGCTGCGAAGGGTGCCAGAGGAGCACAGGTCGAATGCGAAGTTTGATGTGTCCAAGGTCCTGTTCGAGTGGCAGCAGAAGAAATAAACAATTGTGCCTACTTCTGCAACGTTGCACCTTTTAATTCTCTGCACTAACTGTATATAGTTTGAATATTTTAGTAATTTAAGTACATTTGAGTATAGTTTGCACTTTTGCATCTATTCATATTTTGCTACTTTGCACCTGTTTGTGTTGTTAATATAATTTGTAACATTTTTGTACATAGTTAGCACTTTATTATATTGTGTCTGTTTGCACCAAAGTAGTTCATACCCTACACCAGTGGTTCCCAAAGTGGGGGTCCGGCGCAGGGGTCGCGAGATGATTTCTATAAATAAATAAAAAATGGAAAAATGGAAAAAATATATATGCCCTATAAATTTTTGTTGCAATTAATTTAATTTTAATACTTGTTAAATGGTGTTTGCAGAAAAGTCTGATAAAAAAAATATAATACATATATTACGAGACATTACGAGATTACGAACATTACGAGATTTCGTCACCGTCAATCACAATCAAGATACGTACATCATCACGCGTAGCAACACAACGTGTCCCGCTGTTGTTTGCTGAAGCTAAATGTGTTTGGAGGCTACAAACAAATAATACCTGCTTTAAAATGAAACGGTGGTTAAAATCCACAACAGAAAAAACGGGAGGGGGAGAAAAGTCACATGTGAGGCCCGGTTGATGGTGCGAAGACTGCAGTTGCTCACTGGATCGACATGAAGTAAAGTTGAAGACAACACACACTCATAGCAACAACAATACTAGGCCATCTTGGTTAATGTTTCAGAAATGTTAAAATGAGAAGAGTTACCAACCTCTCGAAATTCTTTAAATATAGATCCGATGTCGGTCTTTCAGGT
>JAZAVI010000267.1:27500-171696 GCA_036326025.1 Chrosomus eos
TGAAACATTGTTTATACATAAGGAAAAGACGGTATAATTCATTAGTGTTTTAAATAGCATAGGCTATGTATTTGTTTTATCCGCATTATGCTATTGGTATTTTTATCTGCTGTAAATGGTGATACAGATATTTTTATCTACTATATTAATTTATCATAAAGTATGGTTTTAAAAATGTACAACATTGTTTATGTTCATTATGCTATGGTTTTTAAACCATATCACAAAAGTATCAGTTTAATATGACTGTTTTACAGCAATGTTTATTTTGCATTATGCTATGTTGTTTTAACTGTTGTATTTTTTCAGCGCAGTCTCATCCCAAGAAGTCATATAACTGACGTCTTGGGACGTCTTTTGACCATACGTCAATATCCGCCTTTTTAGGGTACCCTTAAACGTCGGTTAGATGACATTATCGGATCCTAACTCTACCCCAGACCTAAACCTACCCCTAAACCTACCCCGTCACCTAACTGACGTTAAAGGTAAAGCGTCAGTTGTATGACGTCCCAGGATCATCATATAACCGACGTTTAAGGGTACCCTAAAAAGGCGGATATTGACGTATGGTCAAAAGACGTCCCAAGACAAGAGTTATATGACGTCTTGGGATGAGACTTTGTTAATTTTTTATCTGATGTAACATGTCACGTTTGTGTCTGTTTTGATTTTCTGTTTTCAGTATTAGTCACATGTCTTTTGTTTTCCCGCCTCTTTTGTTTCCATGCCAACCATCATTAGTTCACCTTATCACCTGTGTCCTGTTAATCACCTTCATCTGTATCACCTGGTTATGTTCATCAGTGGCTTTATTTAGTTTGTTCTTTTCAGTCAGTCTTAGTCGGTTGTTAGTCTTGTATAGTCGTGTTATCTGCCTGCCTGAACCCTTCTGTTTGTACCTACCTGTTATTATTGTGAGTAAAGTGTTGCAATTGGAGCTTTTGCCTGTGAGTCCTTCTTCCACCCACACACGCCGTGACAGAACCAACCAAGAAAAATATGGAAGTTGGGCGCTTCCTATCCAGCCCAGCCGATCTTTTGATCCATTGTTTTCAGGATGGTCTCCCAATTGAGGATTATGTCTCCAAATTCCTGAAAATTTCCAATGGGGTAAGCTGGACAGATGATGTCCTGAAGTCTGTGTTTTGGGGCGGTCTAGATGAGAGCCTGTACCAGCAAGCTCCAGCGGCAGCTACCCCAGGCAATTTTGTCCAGTACCTGGATCATGTGCTGTGGTTGAGTGGCTCAACCTTCACCGTAGGTGAGGCTGAAGATGACATCACCACTCAATCACACACACCAGCCATCTTCACTACGCCACCCATCATCGTATGGAATTCAGTCACCGTCCAGCCAGAGACCGTCCAGCCAGAGACCGTCCAGCCAGAGCTTCACGTGAGCCACGTCCAGCCAGAGCTTCACGTCAGCCACGTCCAGCCAGAGCTTCACGTCCAGCCAGAGCTTCACGTCCAGCCAGAGCTTCACGTCAGCCACGTCATGTCTGCCCAGTCACAGACGGTGCTCCCACCCAGCCTCCCTCTCCACCTCCTCCTAGCCTTCTCTCCTCGATCTTCCCTTCATCAATGCCTGGCAGCCCCACTGCTCCTCCTATAAGCTTTGAGGAGATGGAGCTGCCGTGGGTCTGCCTGTCACCAACTTCTTCAGGGTCAGGGGATCCCCGGTCACCTCCTCAGACCTCCTCGACCTGGACTCTGCCGCAGCCTTCCGGTCCATGACCTCCACCATGGCTCTTACCTCCCTCACCTCCACCGTGGCCCTTCAGCCCACCAGCTCCTCCAGGCTTCCTCGTCCCCCCGGTTCCACCTTGGTCCTTCATCGACCCGCCCTCGCCCTGGGACTACCCTCCTCTGGCTTCGCCTCGTCACTCCATCTTTCGGGCTCAGTTGGGCTCTTCTCTCCCTCCGGCTCCACCTTGGTCCTCGGTCGCTCTGGCTCCGCTGCGGTCTTCAGGATCCCCGTCTTGGCCTCGGTCGCCGGAGCCATCAGTGTCACCATGTCCCTCCAGCCTTTCAACATCGCCCTGTCTTGCCGGCTCTACGGCTTCATCCTGGTCTCCTCGATCACCTGCTCCGCCTCCATCAGTCGGCTGCCTGGAGTCGTCAGCTCCGCCTCCATGGCTCCTCCCTCCATCGTCTCCGCCTTGGCCACTCGAAGGGTCGTCTCCGCCCTGGCCGCCTGCTCATCCTGCTCCGCCCTGGGTCCTTCTTCGGCGCGAGGTCGCGCTTTCCGGAGGGGGGAGTAATGTCACGTTTGATTTTCTGTTTTCAGTATTAGTCACATGTCTTTTGTTTTCCCGCCTCTTTTGTTTCCATGCCAACCATCATAGTTCACCTTATCATCTGTGTCCTGTTAATCACCTTCATCTGTATCACCTGGTTATGTTCATCAGTGGCTGTATTTAGTTTGTTCTGTTCAGTCAGTCTTAGTCGGTTGCAGTGCCGGCCCGAGCCTTTTGGGGGCCCTAAGCAGAATTTGATTTGGGGGCCCCCTCCCACTACGCGGAGTCACCTGTGCTTGACGATTATTGACACAAACGCCATGCAATAATGATACATTATAAATGAATACAGTGAGTGAGGTTATGTATTAATACAAAATAAATACTTTTTTGTATTAAAAATAGATGCCTATTTAAATAAAAAAGTTTTAACTTTTACTTTTCTCTTTTACTTACTATTTGAAACTTCTTAAAACAAACTGTCTCAAAACATATTGTAGCGTATTTAGGGTGAATCTGAATAATTAAATATATTCTGGATAACTAAAATCCTAAGAGCCTTCAAAGGCCGGGAAGCTTCCAAACCAGCGTTCCCCACCCCCAGGACTCAAAATTAACACACACACACATTCCACCACACATCCCCCCCCAGGAATGTGGAATGTGCCACAGGAAGTTAATGTTACAGAGAAAAGAAACTTCTCTTTTTAAAAGACATTGTAAACAGAAATATTCAATGTGTTTTATGTGTTTGTTTGTTCATGTTACATTGAAATAACTGAGTTTACCATTATGTATTTTTACATGTAACTGCGTATTCCCTAGAATTCTAACGAAGGAGAACTGAATTTTGCAGTCATATATATTCTATTATACTTCCCCTTTAGAATTGTAAGAACAATGTATCTAATCTCATGTTATGATTTGCCTTTTATGTGTTTGGTCTGTTTCTCGAAAACTGGGATAATGTTTCAAACCTTGCCAACTAATGTTTAACCAAATCCATTTGTGACAAGTTTGGAGTCTCTGAGTTCCAATCGTCGCGCCCAGTTAGCCATTGATATCACATCTTGCTAAAACTTTGTTACACATATGACTATAATAATTAGGAAGATTCTGCTTTTAAACACCCGATGAAATTAGGGTTTCAAATGCCTTGCTTAAGAGAACAAAGGGATCATCAACCAGAAGTCCTGCCTGCGAGTTTCGACCTCTTGATTGGCCGAGTCAATGGGAAGAGGCTGGACTTCGCCGATGTGATAAATGTAGGAGCGCAGCTCTGCCCACTCTCTTGCTTCGCCCGTCGTTACTGCTGCATCATGTAACCCGATCCGTGGTCTCCTTCGGAGACCCGATCCGATCTTTATATCTTTCCTTTGTAAGGCAAAGTTTTGTTTTCCATAGTCGACTCTGTTTACTTCCACGGAGTGAAACAAATGTAGCCGAGCTACTTTCATTGGTAATGCTACTCAAAGACTTTAAACCGCCGAGCAACCCGAGCGCTCAGAGACAACACGTGACGCTTACACACACAAAGGACTCCGCTCACGCACGCGGCCGGGACAGGCCTTCAGGAATGCGACAACACAGCGAGACCCATAACTTGTGCAAGTATCTCTTTATAACGCTTCTAAGGAGCATTAAGATGATGTTTCGTGTTGTAATCAGAAAGGTGAATGTCTTAGGAGGAAGTATGCCAATGTTCTCTCTCTCTCACTCTCTCTCTCCCTCTCTCTCTCTCTCTTACTCGCTAACGCGTGTAAGTCATCCATTGCCCAAACTTTACGCATTTCTCGTTCATCAATGTCTTAATGTGTTTCGTTCGTGTTAATGTTTGTAAATACATGTATTCCTGTAACGTAGTAAATATATATAAGTAGACATGCCTTTATTAAATCATTATATTCACTTGACTGATGGACTTCCTCTTTGCTCAATTTCGAGTCTCTTAAGTGCCAACGATCTTGCTACGAACTTTATAACTTAAAGATAGCTTTACATATTTGCTTATAGGGCAGAAAACCCAATTCTTCTGGCCAGAGAATTGCGTTTCCTGAAATCCTATCAAGTAAGATGATATTGGGGATCCCCTCAATATTATTCGGACAATTGAGCTAAATTCATTTTGCCTGCTTTGTAAGACGTGATCTGTGTAATTAACTGCAATCAACTTGTAAAAAAAAATGAAAGGATTGCATGTATACATCCAGGTAAAATGACATTCTCCTTTAGAGGGAGATTTATTAACATGTAAGACTGATCTAATCCAAACATGTATGAATAATTATTAATTACCAATTATTAATTATGATATGCAAATTCCCCAAGGATTAGATCCCTAGAATCTTTACATATTTTATGGTGGAGGAATATGCTAGGCACACTTTAAACTTGTTTTTGAGCAAAAGAGATCAGTTCAATCTTGTCTATATTGTGATTTAATAGTGTACGTGCACCTCGGTTGAGCGAACGCACTGCGAACTCACCGTGACTGATTAAAGGCAAAAAGCCATTTCAGTCCAGCGAAACTTAAGAAGTAAACTGCAGTTTTCATAGTTTCATAGTATTAAATTTGTCCTATAAAAGACGAAGAAACCTCTTTTGAACGACGACATTTTTAATATTAAACTCCCCTGTCCGAACGATGTTCTTCTGTCAGGGTGAAGACAAGATTTAGTGAAACAATGCTCTTTCACTATTCTTAAAAAGGCCTTATATTAAATCGTTAGATTAACGGTAAACTCCTGGTTAAAAATTGACGTAGCTACTCAATTGTAAAACCTAAAGCATATCTAATCATAAGTGCTATTTGATATGTTATGGGAGTCGAAAAAAACAGACGAATAATTCCTGTTATTTATGCGCAGCGCAGAAGCCCTGCCAGACGTGTTTGTTAGAATATAGCACAGAAAAAAATCCAAAACCTTAAAACATTTTAATCATTAAATGCTATTTGATAAATGTTATTTGGATTCGAATGACAGACGTATAATTCCTGTTATCTATATTAATGGGGGGAAGCGAAGAAATCCTTCCGTGCACACGTGTCGAAAAAAAGAAAAACCCGCCGAGGTTTGAAATTTATAAGCGAACACGTATGAATCATAGTGCTAATTATTTGTGGGTAGCGAAAAACAGATGCCTAATTCCTGTGAACCCTATGTGTGTGTGTAGGAAAAAATCTTGCCACGCTGTTTAGTGAAATATAGCACCAAAACCTCCAAAACCTTTTAATCATTAAATGCTATTTGATAAATGTTATTTGGATTCGAATGACAGACGTATAATTCCTGTTATCTATATTAATGTGGGGAAGCGAAGAAATCCTTCCGTGCACACGTGTCGAAAAAGGAAAAACCCGCCGAGGTTTGAAATTTATAAGCGAACACGTATGAATCATAGTGCTAATTATTTGTGGGAAACGAAAAACAGATGCCTAATTCCTGTGAACCCTATGTGTGTGTGTAGAAAAAATCTTGCCACGCTGTTTAGTGAAATATAGTATCCAAAACCTCCAAAACATTTTAATCATTAAATGCTATTTGATAAATGTATTTGGATCCAACCGACAGACGTATAATTCCTGTTGTCTCCTACATAGCGCAGAAAAAAAATTCTGCAAGTCGTGTTTGTTAAAACATAGCATCAAAATCCGCTGAGATTTAGTTTTGATAAGTGTGATCGCTACAGAAAGCAAAGCGTCTGCACGCTCAAATTTGAATCACACATGGAAGCAGGCCGGTTGTTGTTCCGCTGACAAACACTAGAGGGCAACCCTTAGCCTAAGTGATTGACAGTTCTCGAATTACGTACCGCCCCCTGACTTCATCCTGCATGAGCGAAATGTCGCCATCATGTGGACACTAGTAACAAGGTCATCCTTTCCTAAACATTTTCTCTCCCATCACAATTTCAGATTTTTCCAGTGAATTCCTGAAATTGTGCTTCCAACTTTCAATGCATGTGCAAGTTCCAGTGTTACTAACATGATTTTTCACTCCTGACTGTGTACACTTATTTTGAATTTAGTTCAAACCACATTTGAATAAAAAAAAAAAAAAAAAAAAAAAAATATTCAAAAGTAAGTATTAACAGTCCCTGATGAACACTTAGTAGTGCGGCCCCCTTGTGGCCCTCCCCTGCTAAGTCAGCTCATCTTTTATTTCATTTCTACTCTTTCTGCTTTGAAGTGGCGTTCTCTCAGTTGATTTTATGTTGGATATTATCCTCATCATACATAATGCCAACCTTAAATTTCCTACACTTATTCAAATTTGATTTGAAACAAACAAATTTCAAGATTAATGTGAATTAAGTCTCCTTCCCTGTGGGCAAGAGTTTTATGGCTTTACGTCTATATTTCCGGTCTCAAATTATTTTTAATAATTTTGATTTGATATGTTATGACAACAATTCTAGAAGTTACTTAACATCCATGCATACGCTCGATTTGAAGTGTATTTAAACCAGTTTGAATGCAATTCAAATCAAGTTCTCGGTCAGCCAGGTTGACCACTAGGAGGAAGTGACCCAAACCCCTTTGTGGCCCAAACGCGCCACTACTGCCTGTCTTCTCCCGGGGTCCACCCTACTTTATTACTTTAATTATTAATTTCCATTAATAGTAAAAGTAATAATAATAAAAGGAATTTAATAAAAAAAAAAAAAATTTTTAGGAATTTTTTTTTTTTTGGGTTAAGTTATTTTGATAAATAACATCATTTTCATAATTTCCTTTTTACCATTATTTAGGAAAACCTTTGCTTCTATTTTCTACATACATAATTACTCAATTCAGTTTAAACAAGAAAGCTTTCATTCACTGTTAAGCTTCACACTGTTCTGTATTTACATGTAGAAACCACTAAAGAGCTGCGGTGATTTGACAGTCATCCCTGCTTGGAGTCCAGCACGCTGGTTCATCTGACCTGCGTCACCAGCACTGACTGAGCGCGAGTCTCGGACTTTCCTGTATCTCTCCGTTAGTGCGGCCCGCAACAACGACATCACCAATTTGGCACTGCCGGTTGTGATTCAAAGTCAGGTTGCGTGAGAGGGAGCACATCGGTACAGATACACGAAAGGCCCGGGACACTGCTGTCAAGCGTTTGGGACGACAGAAAGACCAACCACGATGCTGACTCCAACCCAAATGACCTCATTCCACCCCAGGCAAACTAAACAAAGGTATTAAACCCATCCACTTAATATTTGCTACAGAATCTAGAGATTCCCCCGGTTATTGAAGTGTTTGGCTCCCTCCTCCTCTCCGAGCCACAAACCGCAGGCTTAGGCCTCCTCTTCCCCTGTAACACTTCCTGTGTACTCTTAACGCCATTTCATTACAGACCTTCCCATCTTGGATGGTTGCATGTTACTTCAAACTCTGCTATCTTGCCACTGCTCTTTTCTGTCGTGCTCTGTTCTTTTCAGTTCACCTAGAAGACAGAACCTATCTGAGACAACAAGGAACGCTGAATAATAATTAGACAACAAGCCGCTAGCATCAACAGGTGACCCCCTAAGCTACCGCCCTGTTAAAATTTTATTCAGGCCCATGATGACCTAACCAAATTGTCCCACAGAATGATTTAACTGTCTGCATCAGTTAACCACAATTTGCATACGCGGCATAGCCCGTATTATAGCTCGTTAAACGTAGAACAACTTGCTTGGTCTCTCTGTGTGTGTTGTGTTCCTCTCGCCCACAGTCGAAACCAGTATGTTCCGGTCCTACAGTCCCACAACCGCTGGGACAACCTGGACACATGGCTGAGATTCATGACACCTCCATTCCTGCCCAAGGTCGCCAGTGACTCAGAGCTTCAAAGCCAAGAGCGACGTGGACAAGCTGATGGCGCACAAACCAAGCCAAAGCTCCCACGACAAAGACCGGCCCGACACGTCCAAAACCTCGCTTGCCAGCTCATCGCACCAGCACGTCTCCATGAAGTTGCAACGCTAAGGATGCAAGCCGAGGATGACAACGACCCCGAGCTACAGAAGGAAGTGAAAAGACTTCAACCTGCCCTGTCTGATCTTCTACACACAGACCGCAGAGAACAGTCAGAGAAAAGAGCCAGAGAGGAACCCAACGAGAAACTCCGACAAAAGTGAAGCCCCTTTGCAAAGAGCAGAGGCCGAACTTAAAGAGACTCGAAAGCCACGGCCTGAAAAAGAAAAAACTTGCAAGAGGCCCGTGCTACCAGCCACAAGCTCGTTCAGCAGAGACTGAACCCAAAGAAAGAGACACTAAAGCCACGGCTCTTGAAACCACTTACACACGGGCCGAGCTGAAATCCATGAACTTACTCAACAGAGACACGATCTCAAAGCCGAACTTGACATTGTTCCACAGAGTTGAAACACTCTTATAGACTACCAGCCGCTGCGGCAGGCCTTCATTAAAGAATTCTCTGATCCAGAATCCGAAAAGACTTTGAAAAACCCCACGATCTACTGTCTCTGAACACTACTCAGAGATGCCTCCAGAGGGTGCCCCATAACACCATAGCCCTGTTCACAGAGAGTCGAGTCCGTTCCAGGCCACTGGTAAGCCCAAGCCTGAGCACGCATCAGACAAACACAATGCCGCCACGTCTGAGACAGCCGAGACCCTGAAGTCGCTGAAAAGCTTCTTCACAAAAGACTTTCCAAAAATTCAAGAGGTACAAGCTTTACATCCTATACCTGAGCGTAAGACCTACAGGTACACAGAACACTGCTCGTCAGCCACAGACACAGAGCAAACGGTCACATCACAAAGTGACAGCAGCACACAGCCACCACAGCTGACAGCTGCACAGCCTGAGTGAGACCGCACAGTTTCCCACAGCTGGGACCGAAACCCCAAAAGAACTGATCAAAAGGGGGTGGGCCCGGAAACTCTACCTACCCATCACTCTAGACAATGAGGTGAGCCTTGAAACACGGGAAAGTCACCGGCTCAGACCTCACTTTAATGTCAGCTCAACTCTTTGAAAGACTCAGTGCTATAGCTAAGAGCGAAGATCGAACTCTTATACCCCACATGTGTGAGCTGAACGTGCAGTCGTACAACCAGAACGTACAACCGGCTAGAACAGAGAGCTCCCATTTACCTGACAATTGGTCCTTTTGAGGCCTACCCACCCAGTGTACATCTCACAAATGAGCACGCACCCCTTTCTGATTGGCAAAGACCTGCTAGAACGCTCTAAGCTTCATTAGACTTCAAACACCTGACCGTCTGGGCCCTCCAGTCACACTGGTCACCAGAGCCAGACTCCAAGGTCAGAGTTCCCAAGAACTCCAGCAGCCATCTAGGGGTACACAGCCTCATCACCAAGTCAAAGTTCCAGTTCGCTACCCTGCACCTTCCAGCTCGCCAAAGACCACGCAATGCCCACTCAACGATGCGTGACCTAATGCAGAAGGCCTCTAACACAGAAGGCCTCCTCAGAAAGAATTCCTAAAACCCCACTTACTTTGAACTGCAAAACCAGAAGACACTGCACGAATACAGTGCAAGACTCTGCTAAAAGGGTCCCTGATCAGCATAGAACATAGAACTTTTAAAAGTAGATGAAAATGTCTGCCCAAAGAGTTGCAAGACTCTGCATTCGTAAAATTAGAATTTTACTGACTTAAAGAAAATCTTGAATGGACGTGTAAGCCTCACCTGCCAACAGACTATGCACGACTCTTTCGAACCAAGCATTTGCAACATGCTGGTTGAAATGACACTGCTAAACATTAGTTTCTATGACAATGAAGGGTTACAGGAAACGCTAGCTCCAAATAGGGCATACGTCACTGCGACGTCAGAGTTGAGTGAAACCACCTGAGCTTTAAACTACAGTTAACCTATGGGCGTGCATTTAATCGTTACGATCCAACTAAAACACAATGTGCAGCACGCATTTTTGATCGCTGGCTTGTCTAAATGCAGATAAACGATTGCTGAAATTGACATCTCTACTTTAAGTAAAATAGCCTTAGATTTCCAACTAAAATTAGCATGTTAAGCAGTAAAGCGTAAGTCTGTTTGATGAAGAAACCTCATCTCAGCAGCCTGTAAACTGTACCGATGTTTATTCTGCTTTGCTTAAAAGAAATCCAAATTGCAGTATGACTAAACCTGTGTCTTAACAAAGAAAGCTCAGGACAAAGTTATATCTAGGTAGACCTGGGCGACGCTCCCCTTTCTACAAATGTAAAGGCCTTACAAATTATTGTTTGATTGATGTAATTCACCTAAACTTTAGCTGCATCTGCAAACAGAGAGCTACCTAGTGATCAAAACTGCTGTAATCGCTGAAAAGTCAGCAGTAGTGCACAAGAGGGACGTAACTATATATGCTTAGACAAGCTTTGACTCCCAGCAAATCTATTTCCTTACTCTGTAAACAAATAGAATAAGTTGCTTAAAATAAAGAGAAGAGTTCCATGAGTAAAATTAGCTAATGCCAAAACACATCTGCATTTTACTTCATGTAACACCGAGTCCTAGAAAGACTTAAAATAAAGTTGCACCCCGGTTAACCCGTTTAAACATGCATAATTCATGTAAAATGTACAGACAGCCTTTAGGGACTGTTTGAATTGTCTGACATGCTCTAGTTTCCATGACAACGACTTGTCACAGGAAGTGCTAACTTGTGATGTCACCTTGTAAACAAACCAGCCTAGGTGGCTACGCTAACCTAGCATCCTTCCAGCTCACGCTAAGCTAAACTAACATAGCATCCAGCTAGCTTACGCTACACTAAGCTAACCTAGCATCCTTCCAGCTCACGCTAAGCTAAACTAACATGGCATCCAGCTAGCTTACGCTACGCTAAGCTAACCTAGCATCCTTCCAGCTTACGCTACGCTAACCTAACCTAACATCCATCCAGCTTAGGCTAAGCTAAATAATAACTTCTACAATTAGCAGTTAGCATAATTTACTTGAACCCTTAATCACCGCTTGTGTTTACACAGTGCACAGTATTCTAAAATACTTTCCTTAACACCAGTTAGGGTTCCTAATTATTCACATTCCGTGTTTGCAATTCTTCTTAGCTAAAGTTCACCTTTACTAGTTGAGGCATAGCCCTTGCTAACCGTCGAAGGCTAACTTTGAAGATACCCTGTTAATTAAACTTAAGTTAACTACATGTAAACTGTGTAGCTAGAGAAGAATTCATATAGCAATAGCCATCTTCATCGGCAGGTGACTAATCCTTTGATGGGACACACACGATGTGGCCTCGAACACGCAACCGTTGTAACCCACTATGAAGTGTTGGCCCAGGCAAATCAAAAGTTTAGTCACTAATGCCACTGATTATTCTCGCCTTCAGATCATTCCCGTTGTTTTGATCACTTTGTTTCTTTTTGCTTTTAATTTTAATTTTTGTTTTCTTTTGGCTCTTCTTTAATTTTTTTTCCCCCATTTTATTTTATTTGACCTTGATATTAATAGCACTCAGCTATTCCCCCTACTTTTCGGTCATCTCTATGATTTAAAATTTATTTTATTCTTTGACCTGGATATTAATAGCACTCAGCTATCCCCTTTACTTTTCGGTCATCTATATGATTTAAAATTTATTTTATTTCCTCTCTTGTTCAAATGTGGTTCCATTTCCCATAGGGCCCAGAAAGGAAACAGAGACACCTTTATTTGTGATTTTGTTTTATTTTCAACAAGTGTACTCATTTTTGTGACCCTGCAACACAAGTAACTTCAACAATTTACTAGGGCACAACTATAGTCCAGAGGATTGATAATAAGCATAATTTGAATAGGAAAGCTGTCCTTTTTCCCCATCATTCACTTCGTCAAGCCGTAGTGAACCACTAGTTAAGTCCAGAGAAATAATTTAGTCATAAGAACCATCTTAAGGCATTTATTTCATCTCGGCTATGCCCTTTCCATGGAATAATCTCGGAACCACACCTCTTAGCCTCCTAACATCCACAGCTAAGATAAGATACAAGACACACTTCACTAGCTAGCTACATGTGAAACACCTAGCTTTAAGCTACATACCTAGCGAACCAGTTAAACCATGGTTCTGAACTTTTAGGGTCATGCATTAGGCTCTCACTACAAGTATGACAACATGTCACAGAGCCCCTGCTTCACCTGACCTTAACCTTCCAGCTTACCAAAGACTATCACAAAACTATGGACACTATGAGAAACCACCTCTCATACCCCTCCAACCACCCACGAAAGTCGTGTGCACCCACCGACAACCGGTGCCCCACACAACCTACGTCAACAAGCACATGCTGCGTGCACTGGACAACATTCAGCGTTCTGCACCTGATGCCATCACCGCGCCACAGCTTGTTCTGCCACAGTGCAAAAGGGGGGTAATGCCACAATGTATGCCCTATGCCCATGACGCACCATGTGCTGCAACCCGCAGCACCAGAGACACTTGCAAGACACCGAAGCAAGTGGCATACTGGCGCCCTCAAAGCGAAAAGACTGTCCTAGCCAACCAAGGACGATGTTCGCTGAAATTTTTCCTCCCTTTCTCTCTTTCTCTCTCCCTGTCACTTTTACCAGGATGCTGCTGTGCTTCCAGCCAACCAGAGGGCAGCCGCAATCGGACATCTCACCAGGTCCGGCACCAAGCACCATCCTAAGGGAACAACCAAGACTCCTTTTCTGCCGGACCCGCACTCAGAAAGTGCCTGTGCCACCTGATCCTCACAACGCCTACAGAACGCACTACCCCGGCGTAACGACACAATACAGCTGGGTAGGTGCCAACGGACAGAGGAGGCCCTCACGCACACTGAGGCCGATGTCGAACACATACTCAACCAACTTGCGAAAATGACTGTCACGCTGGCGGAGCCAGGTGGCCACAACCGCCGCCGCACTGCCGTCAGAACTCTGTTTAACACTTGTATGTCCGGCATGAATGCAGTAAACCTCGCCAACGTCGGACGGCATGCAGCCAAAATTCAGACTGAGATTCCACAGAGAACAGAGCCACTCACAACAGAGTGCATCCCTGCAGCCCATCGACAAGACAATAGGGAACTGTGGTAACTTTCAACACTCACAGCGTTCTGCTGACCCCGACAGTGAACTCCATGAAACAGCTGTTTACCGTCTTCCAGAATGACTTTGCTCAAACTCAGCTGGTAACAGCCCTGATGACAAACCTGCGAAAGGGGGGTGAACTCCTCCATCGACAGCCTCGCCATGGGTAGAATCCCACCGCACCTGATACCCTTAGGCCTCATGCAAACCGTGCTGGCGTCCGCCATCACCACGCCAACTGACTCTTTAAAAATACACCTTGCCTACTCTCATGGGTAGTGCCATCCCACTCTGCATCACCACAAGCAGAGAAAATGGGACGTTCCCCTGAACTTACCCATCATAGTCAAGCCGAATCCACCGGCTCAAGAACATTGTCCATGTCAGATTTTGAGAGGCAGCACTCACATCAAGATCCGCATGCCGTACGTGATTGCCTTGCATGACAGCGACACCAAGCTGTCCCCAGCTCCGAATCCACACATGTGCACATTGACCAAAGACATTTACTATCCCTGCCCTAACAAATCTTTCCTCAGAGACAACCCTGACGGAACCTGCGGGCTGCAGATCAGTGGCACAAGCTGCCCTGCTAAAGCCAAGCCTCGCACTCAAGTCACCGAGACCCAAGCAGAGATTGTAAGTGATCTGTCACCTTGCTCAGCCAGAGCAGCGCATCCAAGTACCAAAAGGCCCCATCCTTCTTCAAGAACCACACTCTCACCCTAACTCCAGAAAGGGAATTGTGGTTTGCAAAAGGAGATCCCAGCTAATTGACATTACATCTATCAACTACACCCTGACACTCGACAGTCATCCTGCACAGGAGGCTCAACGAGATGCGAACATCTACAGCCAAGCCCACGGGACCCTCAGGAAGAGGGTACCACACTGGAGGCTGCGTCAAACTTTATCAAGCTGAGCCCTCAGCCTCAGCCTAACCGCACCTCCTACCCAATCATCATGATTCACCTGCCATCCGCCAATGGTGATGATTTGTCGTCATATGATGTCCAACACACGGGGACATCATCCGACGAAAGGGGGGAAATATGTAGCGTATTTAGGGTGAATCTGAATAATTAAATATATTCTGGATAACTAAAATCCTAAGAGCCTTCAAAGGCCGGGAAGCTTCCAAACCAGCGTTCCCCACCCCCAGGACTCAAAATTAACACACACACACACACACACATTCCACCACACATCCCCCCCCAGGAATGTGGAATGTGCCACAGGAAGTTAATGTTACAGAGAAAAGAAACTTCTCTTTTTAAAAGACATTGTAAACAGAAATATTCAATGTGTTTTATGTGTTTGTTTGTTCATGTTACATTGAAATAACTGAGTTTACCATTATGTATTTTTACATGTAACTGCGTATTCCCTAGAATTCTAACGAAGGAGAACTGAATTTTGCAGTCATATATATTCTATTATACTTCCCCTTTAGAATTGTAAGAACAATGTATCTAATCTCATGTTATGATTTGCCTTTTATGTGTTTGGTCTGTTTCTCGAAAACTGGGATAATGTTTCAAACCTTGCCAACTAATGTTTAACCAAATCCATTTGTGACAAGTTTGGAGTCTCTGAGTTCCAATCGTCGCGCCCCAGTTAGCCATTGATATCACATCTTGCTAAAACTTTGTTACACATATGACTATAATAATTAGGAAGATTCTGCTTTTAAACACCCGATGAAATTAGGGTTTCAAATGCCTTGCTTAAGAGAACAAAGGGATCATCAACCAGAAGTCCCGCCTGCGAGTTTCGACCTCTTGATTGGCCGAGTCAATGGGAAGAGGCTGGACTTCGCCGATGTGATAAATGTAGGAGCGCAGCTCTGCCCACTCTCTTGCTTCGCCCGTCGTTACTGCTGCATCATGTAACCCGATCCGTGGTCTCCTTCGGAGACCCGATCCGATCTTTATATCTTTCCTTTGTAAGGCAAAGTTTTGTTTTCCATAGTCGACTCTGTTTACTTCCACGGAGTGAAACAAACGTAGCCGAGCTACTTTCATTGGTAATGCTACTCAAAGACTTTAAACCGCCGAGCAACCCGAGCGCTCAGAGACAACACGTGACGCTTACACACACAAAGGACTCCGCTCACGCACGCGGCCGGGACAGGCCTTCAGGAATGCGACAACACAGCGAGACCCATAACTTGTGCAAGTATCTCTTTATAACGCTTCTAAGGAGCATTAAGATGATGTTTCGTGTTGTAATCAGAAAGGTGAATGTCTTAGGAGGAAGTATGCCAATGTTCTCTCTCTCTCACTCTCTCTCTCCCTCTCTCTCTCTCTCTTACTCGCTAACGCGTGTAAGTCATCCATTGCCCAAACTTTACGCATTTCTCGTTCATCAATGTCTTAATGTGTTTCGTTCGTGTTAATGTTTGTAAATACATGTATTCCTGTAACGTAGTAAATATATATAAGTAGACATGCCTTTATTAAATCATTATATTCACTTGACTGATGGACTTCCTCTTTGCTCAATTTCGAGTCTCTTAAGTGCCAACGATCTTGCTACGAACTTTATAACTTAAAGATAGCTTTACATATTTGCTTATAGGGCAGAAAACCCAATTCTTCTGGCCAGAGAATTGCGTTTCCTGAAATCCTATCAAGTAAGATGATATTGGGGATCCCCTCAATATTATTCGGACAATTGAGCTAAATTCATTTTGCCTGCTTTGTAAGACGTGATCTGTGTAATTAACTGCAATCAACTTGTAAAAAAAAATGAAAGGATTGCATGTATACATCCAGGTAAAATGACATTCTCCTTTAGAGGGAGATTTATTAACATGTAAGACTGATCTAATCCAAACATGTATGAATAATTATTAATTACCAATTATTAATTATGATATGCAAATTCCCCAAGGATTAGATCCCCTAGAATCTTTACAATATAAAATAAATTATTTCAGAATTTATTTTAGAAACCTGAAACATAATAAGAGCAAGGGTTCAACGATGACAATTATTGTTGAAAACTGTAAACTATTATTATTTCTCAACTGTCTCAATACAGTGTAACTGTCTTCAAAATCTTTTTATTATTATTGTAACAGACTTTGTTGGATTGTACATGACAGAATCCAACACAGTCTGTTACTATAATACCGGTAATGATGTACTGGCGCTCGTTGCGCGTGTATGCAATGTATTTTTCCCCTCGGGGCTTGCCGTAGATAGGAATAAGTAGTGCGCACTTGGTACTGGAGTGTCGCGGGTTTTTGGAGTTATTAGTGATCTGATGTGTGGTATAATAAAGTGGAGAAGAGTTCAAATTGCTATGTTTATTATTTATTCAAACTGCTACCCTTACACCTAGAAGGTTAAGTTCCCCTGTGGCTGTTTTCTCCAACTTAAACCGATACCGTGACTATGCACAGTTGTCTATGCACGCGCGAGGTGTCTAGATTATGCGCATGACTCAAACGCTGGCAGACACAGCAGCAGTTGTAGGCAGGTATATTGATCATGAAATCAGAATTTTCTTGTCTTGAATTATTCATTCATTCATTCAGTTATATTCATTCATTCATTTATGTCACTTGTTTAAGTTATCTAATTTTAAATTTTTTTTTAAACTCGATTGGGGGGCCCCCTGGTGGTCAGGGGGCCCCAAGCAGCCGCTTAGTTCGCTTATGCCTCGGGCCGGCCCTGGTCGGTTGTTAGTCTTGTATAGTCGTGTTATCTGCCTGCCTGAACCCTTCTGTTTGTACCTACCTGTTATTATTGAGAGTAAAGTGTTGCAATTGGAGCTTTTGCCTGTGAGTCCTTCTTCAACCCACACACGCCGTGACATAACTAAAATCTGCAGCATCGTTTATTTAAGCTGAGGGATTTCCATAAAGGACCCTAAACTAAATGTTTTGGTTTTTATTCAGTTTTAAATCTTATTTAGATTATTTTAGTCAGACATGCTTATATGTGCATAGGCCTATTTTATTCCTCTTCAGTTACTTACTTTTTAAATTTTGGTAGGCTATTTAATTCTTCTTTTACTCTGTCTTTGATTTTAACTTTTAGCAATTTGCATGATACATTGTTTAACATGTAAGCTATATGAATGACAGTCACAATGTGATAAGCAAAACATATAAAATTTAAGTCAAAGCTATTTATGGGCTAGCACTTTTCATTGCCATCTAAAATAACATGGTCTCTCTCTCTCTCTCTCTCTCTCTCTCTCTCTCTCTCTCTCTCTCTCTCTCTCTCTCTCTCTCTCTCTCTCTCTCTCTCTCTCTCTCTCTCTCTAAAGACAGCAAACACTGCAGAACAATCAGGCATCCAAGTAACATGTTAGTGTGGTTTATATTTATTTTGAATGAGAAAACATTATAGAGTGCAACAGGCGGGTTATGGAAGTAAAAACATTTACTTTCTCCATACGAAATTAATTTTAAAGGGGTCATATAATGCCATTTTTGTACAAGTTAATAGTAATCTTTAGGGTCTAAATGAAAACTTTGTAATATACTTTTATTAAAAATTCTCATTAGTATTTTAAGAAAACACTCATTTTACCTGCTAAAAAACAGCTCTGTTTTCAGCACGCCGTTTAACTGCATGTGCCTTTAAATGATAATGAGCTTCGCTGACTCCGCCCCTCTGTTCTGTGGGCGCTTTGACACAACGCATGTGGAGTGTTGACTTCACATCAGTTGAGGGTTTATTATGGCAGCGGGATTCTCTCTGAGGACACATCTGTGCAAAGGTATCAGTTTGAACCGGAGTCGGACCCACAAGATGACGGCCCCGAATAAGTTTGACAATTAAGGCTCGAACAGGACGTTTCTGAATGGTTGGTTAACAATGTCACTTTGATCTATTTTTGTATGTACTGGCAGGGTAAGTTAACGTTAGAGTTGTGAGATACAGATTTATGTTGAAAAATTATAATTATTTTTTTGTAAATGTAGGCTTGTCAGTGATGCATGACGTTATCTCAGTGATAGATACAACTATCGTGACTGAAACTGACATGAGGTCATGTCATGTCAGTAATGATTCTAGCAGTAGTTGAAGGATATAGAATTTGTTGTGTTTATGTTTAGTGCAGTACGAAAATGTTTTATGTTTTAAGAAAACTTTTAAGTACATCTATAGTATTGTACCTGCATTGATATTCCTGTTAATATTCCTGTTATGTTAACTGTAACACCTGCGTACACAGTTCTCTTACGAGAGTATCTCTCTTACTGCGTAATAGCTTACGCTATGGGGAAAACTCTTTTCATCGAGACATTGAAGCCAAAAAAAAATTATCCTTAATTTTTAATCAATGTAAAGCGCTTTGCAGCAGCAAGCAGACCTTAGGCGAGACAGCTCGCGCGCCTATTGGCTGACTTGCGGCAAAAGCAGCAGCCTATCGAGAGCAGCTCTGCGTGACGTCATGACGAATGGAGGCACTTCGCGCCCATTTCGTCACGTCCCGCCAGAAAGGGCGTGGTCTCGCCCTATAAACAAGCTCGATATCCTGCTATTCACTGATTTTTCAACTCTTCAGCGAAGCTCACGCATCGCTGGATCTGGATTGAGAAGCCGCGCCGTCGACCTGTAGCCTTCAGCGGGACGTGCCTTGAGCCTGGAGTCGCTGGCATCGCCGCCTTCAGCCGCCGTACCTGCTGCGCTTTCCGGCGTATTATATCCTTTCAATTGCATTGTATTTCTCTGTCGAGAGTGTGTGTTTGCTTACGTGACGCAACACATACTTCTCCCTAAAAGAGCTGCGTCTTTTTAAAGATGCCTTCCTGTGGCTCGTGCCGCGCCCAACTCAGCGACGAGGACCGTCATGTCATCTGCGTGTCCTGCCTGGGTGAAGATCACGCGGCTATCGCGCTCGCTGACGGCGGATGCCCCCACTGCGAGCTTTTGCCCATGGTGACTCTGAGGACTCGCCTGGCATCGTTCTCTGAGCCCGCCTCCCAGCCTTCCGTGGCGCCGCGCCGCAAGAAGCGCCGCGCCCAGCGCGCTCCCGAGCCTTCTCCAGCCCGCCAAAGCTCGCCGGTTCGCCCGCCTGCTTCGCCGGCTTCACCAGAGTCGCTCCCGGATGGACAACGGCCGCCGTCTGCCGCCGCGTCCGCCCCCGAGTTCGACGAACCTGAGGTATGCTCTCTCGTGGCTTCTGACAGCGAGGATTGGGCGAGCTCCGCGGACCTCCCCCCCGCTGACGTTTCCAGCCAACCCCCCGGGAAGAGAGCCGGCATTGAGGCTGAGCTGATGCGTCTGCTCACCCAGGCCGTGGAAAGCATCGGCCTCGAGTGGGAAGCGCCCACGCTCCCACCCCGCAACAGGCTAGACGGACGCTTCCTCGGGAAGGACGAGGCTCCGTCTAAATCCAGGGCCGCCCCTTTCCTCCCCGAACTTCACGACGAAGTCTCCAAGTCGTGGAACGCCCCATTCTCCGCCAGGCTGCGTACCTCTGTCTCCGCGGCATTCTCCACTGTCGACGGTGCGGGAGATAGAGGGTACACCTCCATTCCTCCGGTGGAGGTAGCGGTAGCGTCACATCTCTGCCCGCCCTCTGCTGGACGGCGCGCGCAGACAACGCTCCCATCTAAGGCCTGCCGGGTGACGTCATCGCTGCACGGGCGCGCTTACACCGCCGCCGGACAAGCAGTCTCAGCGCTGCACACGATGGCTGTCTTGCAGATCTACCAGGCTGACCTTCTCCTTAAACTGGACAAGGAAGGACCCGGGGCTATCTGCGTGGCGGATTTGCGGAGCGCTACGGATCTCGCTCTACGCGCCGCTAAAGCCGCTGCACAGGCCATGGGGCGGAATATGGCCTCTCTCGCCGTCGCCGAGAGACATCTATGGTTGACGCTGTCAGAGATGACGGAAGCCGAGCGCTCTGTATTCCTCGACGCGCCCATTTCCCCAGCGGGCCTCTTTGGATCTGCCGTCAAGGATTTCGCGGACAGATACACTGAGGTACAGAAGACTTCGCAGGCCATGAAGCACTTCCTCCCGAAGCGCTCGAGCTCCGCTTCAGGTCGCCCTAAACAGCCGCCTGTTCGCAGCTCTCAGCCGCAGCATGCACCGCCCGCCGCCGCCGCTTCACAGCGCCGCCAGGCCCGAGACCAGAGACCGCGCTCTCGCTCTGCTGGACGCCGCCCCCCTCAGCGCGGGCCCCGGCCGAGGATTGAGCTCAAGCCCGAGGCCTCGAAGCTTTCCTAGCCACTCTAGGAAAACGACGGTGTTCAGATCCCGCTGCGGCCGGATTTCCACCGAAACTCCTCGCTCGTTCAGTCCCATGCGATATGACTGTCCCAGCGTATTTAGCAGCGAAGCAGCCGGTGTCTCAGCCCGCTTGCCTGCACACAAAAGCCGTTTTTACGGCTACCCAGATAAATCCAATAAAGAGTGTATTTTCTGGTGTCCCGGCCACGGCCGATGGTGTTATGTGTGTTGTAAGAATGCCCACGCCCCAGTGCCCATTCCCACACCCAGACACAGCCCGCCACGGTGCAGGGCTTGCACACATAAAATCGACTCAGTTCGATTGTGCAAACAATGTAGTGAATGCGCCCATACTTTGCCCGCTTACACTACACGCCGCGTGTCCCTTGGTTTCTGTAAAAACGAAACCAACACACATCCAATCGGCTCCAGCCGAAAGCATGTGCAGTGCAGTAAATGTGCCCGTACTATCGCGCCCACATTTCCCCGCAGACATGCCGAATCCCACGGGATTCGCCCCGCTCACTCTCGTTGCGAGTCCCGCCATAGAGAGGCTGAGTGCGGCCAGGCTGCCCGCTGTGATCAGCGCGCCCCCCGCCTCAGACGCTGTAAACACGGCGTCGTGTTCTCAGGACACCGGGGCTCTCGAGCTGCCGCTTTGTCGCGGCCAGAGCCCGGTTTCCATTCTACCTAGAGCTATTCACGCGGACGCGTGGTCAAAGCTTCCCGGGGTATCGGAATGGGTGCTGAACACTATAAAGAGAGGCTATTCGCTACAGTTTGCTCGACGCCCCCGCCGCTATACGGCGCGCGTCGAGACTACGGTGGGAAACGAAGTATCTCATCTACTTCGAGCCGAGATAGCGAAACTACTGAGCAAAGGGGCTATAGAACCCTTATCTCAGGCTCAGAGCGAGGGGGGCTTATACAGCAGATATTTTCTGGTACTGAAAAAAGATGGGGGTTTCAGACCCATTCTAGATCTGCGACAGCTGAACAGAGCGCTTGTGAAGCGCCAGTTCAGGATGCTTACGACCAGGAAAATCCTCGCGCAAGTGCGCCACGGGGACTGGTTTATGTCAATAGATCTGAAAGACGCCTATTTCCAAATACAAATAGCGTCCCATCACAGGCGATTCTTGAGATTCGCATTCGAGGGCCAGGCATATCAATACACAGTCCTGCCGTTTGGCCTGTCCCTAGCACCACGTACATTCACGAAGTGCATGGACGCGGCTCTCGCTCCCCTGAGGCTTCGGGGCATGCGAGTTATGAACTACTTGGACGATTGGCTGGTTCTAGCTCGATCACGATCGGAGCTCATAGAACACAGGGCCACATTACTCGAGCACCTCGAGAAGCTGGGCCTCACGGTCAATTGGGCAAAGAGTGCACTGTCTCCCAGCCAGAAAATTCCCTTTCTGGGAACAGTGTTAGACTCGCTATCCATGACGGCACGCCTGTCACCGGAGCGCGGACTAAATATTCAGCGCGTCGCGAAATCCTTCCGCCATGGCTCTATAGTCCCACTCAGAAGGTTTCAGAAAATGCTGGGCCTAATGGCCTCAGCGGCTTCTGTACTCCAGCTGGGCCTGCTTCGCATGCGCCCGCTGCAGATGTGGCTGAAAGCACGGGTTCCGCCCCGGGCATGGACCACGGGTCTGTTTCGCCTCAGGGTCGGCCAGCAGTGCGTTTCAGCTCTGGGACCTTGGAAGGTGTCCACCTGGTACCAGTCAGGTGTGAGTCTGGGGACCGCCTCGAGTGTAAAGGTGGTGTCTACGGACGCCTCCACCTCGGGGTGGGGGGCGCTGCTCGAGGGCAGACCGCTAGCTGGCCTATGGTCAGAGCGGGAGAAGCTCCTTCACATAAACTGCTTGGAGATGATAGCAGTCGACAGAGCGCTGCGGCGCTTCTGTCCCCAGATAATAGGCCACCACGTCTTAGTCCGGTCGGACAACATGTCAGTGGTGGCGTATATAAATCGCCAGGGTGGCGTCAGGTCTCGAAACCTTTACAGGCTGACGGAACGCCTCCTGGTCTGGGCTCAGCACAGCCTGCTCTCGCTGAGAGCAGCGCATGTGCCCGGTCACCTAAATGTGGGACCGGACAGACTGTCCAGGAACAATGTACCAGCAGGGGAATGGTCGCTGCACCCGCAGACGGTCCAGCTGCTGTGGGAAACATTCGGCAGAGCGCAGGTGGACTTATTTGCGTCCCACGAAAACGCTCACTGCCCGAAGTTTTTCTCGAAAAACAAGGACGCGCTGGCCCATGCCTGGCCCCGCTGTCCTCTGTATGCTTTTCCCCCGGTCTCGCTCCTGCCCCAGGTGTTGGAACGAATCAGGGAAAACGGATGCCCAGTGCTGCTCGTAGCTCCGCTCTGGACGAACCAGGCTTGGTTCCCTGTCCTGATGCAGCTGACCAGCGCTGCTCCATGGCCTGTGCCGTTGAGGAGAGACCTCCTCTCTCAGGCGGAGGGCTCGATTTGGCATCCTCGCCCGGATCTATGGTCCCTGCACGCATGGGCCATCAACGGGTACCCGCTAGCCTCCCAGAGGGAGTGCTGAACACGATCGCGCAGGCTAGAGCTCCGTCTACTAGACGGCTCTACTCCTCGAAATGGTCAGTGTTCTCTGCCTGGTGTCAAGCCCGAGGCTTTTCGCCAGTGGACTGCGGGGTTACAGAGGTACTGTCCTTCCTTCAAGAGCTGCTGGATAAGGGCAGGACCCCATCCATGCTCAAGGTCTATGTGGCGGCCATAGCAACGTTTGCAAAACCGGTGTCTGGCCAGTCGCTAGGGAAGAACGACTTTGTCGTGCGTTTCCTAAGAGGAGCCAGGAGGCTAAACCCCCCCAGGCCCCCTTCAGTCCCGTCATGGGACCTTTCCATGGTCTTGGAGGCCATGAAGGGTGCCCCATTTGAGCCGATCCAGTTTTCGGACATGAAGCACCTGTCTTTCAAGGCGGTGTTCCTCACGGCTCTCGCTTCAGTGAAGCGCATAGGGGACTTACAGGCGCTTTCTGTAAGCGCGTCATGTATGGAGTTTGGGCCTAATGACTCAAAGGTCATACTCAAACCTAAGCACGGCTACGTGCCAAAATCCCTCAACACACCGTTCAGGGCCCAGGTGATTTCCCTGTCTGCCCTTCCGGTTATCAATGAGGAGGAGGATGCGAATCTTCTTTGCCCAGTTAGGGCATTAAGAGCTTATGTGTCCCGCTCGTCTGGGTTCAGACAGACCGAGCAGCTTTTCGTTTCGTTCAGTGGGCGTTCCAAGGGACTTGCTGCTTCGAAACAGAGCCTATCCAGATGGATAGTTGATGCCATTGCGCTGGCTTACACTTCAAAGGGCCTGCAGTGCCCCTTGGGTGTCAGAGCGCACTCCACGAGAGGCGTGGCCTCGTCGTGGGCATGGTCTAGCGGGGTCACCCTGCAAGATATCTGTACGGCCGCGGGCTGGGCCTCGCCGTCTACATTTATAAAATACTATAACCTGGAGGTGCCTGCCTTACAAGCTAAGCTTTTGGCTATCTAGACTTCAGTGCTATCCGCCCGCTGTGCGGCTCGGATGCTGAGTGTTTAGCATGCGCATCGTTCAGACCGATGCAGCAGCTCCATGAGTACTGGCACAAATAGGGCCACCCAGTTTAGGCTGAAAGCTTTCACCCTGGCTGCGTGGTTTAATGGTCATATGGTTAGCCCCTGTGGGTCTATCTATAAGGAGAAATGCTTCTAGCCTCTCCTTTTTTACTCTCTGTGAGTGTATGGTGATTATGCACTACATGAGCCCTGGGCCTTTGCCCCTGGGACTTTGGTGTTGGATCCCTATCCGCACGGCGTGTTACACTGTGTTCCCCATAGCGTAAGCTATTACGCAGTACGAGAGATACTCTCGTAAGAGAACGTACTCGGTTACTAACGTAACCTCGGTTCTCTCTAGAGAGGGAACGAGTACTGCGTATCTTGCCGTGCTTGGAATACGCTCTGGTTCGCTTCGGCGATGAAAAATCAGTGAATAGCAGGATATCGAGCTTGTTTATAGGGCGAGACCACGCCCTTTCTGGCGGGACGTGACGAAATGGGCGCGAAGTGCCTCCATTCGTCATGACGTCACGCAGAGCTGCTCTCGATAGGCTGCTGCTTTTGCCGCAAGTCAGCCAATAGGCGCGCGAGCTGTCTCGCCTAAGGTCTGCTTGCTGCTGCAAAGCGCTTTACATTGATTAAAAATTAAGGATAATTTTTTTTTGGCTTCAATGTCTCGATGAAAAGAGTTTTGCCCATAGCGTAAGCTATTACGCAGTACTCGTTCCCTCTCTAGAGAGAACCGAGGTTACGTTAGTAACCGAGTACGTTTTTAATAACACAATAACTATAACGAGTTTTTCATTATAAACGTGGGATTATGAATTATATTGAGAACGTCGTAACGTTACATAGAATACATGCCGTTATGCACACTGAGTGTAAACATTAGCCACAATCATCGTGAAGCGTGCAAGGGATTTGCAAAGATTAATATATAAAGGTTAATATAAAACGTTTCACTCACTTCTTCTGGAGGTCCAGCAGGAACACGAATAGTTGGTACAGATTCCTTTTTCAGTAGCAGCTTCTTAGCAAAACCTGATTTATATTGACCCTCGCCTCGTTTAAAAAGCAGTCTGAAATGATTTGCGCAAACATGAGCGCATTGACGTTGTTCGTCGGGAATATTCCCTTCATAAACAAAACTCAGCCACTACATCTTCAGCGGTTTGGATTTAGGAACATTAAAATGACTGCTGTGTTCCTTATTACACCCAAGAACAGAACACCACAATCGCTTAGGCGCCATTCTGCTCCAGTGTATCAACAATGACGAACTATGATTGACATCTCACTCATGAGCGAGGGCGGGTCTGTGTTGAAACGCTGCTGTCAATCATGTCAAGGGAGGGGCGTGCGAGCTTGTGACGTCACAGGCTCGAACGGCTTGATTTGAGGCAGGGGAAAACATATAAGGAGATTAAAACAAAACCACTGGATGGTTCTCTTACGAGAGTATCTCTCGTACTGCGTAATATCTTACGCTACGGGGAAACACTCTTTCCTCGAGATATTGAAGCCAAAAATTATCCTTAATTTTTAATCATGCAAAACGCTTTTGCAGCAGCAAGCAGACAAGGGCGAGACAGCTCGCGCGCCCATTGGCTGCCTTGCTGGAAAAGCTGCAGCCTATCGAGTGAGGCACTGCGTGACGTAATGACGAATGGGGGCGCTTCGCGCCCATTTCGTCATGTCCCGCCAGTAAAGGCGTGGTCTCGCCCTATAATACCCTCGATAGCTGTATTTCCTCTGATTTTTCATTCTTCACGCGAAGCTCACGCATCGCGGGATCCAGAGTGAGAAGCCGCGCCGTTGACTTGTAGCCTTCTCAGCGGGACGTGCCATCTTCTGAAGTCGCTGGCCCAGCCGCCTTCAACTGCCGTACCTGCTGCGCTTTCCGGCGTACTATATCCTTTTACTCTGCTAAGTGTGTGTGTGTTTGCTTACGTGACGCAACACCCATTTCTACTGTTCTAAAAGAGCTGCGTCTTTTTAAAGATGCCTTCCTGTGGTTCTTGCCGAGCCCCACTCAGCGACGAGGACCGCCACGTCATCTGCGTGTCCTGCCTGGGTGAGGATCACGCGGCCACCGCGCTCGCTGACGGCGGATGCCATCATTGTGAACGCTTGCCTATGGTGACTCTGCGGACTCGCCTAGCTTCGTTCTCCGAGCCCGCATCCCAGCCCGCCGTGATGCCGCGCCGCAAGAAGCGCCGCGCCCTGCGCGCGCCCGAGCTATTTCCAGCCCGCCAAAGCTCGCCGGTTCGCCCGCCAGCTTCGCCGGCTTCGCTCGAGTCGCTCCCAGACGGACAGCGGCCGCCGTCTGCCGCCGCGTCCGCACTTGAGCTCGACAAACTTACCGGAGACGGCATTGAAACTGAGCCGATGCGTCCGCTCTCTCAAGCCGTGGATTACATCGGCCTGAATGGTGAGATACATTTGTGGCTAACGCTAACCGAGATGACGGAAGCTGAGCGCTCCGTGTTCCTCGACGTTCTCGCTCTGCTGGACGCCGCCCCCCTCAGCGCGGGCCCCGGCCGAGGATTGAGATAAAGCCCGAGGTCTCAAGGCCTTCCTAGTCTCTCTAGGAAAGCGACGGTGTTCAGTTCCCGCTGCGGCCGGATTTTCACCAAAACTTCTCGCTCGTTCAGTTCCAAGCAATGTGACTGTTCCAGTGTATTTCGCAGTGAGCAAGCTGGTTCCACAGCCCGCTTGCCTGCGCACAAAGGCCGTCGTTTCGGCTAACTAGCAGCGCCGCCAGGCCCGAGATCAAACACCGCGCTCTCGCTCTGCTGGACGCCGCCCCCCTCAGCGCGGGCCCCGGCCGAGGATTGAGGTAAAGCCCGAGGTCTCAAGGCCTTCCTAGTCTCTAAAGGAAAGTGACGGTGTTCAGATCCCGCTGCGGCCGGATTTCCACCAAAACTTCTCGCTCGTTCAGTTCCATGCGTTGTGACTGTCCCAGTGTATTTCGCAGTGAAGCAGCCGGTGTCTCAGCCCGCTTGCCTGCGCACAAAAGCCGTTTCTATGGCTACCCAGATAAATCCAATAAAGAGTGCATTTTCTGGTGTTCCGGCCACGGCCGATGGTGTTACGAGTGTTGTAAGAATGCCCACGTCCCAGTGCCCATTCCCACACCCAGACACAGCCCGCCACGGTGCAGGGCTAGCAAAAATAAAACCAACTCATGTTGGTTGTGCAGAAAATGTAGTGAACGCGCCCATACAATGCCCGCTTACACTACACGATGCGTGTCCCTTGGTTTCTGTAAAAACGAAACTAACACACATTTAGTCGGCGCGAGCCGACAGTGTTCTCAGTGCAGTAAATGTGCCCGCTGTTTTCGCATTTCCTCACTGACACGCCGAATCCCACGGGATTCACCCCCGCTCGCTTTCTATGCACAACCCGTCACAGAGAAGCTGAGCGCGGCCAGGCTGCCCGCTGTGATTAGCGCGCACCTCGCACGCTGTGAACACAGCGTTGATTCAGTCGGCGCGAGCCGAGTGTTCTCCGTGCAGAAAATGTGCCCGCTGTCTCGCGCCCGCATTTCTCACAGACACTCCGAATCTCACGGGATTCGCCCCCGCTCGTCTTCTCTGCACAACCCGTCACAGAGAGGCTGAGCGCGGCCAGGCTGCCGGCTGTGATCAGCGCGCGCCTCGCACGCTGTAAACACAGCAGTGATTTAGTCGCGCGAGCTGACAGTATTCTCAGTGTAGTAAATGTGCCGCATTTAGTAAATGTGCCCACATTCCCTCACACGCGCCGAATCCCACAGGATTCGCCCCGCTCGCTTTCTCTGCGCGTCCCGCCATAGAGAAGCTGAGCGCGGCCAGGCTGCCCGCTGTGATCAGCGCGCCCCCCGCCTCGAACGCTGTAAACACGGTGCTGTGTTCCCAGTACACAGGGGCTCTCGAGCCGCCGTCCTGCCGCGGCCAGAGCCCAGATTTCATTCTACCCCTAGCTATTCACGCAGATGCGTGGTCAAGGCTTCCCGGGGTATCAGAATGGGTGTTGAACACTATAACGAGAGGCTGTTCGCTACAGTTCGCTCGACGCCCCCGCCGTTATACGGCGCGAGTCGAAACTACGGTGTATAGCGAAGTGTTTCATCTACTTCGAGCCGAGATAGCGAAACTACTGAGAAAAGGGGCTATAGAACCTCTATCTCAGGGCGAAGGGGGCTTATACAGCAGATATTTTCTGGTACCGAAAAAAGATGGTGGGCTCAGACCCATTCTAGATCTGCGACTGCTGAACAGAACGCTCGGGAAGCGCCAGTTCAGAATGCTTACGACCAGGAAAATCCTCGCGCAAGTGCGCCAAGGAGACTGGTTCATGTCAATAGATCTGAAAGACGCCTATTTTCAAATACAAATAGCGTCCCATCACAGGCGATTCTTGAGATTCGCCTTCGAGGGCCAGGCATATCAATACACAGTCCTGCCGTTCGGCCTGTCCATAGCACCCCGTACGTTCACGTAGTGCATGGACGCGGCCCTCGCCCCCCTGAGACTTCGGGGCATGCGAGTTTTGAACTACTTGGACGATTGGCTGATTCTATCTCGTTCACGAACGGAGCTCATAGAACACAGGGCCGCATTACTCGAGCACCTCGAGGAGCTGGGCCTTACAGTCAATTGGGCGAAAAGCTCACTGCTCCCCAGTCGGAGAATTTCCTTTCTGGGAACAGTGTTAGACTCGCTATCCATGACAGCACGCCTGTCACTGGAGCGCGGATTGAATATTCAGCACGTCGCGAGATCCTTCCGCCACGGCTCTATAGTCCCGCTCAGAAGGTTTCAGAAAATGCTGGGTCTGATGGCCTCAGCAGCCTCCGTACTCCAGTTGGGCCTGCTCCGCATGCGCCCACTGCAGCTATGGCTAAAAGCACGAGTTCCCCCAGGGCGTGGACCGCGGGTCTATTTCGCCTCAGGGTCGACCTTCAGTGCGTTTCAGCTCTGAAACCGTGGAAAGTGACCGACTGGTATCAGTCAGGTGTGAGTCTGGGAATCGCCTCGGGTGTGAAGGTGGTGTCTACGGACGCCTCCACATCGGGGCGGGGAGCGCTGCTCGAGGGCAGACCGCTAGCTGGCCTATGGTCAGTACGGGAGAAGCTCCTTCACATAAACTGCTTGGAATTAATAGCAGTCGACAAAGCGCTAAGGCGCTTCTGTCCCCAGATAATAGGCCACCACGTATTGGTCCGGTCGGACAACATGTCAGTGGTGGCGTACATAAATCACCAGGGCGGCGTCAGGTCCCGAAACCTTTACAGGCTGACGGAACGCCTCCTGGTCTGGGCTCAGCACAACCTGCTCTCGCTGAGAGCGGCGCATGTGCCTGGTCACCTAAATGTGGGGCCAGACAGGCTGTCCAGAAACAACGTCCCAGCAGGAGAATGGTCTCTGCACCCGCAGACGATCCAGCTGCTGTGGGAAACGTTTGGCAAAGCGCAGGTGGACCTGTTCGCGTCCCAAGAAAACGCTCACTGCCCGAGATTCTTCTCGAAAAGACGGGACGCGCTGGCCCATGTTTGGCCCTGCCGCCCCCCCCTATATGCTTTTCCCCCTGTCTCACTCCTGCCTCAGGTGTTGGAGCGAATCAGGAGGGAGGGATGCCCAGTGCTACTCATAGCTCCGCTCTGGACAAACCAGTCGTGGTTCCCTGTCCTGATGCAGCTGACCAGCGCTGCCCCATGGCCTTTACCGTTGAGGAGAGACCTCCTCTCTCAGGCGGGAGGCTCGATTTGGCATCCTCGCCCGGATTTGTGGTCCCGGCACGCATGGGCCATCAACGGGTACCCGCTGACCTCCCAGAGGGAGTGTTAAACACGATCGCGTAGGCTAGAGCCCCGTCTACCAGACGGCTCTACACCTCGAAGTGGTCTGTGTTCTCTGCTTGGTGTCAAGCGTAGAGCTTTTCACCTGTAGACTGCGGGGTTACGGAAGTGCTTTCCTTCCTTCAGGAGCTACTGGATAAGGGCAGGACCCCTTCCACGCTCAAAGTATACGTGGCGGCCATAGCAACGTTTGTAAAACCGGTGTCTGGCCAGTCACTAGGAAAGAACGACTTAGTCGTGCGTTTCCTTAGAGGAGCTCGGAGGCTAAACCCTCCCAGGCCCCTTCAGTTCCGACATGGGACCTTTCCACGGTCTTGGAGGCCATGAAAGGTGCCCCATTCGAGCCAATCCAGTCTTCAGACTTCAAACACTTGTCTTTCAAGACAGCGTTTCTTATGGCTCTCGCTTCAGTGAAGCGCGTAGGGGACTTGCAAGCGCTCTCAGTGAGCGCGTCATGCATGGAGTTTGGACCTAATGACTCAAAGGTCATACTCAAACCGAAGCACGGCTACGTGCCAAAATCCCTCAACACACCGTTCAGGGCACAGGTGATTTCCCTGTCTGCCCTTCCGGTTCTCAATGAGGAGAAGGACGCGAGTCTCCTTTGCCCTGTCAGGGCACTAAGGGCTTATGTGTCCCGCTCGTCTGGTTTCAGACAGACTGAGCAGCTTTTCGTTTCGTTTGGCGGCCGTGCTAAGGGACTTGCCGCTTCGAAACAGAGCCTATCCAGATGGATAGTCGGTGCCATAGCGCTGGCTTACACTTCTAAGGGCCTACAGTGCCCTTTGGGTGTTAGAGCGCACTCCACAAGAGGCATGGCCTCCTCGTGGGCATGGTCTAGCGGGGTTACCCTGCAAGATATTTGTATGGCCGCGGGCTGGGCCTCGCCGTCTACATTTATAAAATACTATAACCTGGAGGTTCCCGCCTTGCAAGCTAAGCTTTTGGCGGTATAAAGTTCAGTGCTATCTGCCCGCTGTGCGGCTCAGATACTGAGTTTGACCTGCGTATTGCTCACTGACCGGTACAGCAGCTCATTAAATTGTCGACACACTTGTGGCCACCCAGTTCAGGCTGAATGTTCACCCTGACGGTATGGTCTATTTGTCACATGATCAGCTCCTTCGGATGCTATTTACAGGGAATGATGCTTCTAGCCTCTCTTCCCTCACTCTCTGTGAGTTTATGGTGATTATGCACTATATGCGCCCCGGGCTTCGGCCCCTGGGACTTTGGTGTTGGATCCCTACCAGCACGGCGTGTTGCATGGTGTTCCCCATAGCGTAAGATATTACGCAGTACGAGAGATACTCTCGTAAGAGAACGTACTCGGTTACTAACGTAACCTCGGTTCTCTCTAGAGAGGGAACGAGTACTGCGTATCTTGCCGTGCTTGGAATACGCTCTGGTTCGCTTCGGCGTTGAAAAATCAGAGGAAATACAGCTATCGACGGTATTATAGGGCGAGACCACGCCTTTACTGGCGGGACATGACGAAATGGGCGCGAAGCGCCCCCCATTCGTCATTACGTCACGCAGTGCCTCACTCGATAGGCTGCAGCTTTTCCAGCAAGGCAGCCAATGGCGCGCGAGCTGTCTCGCCCTTGTCTGCTTGCTGCTGCAAAAGCGTTTTGCATGATTAAAAATTAAGGATAATTTTTGGCTTCAATATCTCGAGGAAAGAGTGTTTCCCCGTAGCGTAAGATATTACGCAGTACTCGTTCCCTCTCTAGAGAGAACCGAGGTTACGTTAGTAACCAAGTACGATTTTTATCATTATATGATCGTTGGGTACAGGCACTGCCAACACACATTTCAGTGCAATCAACTTGTAAAAGTGCATGTACCATTATATGACCCCTTTAAAGACAGACCTACTGTGAGCTAAAAGGTTGTTAATACATGGTTTTTGCTTCTGATAAAGCCTTCAGCTTTTTTTTTTTTTTTTTTTGTAAATAATCGTGTTTCACAGTTAATTTATGTATATTTTTCCTGCGCTTTGGTTTGCAGTGTTCGTGTTGAAACCTGCAAATTAATGTATAGTCATGTCTTCTCACTTGATCTGTCAATCAACAAAGAGCCGTCCAGGTGAAGAACAAGTGACGTTTCTTTTCCTTTATTATTTTCATCAAATAGTTTTTTTTCTCATGATAACCATTAATTCTATGATTAATATGTTTTGTATAACCAATTATATTATCATCTTGTTCTTCCATTTATCTGGCATACTTGGTCTCTGCAATCTAATTTGATTATAATTCTAATAGTAATAATGCAACTAAATTGGTCACCCAAAACAGTTTAAAAATAAGGTACATACTTTTATCTTTTTTGACTATTGCTAATGATATAAATATTGGCTGTAAATATTGTAAAACAAATCACATAAAAGATATTCTAAGTAAGAAATTATTGACCCATAGACACAATGACAACTTGAATCTTTTTTAAATTCTTTTTTAATAGTATCTGCATAAAGATTCGTCTGCTTCACCATCCGGATTTGCAATCATTCAATCTCACCTTTCCACACTCAGAGATATTCAACATCGACTGGACCAGACTTTTTCAGATAATTCACCAAAGGGATTCAGAAGCATTACTGTCATTTCTCCATTCCTTCTCTAACCTGGAAAAGATGGAAATGAGTGTGAAGCGTCTAACTGAGATGTTCTCTGCCTGGACCCTCCAGATGAGCCAGAACTGCCCCAGTCTAACCAAACTCACGTGAGAAACATCTGGAATCACCCCTTTGTCTGTTGATGAAAACTGAGTATTTCTAGAAATTCTGTTATCATTTACTTGCCCTCATGTTGTTCCAAACCTGTTTTTCTCTGAGGAACACAACAGAAGTTATTTTAACGAATGCTTGTTTAACACAGTTCTCTTACGAGAGGTTCTCTCGTATTGCGTAAGCTAGCTTACGCTACGGGAAAGATTTCATCTTTCTGAGAAATTGAAGCCAAAAAATTATCCTATAATTTTGTATCCATTGTCAACGCAGTTCAGCTGCAGCAGACCATGAGAGGGCTAGCTAGCCGCTCATTGGTTCGCTCACGGAGAACTGCTTAAGCCTATGAGGGAGCGCGAGTGAACCCGCAACCAATGAGAGTCTGACTCGCTCTCATTACGTCACCGCCCGCCGAAACGGGTGTGGACGAGACTATAAATTCCCCGAAATAGGCTGAATACTCTGATTTTTTCATTCTTCAGCGACGCTACCTGGATCTGCTGATCCTGAGAGAGAAGCCGCCGTCGTCGAGAAGGCATCTCTAGCGAGCGTCTGGGAGACTGAGGAAGCCGGCCGTCTTCGCCACCTTCAGCCGTCCTGCGAGCTAGCGCCATCCGACGGAGTGTATCCTTTACTCAGAGAATTCTATCCTATTGTATCTAAAAGAGCGAGCGTCTTTTTAAAGATGTCTCAGAGTTCCTGCGGTTCCTGCCGCGCTCCCCTCGAGGCTGGAGACCGCCATGTCATCTGCGCCCTCTGCCTCGGACCGGAGCACGCCGAAGTCGCCCTCGCCGATGGCGGCTGCGACTTCTGCGAATCAATGCCTATGTTGACCCTGCGGGCTCGACTGTTGGCCGCTAAAAATGCTCCCAAGCCGCCTCTGACTTCGCCGCGGAAGAAGAAACGCCGCTCTCAGAGGCCGCCGGAGCCTCAGCAAGAAGCGTTCATTCCGCCGGAGCCTGTAGCCTCCCGCTGTCCTTCTCCGCCGCTTCCGGACGAACAGTTGCCGCCGAGTGGCCGCTCTGTTGCCTCCGATGACGCCGCGGACATCAAGGACACATGCTCGCTTCCGACAGTGAGGAATGGTCCGGTTCTCAGGCCTCCTCGAACCGTGAATCTTCCAGGACTCGCGCTGGTATTGAGGAAGAACTAATGCGCCTCCTCACACAGGCCGTCGAGCGCCTCGGCCTCGATTGGTCTCCTCCCCCCGAGCAGACCATCAACCGCATGGACGGCAGCTACTTCCGCCAGCGCTCGACTCCCGCTGCAAAACGGGCTGCGCCCTTCCTGCCTGAGCTGCACGCAGAGCTCTCAAAGTCCTGGAATGCCCCGCTCTCTGCCAGATCTAGCTCTGACTCTTCCACCCCGCTCCGCGTTGTGGACGGAGCCGCAGAGAAGGGCTATCTCTCCATTCCACCTGTTGAACACTTGGCCCGCCCTCTGCTAGATGGCGCTCATCACCTGTGCTTCCCTCTAAAGCCTGCAGAGTGACTTCAAGTTTTCACGGCCGCGCATATTCAGCCGCCGGCCAGGCAGCGTCTGCACTTCACTCTATGTCCGTGCTGCAAATTCTACAAGGTGACTTGCTGCGTGAGTGGGATGAGAGCAGAAAGAATCCCCCTTCTGTTGCGGATTTGAGGAGCGCCACGGACCTTGCCCTTCGCGCCACAAAGTCTGCTGCTCTAGCCCTGGGGAAATGCATGGCCGCCATCTGTGTGTCTGAGAGACACCTATGGCTCACTCTCGCCGACATGGGAGATTCTGAGCGTTCCGCTTTTCTCAACGCCCCGCTCTCTCCAGCCGGCCTCTTCAGGTCTGCCGTCACGGGTATCTTCGACCGCTTCTCCGAAGTACAGAAAGCTTCTCAGGCCATGAACCTCTTTCTGCCTCGTCGCGCTAGCTCCTCTGCAGGCCGCCCACATGATCAGCCTCCTGCACGAGCCCCACCCCAGCGCACAGCTCAGCACAACCAGACTGGTCAGCGACGCCAGGGCGGCCGCCCGCGTTCCCGCTCTGACAGCCGTCACAGACCGCTGCCTCCTCGGGGGCCTCGGCCTAGAATCGCGCTGAAACCCGAGCAACCAAAGTCTGCCTAGCACAACTGAGAAGAAAAAGACGGCGCTCTCCCGCTGCGGCCGGACCGCCGTCAAAGTTTCGCCCTCTGTTAGTCCCCGCCCAGGCGGCTACTACAGCAGTGTTTTCTGCCATAACCAAGCCGGTCTCCCTTTCCGCTTGCATGAGCACAAACGCCGTTTTCACGGCGACCCAGAGAAATCTCAAAAAGAGCATAAAAGCCTCTTGTATACGAAATGTGCCCGCAACACTGTGTTCACTCATACACAAAAGCACTTCAGTTCCCCTGTCTCACACAGAGTCCACTCTCATAAAGCGGGCCAGGCCCGCTCGAGTCTCAGAGTGCATAAGCGCGCCCACAAGCCCGTGTGCGCGTCTCTCCTCTGTTCACTCTGTTACAGGGCCCATAAACTCCTCTCCGAGTGTAAGTCCCGCTGTTGTAAACACTATCAGCGCGCTCACGCAGCCCGCGAAGTGCAGCGACGGGGACCATGTAGCCATTCACCCCCTAGCGTCACGCTTCAAAGCGTGGGAAGCTATTCCGGGAATCTCCCAGTGGGTGTTAAACACAATAAAGCTAGGCTATCGCTTACAGTTTCGCCGCCGCCCACCTCGCTTCCGAGCGCGGCTAGAAACTACTGTGAACCCAGAAGCAGTGACGCTGCTCCGTTCAGAGATAACAATTCTGTTGTGCAAAAAGGCTATAGAGAGGGTGCCTCTGGCTATGAGCGAGTCAGGGTTTTACGGCCGTTATTTTCTTGTCCCCAAGGAAGACGGCGGTCTCAGACCAATATTAGACCTCAGATCTCTGAACAAAGTTCTCATGAAGAGACCGTTCAAAATGCTCACTATCAGAAAACTCCTCGCGCATGTGCGCCAGGGGGACTGGTTCATATCACTAGATCTGAAAGATGCATACTTTCAGATCCAGATAAATCCCCTTCACAGGCCATTCTTACGTTTCGCCTTCGAAGGCCAGGTTTATCAATTCACCGTCCTACCGTTCGGCCTATCCCTAGCACCCCGTACATTCACGAAGTGCATGGATACGGCGCTCGCCCCCCTGCGGAGTCAGGGGCTGCGAATACTGAACTACTTGGACGACTGGCTGATTTTGGCACAATCTCAGAGAGAGTTACTGTCTCATCGTACAGTTCTCCTCGACCATCTGAAAGCTTTGGGCCTCTCTGTCAACTGGACAAAGAGCGTACTACAACCCAGTCAGACTATCTCCTTCTTGGGTATAGAGCTGGACTCGGTCACGATGACGGCACGTCTGTCAACGCAGCGCACGCACCGTGTGCAGCGTCTCGCCGCATCTTTTCAGATGAACAGACTCACGCCTTTGAAAACATTTCAGAGAGCGTTGGGTTGTATGGCCTCAGCCTCCGTGGTACCCCAGCTGGGGTTACTGCGCATGCGCCCGCTTCAGCTTTGGTTGAAGAGCCGTGTGTCTCACCGAGCGTGGACCACGGGTCGCCAGCTGATAAAGGTAACGCAGACCTGTATCACAGCTCTGCAGCCATGGTCTGTGGCAGAATGGTTTCAGCGGGGCGTTTCCATGGGGACAGTTTCACGCGAAAAGTCATCTCGACAGACGCCTCCAACACGGGTTGGGGAGCGGTCTGCGAGGGCTCACCGGCCTTCGGCCCCTGGTCAGCTCAAGAGAGCCTCCTACAAATAAACTGTTTGGAGATGTTGGCGGTCGAGAACGCGCTCATGCGTTTTCTCCCGCGCATTCAGGGCCACCACGTGCTGATCCATTCGGACAATATAGCCGTGGTCTCTTATCTAAACCGTCAGGGCGGAGTCAGATCCAGGAATCTTTTCCAGCTGACAGAACGCATCTTAGTTTGGTCTCAGTGTCACCTGCTCTTGCTCAGAGCGACGCACGTGCCGGGACATCTGAACGACGGTCCAGACAGCCTGTCCAGGAACCCCATTCCCTCCGGGGAGTGGTCCCTGCATCCTCTTACAGTTCAGAAACTGTGGAGTTTATTCGGCAGAGCAGAGGTGGACCTCTTCGCCTCGGCGGAGAACACCCACTGCCCAATATTTTTCTCAAGGAGCGAGGACGCACTAGCCCAGACCTGGTCCAGCCGCCCGCTTTATGCTTTCCCTCCGGTCTCTCTGCTACCACAGGTGCTTCAGAGAATCAGAGAAACGCAGCACTCGGTGCTCCTCATAGCCCCGCGCTGGGAGGGTCAGACTTGGTTTCCGGAGCTCACGCAGCTGTCACAGACAGCGCCGTGGCCCATTCCAGTCAGAGCAGATCTCCTCTCCCAAGCTCGCGGCACGATCTGGCATCCCCACCCAGAGCGCTGGGCGCTACACGCGTGGGTGCTCAACAACTACCCGTTGCTTTGCCAGAGGGAGTGTTAAACACGATCATGCAGGCTAGAGCGGCTTCTACCAGAAGGCTCTATGCGTCAAAATGGTCTGTGTTCTTAAAGTGGTGCACCGAAAAGGGTCTGGACCCACGGTTATGCGAGGTTCCCTCCTTGCTAAATTTTCTACAAGAGATGCTGGACAAGGGCAGATCCCCGTCCACTCTTAAGGTGTATGTGGCAGCCGTCGCGGCGTTTGCTGAACCCCGGCGCGGCCAGTCACTGGGCAAAGATGGGTTGGTCGTCCGCTTCCTCAGGGGAGCTAGACGGATGAACCCCCCACGCCCCCCTTCGGTGCCGATTTGGGACCTTTCCATAGTTCTTGATGCTATGAAAGTCCCCCCATTCGAACCGTTAAACACCGTGGACCTAAAGTACCTGTCGCTAAAGACCGTTTTTCTACTCGCGCTCGTGTCAGTAAAACGGGTGGGAGACCTACACGCGCTGTCCACCAGTGCGTCCTGTCTCGAGTTTGGACCTAATGACTCCTTAGTCGTTCTCAAACCTAGGCATGGTTATGTCCCCAAAGCGAACGGCACCCCGTTCAGGGCACAAGTTATATCCCAATCGGCTCTGCCTGCATCCGATAGCGAATCTGATTCTAATCTCCTATGTCCGGTCAGGGCCCTGAGATTATACGTTACTCGCACTGCTCCGGTCAGACGATCCGAGCAGCTTTTTGTTTCGTTCGGTGGGCGCACCAAGGGGTTGGCTGCCTCGAAACAGTCCCTATCCAGATGGATTGTTGATGCCATTGCGGCAGCATATGCATCTAAAGACCTGCCATGCCCTCTGGGCATCAGGGCTCATTCCACTAGAGGCATGGCCTCATCGTGGGCATGGTCCAGCGGAATTTCCATTCACGACATTTGCGTGGCAGCAGGGATGGGCTTCCACCTCCACCTTTGTCAGATTTTACAATCTGGAAGTACCCGCCTTGCAGGCTAAACTACTAGCAGTCTAGTGTGTTTTTCAGCTCTTCTGGTTGAGCTGCACTATAGGGGGTTAATTACACAGACCGTGTTCGCTCTGTCCCTCTCTATCATGTGCTTATGTACTACACAATCACCGGCCCGCTCCGCTGGCCTTTTGTCACAAGTACATTTATTCATTCCCACTTATAGAGTTCCCCGGGGTCCCCCCTGGGACTAATAGTGGATGCTTAGCACGCACGGCGTTGACCAGGTGTTCCCGTAGCGTAAGCTAGCTTACGCAATACGAGAGAACCTCTCATAAGAGAACGAATCGGTTACCTAACGTAACCTCGGTTCTCTCTAGATGAGGGAACGAGTATTGCGTTCCTGGCCGTGCTTGTGCTACTAGCGTTTTTCGCTTCAGTATATGAAAAAACCAGAGTATTCAGCCTATTTCGGGGAATTCATAGTCTCGTCCACACCCGTTTCGGCGGGCGGTGACGTAATGAGAGCGAGTCAGACTCTCATTGGTCGCAGGTTCACTCGCACTCCCTCATAGGCTTAAGTAGTTCTCCGTGAGCGAACCAATGAGCGGCTAGCTAGCCCTCTCATGGTCTGCTGCAGCTGAACTGCGTTGACAATGGATACAAAATTATAGGATCATTTTTTGGCTTCAATTTCTCAGAAAGATGAAATCTTTCCCGTAGCATAAGCTAGCTTACACAATACTCGTTCCCTCATCTAGAGAGAACCGAGGTTACGTTAGGTAACCGATTCGTTTCCATGGACTTCCATTGCTTGGACAAGAAATGCAATGAACCAAAACTGTTTTATTACCAGCATTATTCAAAATATCTTCTTCTGTGTTCTGCAGAAGAAAGAATGACACAAAAGTTATGAATGATGACAAAGTAAACAATTTTTAGTGAACTAAAATGAATTAATGACACTGATCACACAGTCACACACCTTTGAGGAACTAAAAACCTTAGAAACACAAAATGGTTTAGTATACAAAGAAACTATTGTATTTTTTTATTATTATTATATTCATTTATTATTGCTATTTTATTCATTTATTTGCTCTTGCTATATCAGATAACCTTACAAAGCAAACCGCCCATCTGTAGTTCATGGCCTTCATCCATTTAAACTGTTATGGAATTGTTTAAATTAATGTGTAATAAGCAAATGTGAAGAATGGCATTATCAATCTTATTCATTTTATCTGTATAATGTATTTCCACATCAAGGGTAAATGCTGGCTTTTTACTGGAGGATGGAATCAAGATCTTGAAGAGGTTAAACACAAGACCAAGTTGTATGATGACATTTAATGGGTTTGTATTGGTTTATCATTATATAGTTGATAAACTTAGAAAGCCTATCATCTTCGAGTATATAAAACGATACTATGGCAAATAAATGCCATGGGTCTGCAGAATTTGCATAGTGTAACTCCGCCCCACTCTGTGGGTATATAAGGAAGTGCGCTGGCAACATGCAGCTATGTTTTTGCCTCGGAGCCAAGAGAATCTCTTCACTCCACAAGCCAATTCTGAGTTACTCTTCCTCAACGATCATCTTTGAAACGAGCAAGCTCTCCGGTGTTGGTGTGACGGCATTTCCAGCGAGTGCACATTACCCTGCTGATCTGTTCAGTGATCTGACAGTTAGTGTGTTTCTCCCTGTTCGCTTCAGCATCCGCCCCTATCGTCCTCCTCTGTCACAGAGTTCTCGGATGACAGCACGCGCTGCCCACGGGCCACGCTCCTCTCATCCCCCTCTGTCTCCAGACCCCTGTCAGAGCACGCGTGGGATGCTGGTCCTTCCCTGGCCTTCTCTGGCAGGACGCGGTTAATGACCGTGCCTCCGCACAGGGCCGCTATTCCACCCTCGCCTGGGGCAGTCATTCCGCCTCGCTGCACCATCGGCGGTACGTCTGTGGTTCGAATGACCCCGTTGGTACAGTTTCTGGAGGCCTGGCTAGAGCTTCCCAGACTGCCCCGCTGGGTCGCGAGAACCATCAGGCTCGGCTACGCGTTTCAGTTTGCGCGATCTCCTCCCCGCTTCAGGGGAGTCCACTTCACTATGGTCGGTGGCAATGCCCCTGTCATGAGAGCAGAGGTCAACACCCTACTGGTGAAGGGTGCGATCGATGTCGTTCCTCCAGCCGAAATTAGGTCCGGCTTCTACACCCCTTACTTCATTGTACCAAAGAAAACCGGTGGGTTATGGCCAATCCTCGACCTGCGCGTCTCGAACCGCTCCCTTCACAGGCTACCGTTTAAGATGCTCACGGCCAAACACATCCTCCAGTGTGTGCGGCCGCAGGATTGGTTTGCAGCGATCGACCTGAAGGACGCCTACTTCCATGTCTACATTCTTCCTCGACACAGACCGTTCCTACGGTTTGCTTTCGAGGGGCGGGCATACCAGTACGCGGTTCTCCCATTCGGGCTAGCCCTGTCTCCTCGTGTCTTCACGAAGGTCGTTAAGGCAGGCCTTGTTCCTATCCGGGAACACGGGGTTCGCATCCTGAACTATCTTGACGACTGGCTAATCCTAGCTCACTCTCCAGATCAGGTTTGCGAACACAGGGACCTAGTGCTCCGACACCTAGCTCGTTTGGGCCTTCTGGTCAACTGGGAGAAGAGCAAACTCTGCCCCGTGCAGAGGATCTCTTTTCTTGGTATGGAGATTGACTCGGTCGCCATGTGCGCGCAGCTTGCGTATGGCATCCGCAGCCGCAGTAACGCCGCTCGGATTGCTTCACATGAGACCGCTTCAGCTTTGGCTTCACGATCGAGTCCCGAGGTGGGCATGGCAACACGGCACGCGCCGAGTTCCAGTGACTCCGGCCTCCCGTAAAATCTTCACCCTGTGGTCGAACCTCAGCCTTCTACGGGCCGGAGTGCCCTTAGAACGAGTTTCATGGCATGTTGCTGTGTCAACAGATGCCTCCACCATGGGCTGGGGTGCCATGTGCAATGGACATGCTCCAGCTGATTTGGGATCAGTTCGGGGACGCACAGGTAGATCTTTTTGCCTCCCACGACTCGTCCCATTGCGACCTGTTTTATTCCCTGACCGAGGGCACGCTCAGCACTAATGCACTGGCGCACAGCTGGCCGCGGGGCCTCCGCAAGTATGCGTTTCCCCCAGTCTTGCGCAGACCTTGTGCAAGATCAGGGAGGACCAGGAGCAGGTAATATTGGTTGCCCTGTATTGGCACAACCGCACCTGGTTCTCAGAACTAGTACTCCTCGCGACAGCACCTCCCTGGCCAATTCCTCTGAGGAAGGACCTGCTATCTCAGGGACGGGACACCCTATGGCACCCTCGTCCCGATCTTTGGAACCTCCACGTGTGGCTCCTGGATGGGACGAGGTAGGTTTGAGTACCCTACCACCAGCGGTGGTGGCTACCATCACTTCCGCTAGAGCATCGTCCACGAGACATGCCTATTCGTTGAAGTGGAACCTCTTCGTCAACTGGTGTTCTTCTAAAGAATCAAGAATCCAGAAATGCCCGATCAGTGTCGTGCTTTCCTTCCTGCAAGAAGAGTTGGAGCGAAGGCTGTCTCCCTCCACCCTGAAAGTGTATGTTGCTGCCATTGCCGCACATCACAATGCAGTTGAAGTTGAGTTTCTGGGAAAGCACGACCTGATCATCAGGTTCCTGAGAGGAGCGAGAGACTAAATCCTCATCGCCTTCCTCTCGTTCCCTCTTGGGACCTCTCAGTGGTTTTAACTGCCCTGCAGAGTGCTCCTTTTGAGCCTCTGCAATCAGTGGAGCTTAAGTTCCTGTCAATGAAGACAACGCTCCTGGTTGCATTGGCCTCCATCAAGAGGGTAGGGGACCTGCAGGCATTCTCAGTTGATGAAGCGTGCCTGGAATTCGGGCCGGCTAACTCTCACGTGATCCTAAGACCCTGGCCTGGATACGTGCCCAAGGTTCCCACCACACCCTTTCGAGATCAGGTGGTGAAACTGCAAGCGCTGCCCTTGGAGGAGGCATACCCAGCCTTGGCACTGCTCTGTTCAGTACGCGCCCTTTGTGCTTACGTAGACAGAACGCGGTGTTTCAGGACCTCTGACCAGCTCTTTGTCTGTCATGGTGGGTAGCTGAAGGGAAAGGCTCTCTCCAAGCAAAGGTTGTCTCACTGGATAGTGGACGCCATTGCTTTGGCATACCAGCAGCAAAGTTGACCATGCCCCCTTGGTGTGACGGCCCACTCCACCCGGAGTGTGGCATCCTCTTGGGCTCTAGCGCATGGCGCCTCGCTAACAGACATCTGTAGAGCTGCAGGCTGGTCGACACCTAACACATTCGTGAGATTCTACAATCTCCGAGTGGAGCCAGTTTCTTCTCATGTACTCGCTTCAACTAGCCGGTACTAGATTCTGCACAGGTGTCTTCGCTTGCTCGCCATTCCTCTCCACGGACGCTTGGCTAGGTGCCTCCATGTGCACGGTTCCCTCTCTGGGTGATCCCCACATGTGTATTTCCACTGTAAGCCTCCTTGAGTCTAGAATGGCGTCTACGCTAATATTAGTCTCTCTGTTTATACCGAGGTTTACAGCAGTCCGCCGTATCCAGGCCGTATCCAGATCCGATAAAGGACCAGCGCCTGGACGCGACAACAACGCACTCCTGAAATGTCAACTAGTTTTCTCCGTTTCCTGAAGTGAGGTGGACCCCAGCCGTATCCAAATCAGATGGGTGATCTGCACCTGGACCTAACCATGACGCATCCCTGAAGTGCCAGCCTCATCAGCCCTGTGAAGGCCTCATCGGCACGGCAAATCTGACTTCTGACCAGTAACGCTGCCTAGATCATTATCATACACTGTTCGCTCGTTGGCCAGAGGAGAACTGGCCCCCGACTGTGCCTGGGTTCTCCCAAATTTTTTTTCTCTATTCTGTCACCTGATGGAGTTTTGGTTCCTTGCCACTGTTGCCTTGGCTTTTGGCTTACTTAGTTGGGGACTTTTAATATTCAACAATATTATTGATCTGCCTTACTTAAGTGGACAATGATGCAATTTTCTTCTAGAAACAAACTTTGTTGTATTATTTTCATGTTATCAATGTGAAGCGGCTTTGATACAATCTGTATTGCAAAAAGTGCTATATAAATAAAGGTGACTTGACTTGACTTGAGCATGTGTCTTTCCCTCGGCAACCCCTGGGGTTGAAATATTCCATCTGCGGCTGGACACCCCAGTGTTTCTCCATATGCTTCCTTCGGTCATATGTGTATTCCTAAGTAACCCCCCCCCCCCCCCCCCCCCCCCCCCGGGCTGGCATTAATTGCATATTTCTCTGACATATGACAAATGCTACCCAGTGTACCTTGGTATTCCTGTGTTAAGTAGGAGTCCTTCGTCCGTGCCAGTCTCACGACAGGGAGCTCAGACTTATGCAGGGCACTGGGAGACAGTTGAGAGGTGGCGTATTAGACTAGGAACCCCATTCGTCGTCACCCGACGTAACTCGGAGTGACTACGAAAGGGAACGTCTCGGGTTACGTATGTAACCCTCGTTCCCTGAGTAGGGAACGGAGACGTTACGTCTCCCTGCCACTTCCGTTGTACTGCTGGGAACGCCTGAGTTCAGTCTCGGCTCCTCAGCGAAGACATATCTGCATGTTGCCAGCGCACTTCCTTATATACCCACAGAGTGGGGCAGAGTTACGCTATGCAAATTCCGCAGACCCATGCCATTCCTTTGCCATAGGCTCGTTTTATATACTCATAGATGATAGGCTTTCTAAGCGAAACCCCATTCGTCGTCATCCAACGTAATGTCTCCGTTCCCTACTCAGTAACCGAGACGTTTTCTTTACATCCCTAGATCTCATAGTTTATTTATCATAGTAATTAACAATTCAATAACAACTTAAATGTTGATCTGTTTCTCACAAAAATTATTGTTATAACAATAATTAAAAGCAAATATCAGGTTTGTTAAAGACTCTGTACTGATGCTGTGCTTTGTGCTTTCTGATTATGAAGGTTCATTTGCAATGAACCATCTCAAAAATGCACAAATTATTGTGACCATCGATCTCGCTGCAACCAGGAGGTGAAGATTCATCTGAATGACCAGGGCTTTTCCATGAAGACTTTGTGAAAGTAAGTTAAGACCGAGATTAACACTTAATAAACTAAACCAATAAAAGCACCAATACAAAATGAGAACCGTAATATGACAAGAGCCAGTAACACAAAAGTTTTCTTATGATTTATAAAATTTCATTTGAACATTGCATACTAAATGTTGATCCTATCCTACAGGTCACCTTCTTCATATTTCTCTGTCATGATTTATCTCTTGTCTCACCATTTCTAAGGCTCTCGTGTTGGGACTAATGGTACAGCTTTACCGCTTGGAGAAAACTGCAAAAGCAACATCTTTACCTGAAGCTGTGGAAGTGAATAAAGACACCAAACAACTCTGAACTCATTTACATGCATTGTAATCATAATAGTTGTGTGTCCATTTATTTATATATTGTTTTTCTAAGCACCTTTTACAAGAGTTTTACAATGTTGATGCTTTGTCTACATATAATACTTTAGAGCAGAATGATTTTTTAGAGTGCATGGTTTATTTGCATTTGAGATTTGCTTCATATAGATCACATGACTGTGATGGTATTAAATAAAATTGTATATAGTTGTTGGGTTGTTCAGTTAGGCTGTGATTATAAATCTGTAAGGTTTTGTACAATTTATAACATTTTGGTGTACTAACCAAACTAACAAGCCTATTTACTAATTGGTGATGTTTATTAATGCTAACACACATATACAAACACACACACACACACACACACACGTATACATATTGTCATAATATAACCTTGTTGTGACCCTGTTCAGACCCTGTTGCCTGGTCTGATTTCTGTTGAGACATTCAGATGGTAGAGTCAGAATTTGGCGTAAACAGAATGAGAACATGGATCCATCATGCCATGTTAACACTGTGCAGGCTGGTGGTGGTGCTGTAATGGTGTGGGGGATGTTTTCTTGGCACACTTTAGGCCCCTTAGTGCCAATTGGGCATTGTTTAAATGCCACGGCCTACCTGAGCATTGTTTCTGACCATGTCCATCTCTTTATGACCACCATGTACCCATCCACTGATGGCTACTTCCAGCAGGATAATGCACCATGTCACAAAGCTCGAATCATTTCAAATTGGTTTCTTGAACATGACAATGATTCACTGTACTAAAATGGCCCCCAGAGTCACCAGATCTCAACCCAATAGAGCATCTTTGGGATGTGGTGAAACGGGAGCTTCGTGCCCTGGATGTGCATCCCACAAATCTCCATCAACTGCAAGATGCTATCCTATCAATATGGGCCAACATTTCTAAAGAATGCTTTCAGCACCTTGTTGAATCAATGCCACGTAGAATTAAGGCAGTTCTGAAGGCAAAAGGGGGTCACGAATGAAGCCACACAATGGTGACGAAGGAGTTAAAGGGATATTTCACCCAAAAATGAAAATTCTATCATCATTTACTCACCCTCAAGTTGTTCCAAGCCTGTATGATTTTCTTTGTTCTGCTGAACACAAAGGAAGATATTTGGAAGAATGTTTGTAACCAAACAGATCTCGATCCCCATTGACTACCATAGTATGTATTTTTTCCTACTATGGAAGTCAATGGGGACCGAGATCTGTTTGATTAAAATATTCTTCCAAATATCTTCCTTTGTGTTCAGCAGAACAAATAAACACATAGAGGTTTGGAACAACTTGAGGGTGAGTAAATGATGAAAGAATTTTCATTTTTGGGTGAACTATCCCTTTAATATCAAGTTTATAAGAAAGAAAAACTTGTGGCTTTTAACTCAGGTTTCACTTGCTATTTGAGTAAAATTAAAACATAATACTTACATTTAAATGTGAATTTGCCGTCCACCACCGAACTCTCGGCCGTCATTTTTTTTTTTTAATAAACATTCTGTCGTCACCGGCACACGATGGTCTTACGGGGTTGGAACAACATGAGGGTGAGTAATTAAATTACATAATTTTCATTTTTGGTTGAACTAACCCTTTAACTCTACTGACAGACAGAATTAGTGGCTGCTGTAACTTAAAGATCTGCCGCTGCTGACAGGATCTAACGCATCTCATTTTCTCATTTACTCTTATTCATTGAAGACTTTATTTAACTAATTTAAGACTGCTTTTCTGTTATGAGGACACTCGACAAATCAGACATTTTGGCATAAATTTGTGTTATTGTTTGTTCAAGTGCGAAAGAGAACTGCCCAGCAAAACTGATTCTGTCGTGCTGTCTGTGCGCTCGATACTGGCGCGAGTCTTTCTGTGCGTTGTGTGTTTAAACGCACACATTTCACATTTACAATATATATTAGCTTATTTTGAACATGTTTTATATATATAGGATATATATATATATATATATATATATATATATATATATATATATATATATATATATATATATATATATATATATGTATATATATATATATATATATATATATATATATATATCAAACATGTTCAAAATAAGCTAAACTAACTAACTAAAATTAATATGTAGCTGCAGATAGGTTACTCAAACGATTACAATCGAAAAGTAGGCTATATTTTATGTCGATTTTAGCCACTTCTTTTGTCAGGCCTATCATATTGTAATGATATAGCGTATTATGTTACATTAACATATTAATATTATTGTAATATATCTTTTTTATGCTTTATTGTCATAGTAATATATTAATATACATTATATGTTACTATACTATACGATTTGATTTCCAAAACACACACACACACACACACACAAATGCGTCATTGACCGTTCGAGATTAGCTTGATTGCGCTTTATGATAACACCTGGCTAGTCAAAAATCTAATTTCTGGAGAGCCGTGATACTTCGACCATGGAAACTTCTGATCATCATTCAAGACAATTATTGTGTTATAGGTGGTATTTTGTTAATTTAGTGTGTTAACTGTTTGTTGCCTTTTTTTCTTTTTTTCTCGTGATTTCATCTTCCCATTTACTTCAATTTACTTGTTGCTAGCATGCGAAAATGTCTTGCTGTGTAGCATACATGTGTTCTAAGAGACAAGTCTCTTCTTCCGAGTTAAGCTTTCTTGCCACAGCTACTAGAAGACATATTTTAATATTCATAGTAGGCTTAACAGTAATATAACATTCTGATATAAGATATAAAGTGACCAGTCGTCCAAAATCAAAATATTTGATGTAGGATTTGAGGTATAAACCACACACTATAAATATGATAAAGAAGCAGAAACAGATAGTTGCAGTAAAGTAAGATATTTTAATAAGTTGAAGAAACGTGTGTGTTTTACATTTAAATTGCTTCCTGATATCATGTGCGCAAACATAAATAACATATATTTATATATAAAACAGTTATGTCCGGGAGAAAAATTTATGAATTAACTTCAGATTGGATTGCGCTAAAAGTAAGTTTCGTGCCTCTTACAAGTGCTTTTGAACTCCTTTCTGATCTGAATGGTATGTGGAAAACACTTGAGTTGAGGGAGGGAGAAAACACTTGGGGAAGACTTCTTCTAGTGTCTAGAATGCAACTGAATGCCTTTTCAAGCATTTCAATACTTGAAAAACCACAGGAAACTACTTTTAGACACAAAATTACTTGATTTACAGAGGGTCTATTTGCACGTCTATTAATATAAACGTTACCTGAGGTCATTTTCCTGGACCTTTTTACAGAAGGTAAAAGTCGCCATAATCTTTACATTGTCCGTAATGATTACTGAGATGCACATTCGGACGGGAATAAAATAACCTAGAAGCTCTTGTAATTATTACTTTACGTTACCCCACCTCTCCATGTCAGGTGAACACCGGCTGGTGCAGTAAACGTTGCCTAGCTAACGTTAGCTGGCTACGATTTCAGTACAGTAATATCAAAGATTCTTGCTCCTTCTCAATTATCTGGTAATATTCTATTCACAAAATACAACCAAAAGTATGGTAATGTTAAAAGTAATCCCCCGGGCCCAATTTGCGATGGTCCGCCGATTAAAACAGGAAAATACGCCACAGTGCTCTAGCATCTTATCTGCTGCCACGCAACAAAACTAGGAATACGACCAGTTCAAGATGACGGCTGCATTTCTCAGTGCCCAGCGGCCAATAGGGCATTTAGTCTCATAGCTGTGTCCCAATGTGAAGGCTGCATCCTCCGAAGGCCGCATTTGAAGGCCGATTGCATCACAGCGGCGCGACGGAGGATTTGTGGTATTTTTTGAAAAAACTGCTGCCCATTCATTTTGTGAATACATTTAGGGTTGATTTAAGTTCTTATAAATAGTTAACCCTACTAATGTGACCCACCGTTCTATCCTTAACGATTATTTATTTTTATTACGAAATCCCAAAATTGTCATCTCTTGGATATGTTGTTAATTTCTTTACTTTATCCTCTTTTTCTTGTTGAATTTAACTCTCGTTTCATCCCTCACGTCTAGGCCTATAAATAACAAAAAAAGCATTTTTTAAATGTATTATAATCAATTATTTAAGAAAATATATCTTATAATCAAAGATATCTTATAAGATTAAGATATTCAACCTAGGTTCTTTTTTCCTGTGTAAAAAATCTAATATTATGTATGCAAACCCATGATTGAGATTATATACACCTAGAGCCCTACAGCCCTATCTAGAACGGGTTTCCTCAGTGTTTGTAAAGTCTGCACAAAGGGCAGCTGTGCAAAGATTCGCCTTTGGAGAAAACTGTTGATTTTATACTCGAAAAAGTTAAGTATCATTAATATTAAAAATAATATTACCCCAGAATGAATTGCATTGCTTTCCCACCCCATAACATACAATAATAACAACAATAAATGCTGACCAATACTTTATTATATTACTTTTTACTGAAAATGATATAATTCAATAAAACAAACAAAATGTAATGTCATATGACATAGCTATGCATGATTGAATACACACTCTAGATGTGTATATAGTGAACATATCTACATTTTCATTCAAACAATTAAATAAAGCATTAATTAAATAATTATATTTTATTTACTGACAACAATGAGAAATATGAATAAATTAGTAAAAGAATGAATGAAAGTCCCCATCACACAATAAGCAAATGCATATACAATTCAACACATGAAACAAAGCTTTATTCAAACTAAAATCATGTATAGGCTACAGGCGCTGAACCCCACATCCTTCTGCCATCTCATCACAGCGGATCCCATTCTGCAGCTTTATTCTGATGAATCAGCTGACCGCCAGAGGTGAGCCGTGCCTTCGTGCCGGAGGTTGTTGCGTGATGTGTTGTGCTTCACAATCTGAGGCAATAAGGGCAGGTGGAGTGATGGAGGGTCTCATCCATGGCACCACTCAGTGCTCACACCAGCCTGCTGACATTTCAGATCCTACAAAAATGCACAAACATAACACAAAAGCAGTCATTTTAACTGCACAATGTCATTTGATTTCAGTATTATTTAGAGGACAAAAACGTTCCCCTTCAGGGACTACCGCTGCGTGTAATCGCAGTGGGAACACCCTCCAGTGTGACACGTCTGAAGCATGAATGAAATCAGTCAATGGAGAGAATGAGCGTACGGCGAGTGACATCATCGACCAGGAACCTATAAATATCCCCTGAGCCTACAAGCCGCCAGCTTTTTATACTTCAGCTCTGTGTGTCTGAAATCTTTCGATTGTGTTTCTCTGTTTTAGGCAGGAGTTTTCACTATATATATATATATATATATAATATATATATATATATATATATATATATATATATATATATATATGTGTGGGTATTGCGTTCCCTCCCTGAAGGGGAACGTCCCGGGTTACGTATGTAACCCTAGTTCCCGGAAGGGATGGACGCTATGTGTCCTGCCATTCTCCCGGCATCCCCTTGGGTCGCTTGCTTCAGTAATTTTAAGCTGGCGGCTTGTGTGCTCAGGGGATATTTATAGCTTCCTGGTCGATGACGTCACTCGCCGTACGCTCATTCTCTCCATTGACTGATTTCATTTATGCTTCAGAAGACGCGTCACGCTGGAGGGCGTTCCCACTGCGATAACACGCAGCGTCCGTACCTTCGGGGAACTAGGCTTACGTACGTAACCCGTGACGTTTTTTTTTTTCACAAATGCCGCCATCATCTTCCCTTCCAGGTCCTGCTTCACCACAAAAGATCTGCAGCAAATGCACAGAAATCAAGAATCAGAAAAGTGCTGTTATAGCTCTGTTTGAAATTACAATAATTAAAATAAACTACAACTTAATATTTAAATAGTTGTTGTTATTCATTTCTGTAGTATACTCACTCAAAGCCTTTGATGGCAGCATTCAGCTTCATGATCTACTCCACCGATAAACACACATCTGTACATCTGTCCCTGTAACATCCAGACAAGACTCACTTACCCTCTGTGATTTATGAGCTCAAAACTACATTTACATGTTGAGGTTGTTTTAACTTTTTATCCAACATAAATGTTCCTCAATTTATCAACAGTAATGGACAAATAAAATAGATAACTTATGTTTATTTACTTTACAGATTTGTTCTACATAACAGCACACATACATCACTCAGAAGTCTATTTCATGTTGTGAGTGCTCTTCTGCAATACTGAAGATTTTCCTGTCAGATGTAAATAGACATTTAAAATAAAAGTCTTTAAGATGTATGGTTTATGTAAATCCACGTTAGAGACGTAACTTACGTGTCCTTACTGAAGCTCGTTAGCTAACATTATACATAATAATACGTGTTTTTACAGCAAAATCACAACTATACTATACTGTGTAACGTCTTTACACCTTCAACAATTCAACAGTTTACTCTACAGTAGTTTAACACATGCAATTTTAATACAAGGAACCCTGTTTACTCACATTTGACAGCACCCGCGTCGTCGATCTCTACGATGTTATGACAATGACGTATCCTCTCATGTGGCCTCCTGGGATAGAAGAGTATCCATCGGAGGAGCACTCGAAAATCTGTCTGGAACAAGGGGCGTTTGCAGACTCCATTTGTCCATTATTTATTTCTAAAGAATCACGACAATGTATAAAGGGCTCCATCACCTTCTATGTTACATTATGGCCCCGTAGAAACAGTTTTTGTAAAAATAGGCTAACGATTGCATCATAACCACTCGACTCTCTGTTGTGCTGTACAGAAATACCGTACAGACAGGAGGAGAAGCTCACAGGCAATCGGGGGGGGAGTCCCGTCAAGAGAGAAGCCCATAGATAATGAGTCCATAAAAGCAATGGGGCAAAATATTTCAACAAAGTTTTTGGGGAATTGGAAATAATTCGTTATGAGAACTCTTTGCTCAAGCTCGCCGTCTCTGCAAGATTAACATTGGCAATTTTCACGCACAGCTACTAGAAGATTTACTGTCAGACAGGTTGCTCACGTCATCAAGCTTAGTTTGAGTCGGTTTGAGTCTGCGCGTCAGGAATGGAAGTGCTCAAAAAAATCGCTAAAAATGGGCTTCAACTGTCTCAACTGAGTTCCAATGAGATGGCCGGAAGCAGTAAGCCATCCGGGAACTTCTTGCTTACTCTTTTATGAATACTGATGTTTCGAACGTACTGCTACCTTCACGTACTGTTTTCGCCTACTATATAGTAGGAAAGTAGGCATATCCGAACGCACTTAAGTCCGAATCTCGCGATAATTAGTATGTCACCCAGGTAATTCTCGCCTACTCTTTTATGATTCGAACATACTTTTCGCTCGCCTACTCTTTGTCCCATACTATATAGTAGGAAAGTATGCGGTTTCGAACGCAGCCCTAGTGTTTATTAAGAAAGTGACTGATATGGCTATTTTGTGATATTTAAAGAGATTAGGGTCTACATAAGGTGAATCTGCAGCTTTAAAGGGATAGTTCAGCCTGAAATTTAAATAATGTCATCATTGATTTACCCTCAAGTTGTTCCAAACCTGTATGAATGTCTTTCTTCTGCTGCACACAAAAGAAGATAAGGTGAATAATGTTGGCAACCAGACAGTGTTGATATTAGCCATTGACTTCCATGGTATTTATTTCCTATATGGCCACCATCAACTTTCTGGTTACCGACATTCTTTAAAATATCTTATTTTGTGTTCAACAGAAGAAAGAAACTCATACAGGTTTGGAACAACTTGAGGGTGAGTAAATGATTACAGAATTTTCATTTCAGGCTGAACTATCTCTTTAAAGAAATTTTAATTGAAAAAAACTAAGATCTTTTTTATTCTACAAGATAGAAGTGTTATTTGAATGCTGTAGTTTCACAGAAAATGAACTGAGAAATTGAATGGCTATAGCTCAGAGGTGTTTGTTCCTTTGTGTTTGTTATAGCAGAGCTTGAAGTGTTTAGGACACATGTTGACATCACAGGGTATTCAGCTGGATCAGGAACATCTCTCTGCAATAATAGATGCACCTGCACAATCGGATGCTGTTCAGTTACGTTCTCTGCTGGGTCACCTCTCATGGTACAACACATTTATATAGCGATGCCTCTGCGTGCGTGTCTGAGAGATGAGAGTGGATACGCTGGTCTGATGAAGCTCAACAAAGCTTAGCTGATGTAAAAAAGCTACTTTTACACAGTTCTGCTCTTGCACTATTTGACCCAGGGCTGCCAGTGGTCATTTCTACTGACGTGTCTGCTTACGGACTGGATGCTGTCTTCACACAAATAAGCACTGATGATCAAGAACGGACTGTCGCTTTCGCATACAGAACAGTCACCCCAGCTGACAGAAATACTCCACTGTTGAAAAGGAGGCTCTGGCGTGTGTTTGCGCAGTGAACGGTGGAGGACATATTGTGTGGTGGCAGATTTACTCTGTGACTGACCATCAAGCCTTGACGACGCCGCTGACCACAGAAGCGACTGATAGAGCTGGTATGTGCATAGCTCGGTGGGCTGCTCGGTTGCTCAGTTTTAATTACGCAGTTGAGTATCGTGCTGGATCTGAGAACTACACTGCAGACTGTTTGTCTCGCCGGCCCCTGCCTCTTACTCCCGATGCTGAGTCAGATACAGAGCCCGGGTTTGTTGCTTTACTGTCCACTGGTCCGACTGCCATATCTCAGGATGAGTTTGCTGCTGCCTCTCCCCGTTATCCTGAACTCTCTGCACTGTGCACACAAACTACGCGTGGCTGGCCTTCATCTCCTGCTACTCTGGATCCTGTTCTACACCCGTACTACAAACTAAGACATGAGTTCAGTGTGCAAGCTGATTCTGTGTTTAGAGTCTCGACTGCTGGTACCTGGAGTCTACAAACTAAAGCCCTATTCTATGGCGATAAACATTGTGGGCCGTTTCGAGACTGCTGTCTGGGACTGTCGATACGCTCTGACACTCACTGACTATTATAGTAAATGTCCCGAGGTAGCCTTTACTGCATCTGTTGCAACACAACAGGTGACTGCTTTTCTTACCTCTGTCTTCAGTAGACATGGCTCTGGTGATAATGGGCCTCCGTTTCTTGAAAGAGAGACATTAAGCACATTCACACATCCGTGTATATTTGTGTTCTTAAAAGTACAATTCAATCAGCAATACAATCAGCATCATGGAAAGCAACAGTGACTGACTTTCTGCAGATCTATCGTGCTACACCTCGAGCTGTGACCGATGTTTCCCCCTTCAAATTACTTCATGGGAGGAAAAAGCGTTCCCGCCTCAATGTCCTGAAACCCTCCCCTTCTGGTCATGAACCTGAACAACTGCAGAAGCGTGTTTCCACACGTCAGGATGTCATGAAATCTCGCTTTGACAACAAGCATCGAGTGCATCATTCTTCTTTCCAAAAAGGGGATAAAGTGCACATAAAAAAGTCAGTACATGTACCAAAAGGACATCAAAAATTCACAAGGTTTGCCCTTACACCGTCCTCTTAGATGATGGAAAGAAGTGCATGATCGTGTCTCGCTCCTGTGCCGACTAATGCACTGGATAATGGACTGACCACCAATGCTGAAAACCTGATTCCCTCTCTCGCTCCAGCGTCTGGAAATTCAGTGTCTTCTGATGCTTGTCCACGTGAGACACGTCAAAGACACGAGCCGGGTTTGCTAAAGGACTGTGTGTATTAGTCACAGAAACTGACATGGACTTTTGCAACTCACACTCACATGAACATTCAAGAACTGAATAGTAGTTGAGTAGTTTTGTTCATATTGTTTATTTTAAATGCTCCTTTTCATTCATGTAATAATGTGTTGGTTAGTGTATTCTTCATACACATGTGAAATTGTTGATACATTACTGATTTGATGCTCTTTATTTCTATTTCTTGTCAATTGTTGGCTACAGAAAGAATTAATTTAACTAAGAGGGGAATGTGTGATGTTCTTACATTAATGCACCACTAGATGACACTCAAGCTTCTTGAGTTAGACTTACATGTGCAGTAAGAGGAGAAGTGAGAGAGACTGAGCGTGTGCTCGCATGTTATCCTGCTTGTGCATAAGAGTTATTAAAAGATTCCTGAAAGGAATATACTTGCTTGTGCTTTTTGTCATGAAGACATAACAAAATCGATTTTACAAATGTAACAATTGTGGTCTCAGATAAATATGACATCTTTTATTCCTACTCTACAGAGGTCAGATATGTCTGAATCTCAGGAGTATATCTTTGATCAAGTATAGATATCTCTGTAAATGCAAACAAAATTGATGTTCTTTATTTCATTCAAGACCTTAAACCAAAATCAGCTTGGCCTCTATGAAAACTGAACATGTGTTTATATTTTATAACCTCAATTACCACATCCAGAGCTGACTATGAAAACTCAGATTCTAGCGGTTGAGGACATAGGCCTAATGAAAGTCTTTATCTTAAATGTGAGGTCCACTGTAAAGACTGAATTGTAATGTTAAACATCAAAGTATAGGTTTATGATTAACTATTTTAATATTGAACAAACTAATACAGTAAACAAATATTTTCTTGAAGTGCCTTTAAACCATACCTGTAATAAGAACTCCCAATATTGATATTTTTGGCAGCCAACTTTAAAAAAAAATTGCTATTGCTAAATTGCTAAAAAAAAATTGGTACTTCCTACCCAGTGGAAGTTGGTTGCAGGGGCTTCACTGGAACCTCCATCCAGCGACTCCTCAAGACCCTTGGCATCAGAGGTGCCAAACTGGAGAGAGTACTCAAAGAGCTGGCAGAAGAGGCAGAACAAGGGAGTTTTTGGCTCTGGCTCCGAAGAAAGGACAAGGCTTGGGGCAAAGACGGATCCTAAGGCTGACTGCAGGGGGCGGCAGGGAGACGTCCCTGCCGCTGCTCCACCACCCGGAGGTGTTCCGGGATTAAAGGAGCGAAACACCAGTGAAGGGCGGCTCCCGGCTGACGACCCTGCAGCCGGTCCAAAGGCACTGGCGGAAGTGCGTCAGGCAGAAATGCCTTGCAGGTGGTCTCACCTGTGCTTACAACTAGTCATTCTGGCTCACCAGTGACTACTGTGAACAGAGCAGTTGGCTGCCAGGAAAGACTGGTGGGCTGTCAGGGAAGACTGGCTGGCAGCAGGAAAGACTGCACCAGGGGCGGAGGGGCTAGTTACCCTGTCCACACGTTTGTGAAGCAACTGCCTCACAGACTCCCTAACTAACTACAAGCAGAATAAAAAGAAAACAGCCCGATGGTCCACCGAGAGGCGGGATGGAAGATGGACCAAACAGGACAGATAACCCGGTAACGACTGGAACGGACACAACGAACAAAGAAAGGATCCTAAGAGAATGCAGCTGTGGATGGAGCAAAGTGACCACTTACCTAGGCCTGCGAATCCATCAGGGGAAGGCAAAGTGTGGCAGGAACACCCAGGAGCAAGCTTGCACTGCAGCAGCAGATCAGACAAGGAGGAATAGTAGCCTGGTCGAGCACCACAGCGCCACCATTGCACCTGAGGGAATGACACCAGACCAGCCCCTACAAGTGGATACGAATCATCCTCCACAAGCCCAGCAGCCCGAATATCGTGACACCGCAAGTGATGAGCCCAGAAGAGCCACAGCTACGATACCTTGTCGGAAAGTCAAGATCAAATGGCCGAAAGCCAGCGAAAAGGACGAGTGGAGAATCTTCGACGAGAGCCTGCATACATCCCTCCAGAATGGCCTGAAAGGCAACACAATCGCTAAGCTGAACATCTTCGGCGACATCATCTACGAAGAGGGCAAAGCGAGATTTGGAGAGCTGCAGCAAAGGAAGAGCCTTCCAAAGCAGTGCGGTAGACGGGAGAGGGAAATACACCAGCTAGTGAAAGAGCGCCGCCTCCTACGAAAAGCGTGGAAAAGATCAGAGGACCACGAAAAGGAGGGCCTCAAAAACCTGTGGGACCAGATCCGAGGTAAACTTGGACAGTTAAGGAGAACAGAGAGGATCCGGAGACGCAGAAGCCGCAAGGAGAGAGCCAGGTCGAGCTTCTTCCGTGACCCTTTCAAATACGCACGTGGGTTACTGGAGGAAAAGAAAACCGGGACACTGCACATCACTGAACGGGAGTTGGAGGACCATATAAAAACTCAGACAAGCGACGAACTTAGGGAAATCCCCATTGGATCACCTGGCTACATTCCTAAACCACCTGAGCCATCATTAAAGTTCTATACCACCCCTCCAAAATGGTCCGAAATCAATCATGTGGTGTCTCGAGCAAGAGCTGCCTCAGCAGCCGGACCAAATGGGGTATCATATAAGGTCTACAAGAGATGCCCCATGACCTTGAGGCTTCTGTGGAAATGATGAGCGTTGCCTGGAAAACTAAATCTATCCCACCTGCATGGTGCAAGGCATTCACCACTTTCATCCCGAAAGAAAAAGACTCCCGAAACATCAACCAATTCAGAGGCATCGCGCTTCTGAATGTGGAAGGGAAAATTTTCTTTTCAGTGATGGCGAGCCGTTTGTCCAACTACCTCCTGGCCAACAAGTACATAGACACCAGCTGTCAGAAGGCAGGCGTACCAGGGTTTTCAGGCTGCGTGGAGCACTCAATGATGATCTGGGAACAGATCCAAACAGCCAAACGCAACAAGTCAGACCTCCATGTAGTTTGGCTCGATCTGGCTAATGCCTATGGGTCCATTCCCCACCAGCTCATCTGGTACTCCCTCAACTTCTTCCACATCCCACAATGCATCCAGAGTCTCATAACCACCTACTTCAGTAACCTCCAAGTGTGCTACTCTACATCAACAGCCACAACTGGGTGGTACCAACAGCAGAAGGGAATAGCCATGGGTTGTTCAATCTCCCCAATTCTCTTCACAGCAGCCTTTGAGGTCATCCTAGTTGGAGGAAGACAGATGGTTAAAGGAATCAGATCACCAGCAGGGCAGCGACTTCCGGCCATCAGATGCTACATGGATGACGTCACCACACTCCTACAGACAGCAGCGTGCACTCACAGACTCCTAAAGAGATTTGAGGAACTGTTGACATGGGCCAGGATGAAGATAAAGCCATCCAAATCCCGCAGTGTCTCAATCCGCAAAGGAGCCAGGAGAGACGACATCTCCTTCACAGTGGATGGCGAGGAGATTCCACGCCTGGCAGAACAGCCGGTGAAAAGCTTAGGAAGGCTATACACAGCTGACCTGTCAGACAAAAACATTGCATTCTCTGTGACTGCACAACTCACTGCTGGTCTGAAGAAGATCGACCAAAGCCCTCTACCTGGCAAGTTTAAGGTCTGGTGCTACCAGTTCACCCTGTTCCACCGCCTCATGTGGCCCTTAAAGCTGTGTGACATCCCCTCTTCAGCAGTTCTGAAGATGGATGCTACGGCAAACAATTATATCCGGAAGTGGCTAGGCCTTACCCCATGCCTGTCAAGGGCAGCTCTATTCGGAAGGAACACCTTAAGACTTCCGCTGAAAACCATCAGCTTGGGCTATAAACTGGAGAAGGTGAGACTGCTGTTCGAACTAAAAGATTCACCTGACCCAGTGGTACAGAGAACCAAAGTCCAAGTCAGAACAGGAAGAAGATGGGACGCATCACAGGCGTTAGACCAGGCCATAACCCGGCTGAAACACCAGGAAGTCGTAGGGGCGGTGCAATATGGCACGGCAGGTTTTGGATGGCGAACACCACCCAAGCCATGGTCCAAAGCCTCAAGGGAGGAAAGGAAACAGCTTGTGATTTCAGAAGTCAGAAGGGGGGAAGATGAGGGATACAAGGTCATGGCAGTAACCCAATCCCAGCAAGGCAGATGGACCACCTGGGAGGCTGTCACCGACAGGTCCATCACGTGGTCTGATCTATGGAGGTTGCCCCAAGCAAGGCTAAGTTTCTTGATCAGAGCCACATATGACACTCTCCCTAGCCCCCAAAACCTGCACCGCTGGTATGGTACAGAGGAGCCCTGCCAGCTCTGCGGCCACCAATGGCCTAGCCTCCAGCACATCCTCTCCAGCTGTAAGACTGCGCTGACCCAGGGGCGCTACGGGTGGCGTCACGACAGAGTCCTGCGAAAGCTAGCAGAAGCCATCGAAGCACGCAGGCTCGAAGTGAACCGTGCCATCCCAACAACATCTCACCCGCCAATCCAGTTTGTTAGACAAGGGGGAGAGGCACTCAGTAGCACAGTAAGCGAGAGGTCTTTGCTGATACCCGGAGGCGAGTGGGCCCTTAGAGCTGACCTGGATCGCCAGCTGAAGTTCCCCCAGGAGATCGCCATAACCTCCCTCCGACCAGACATCGTGATTTGGTCCATCACCACGAAGACCGTCGTTATGGCCGAACTGACTGTGCCATGGGAGGATGGGCTGGAGGCTGCCTTTGAAAGGAAAAAGGAGAGGTATGCGGAACTGGCAGCTTCATGCGCACAAGCTGGGTGGAGAGCATACACCTACCCAGTGGAAGTTGGTTGCAGGGGCTTCACTGGAACCTCCATCCAGCGACTCCTCAAGACCCTTGGCATCAGAGGTGCCAAACTGGAGAGAGTACTCAAAGAGTTGGCAGAAGAGGCAGAACAAGGGAGTTTTTGGCTCTGGCTCCGAAGAAAGGACAAGGCTTGGGGCAAAGACGGATCCTAAGGCTGACTGCAGGGGGCGGCAGGGAGACGTCCCTGCCGCTGCTCCACCACCCGGAGGTGTTCCGGGATTAAAGGAGCGAAACACCAGTGAAGGGCGGCTCCCGGCTGACGACCCTGCAGCCGGTCCAAAGGCACTGGCGGAAGTGCGTCAGGCAGAAATGCCTTGCAGGTGGTCTCACCTGTGCTTACAACTAATAGAAATATATATATATATATATTCAAATATATAAATCTAATATTTATGAAAACCTCCTGGGTCTGTTTTTTTAAAGATTATTGCAAAAAGTAAAAAATAACATAATAGGCTGCATTTATTAATTTGCATTGTTTTTTTATGGACTGTGAGAACTGTGCATTGGGCAATACAATTAACAACAAAAACTATAACCTATAAGGGCATTTCAGAATGTTTGTAAACAATAGGCAAAAGATACTTCCGGGTGGCAGAACGCGAGCGGCTCCTACTGACTAACTGAAGAGATCCAGCCAGCTACTGTAACAGTTACTTAGTTAAAAACATTGTTGTTGATAAAAGTTGAAACTATGATGAAAACGTGTTGTGTTTGGGGTTATTTTGCTTAGAAAAAAAGAGCTAGAGTATTTTGCTAATTATGTGTAGGTCTACTATACTACATATTTATTATATTTTTTACTTATGTCATTAAACACAGTTGTTATTATGATTAAAAAAATTATATTTAATTACATTTTTTATTTTTTATTACATTTTTACTGTCGACAGTTGGTTTCCCTTCCAAGCAATTTACTAGAGTTGCCATAGGAACGCTTCAGCTTTTGCCACCCGGAAGAACGTCTGTTACTGTTGTGACGTCATGGTGAATTGTCGTATTTAAAATTATTATTTTGGTCAAATTAAGACTATTGAATATCTGTATAGGCTAGCCTACAGTATTTATGCTCTTTGAAAGTAAAACACATAGCCTTACATGCACATGATTCAGGAAAAATGTTTTAGTGTTGTTTTAGGGGTTCAATATATTGCCTTTCATGTCCATTTATAGTCTTTACACATCAGCTTGGATACAACGGCTCTGGGTAAGACGCTCAAAAGTACAAGAAGGAAGTTCAGGAGAGGCGTGTCCACAAACTACTTTCGATCTCTAGTGTATTTATGAATGTTACAAATAAATATTAGTGACAAGCTTGATATCTTAACCGTGAACACTATGTCGACTTCACTGAAGGTAAGAACAAGACTGGACCGTAACTTATTGATCACTTTTCGGACATGAAGCCTCGCAGTCACAAGATGAGTTTTGCTCACTTACACGATTTGTTATTGTTTTTGTAAACCGCGACTAGACGGTCAGCATAATGTGTTTTATCATAGGCTACTGAGTATTGGATATAGGTTCTTTGAATATTCATCAAAAATATTGATGATGTGTTTTCCGGCGCGAGAGCATCCTGTCACTCGCATGATGATGTGAGATCAACTACAAATTCTCGAAGGATATTATTCGACTTAATGCAGCGCTGCGAATCTAACAAATCTGTATTTGTTTTTTTTTATAACAGTAAAACCTCATTCCACGTACTCACAAATCACAACGTTATACTGTGTCATGTTTATCAAAATAAAACTGATTAAAAACATAGACCCCTACATTGGTATTTAAATACTATAGGCTTATGTTATGTTTATCGCTTTTTTAATTCTTGTAACAGACGCTGTATTAAGCAGTTTAAATTATTGAATGTCTCTGAAACATGTTTCACTTCCCCGTCGATCGGTTACGACCACACCTAAAATCAACAAAATCAAGTCCCGACCCACAATTTTTTCTCATCTGAGAAGCCGTTTCACTTCCACAAAAACAACTTCCGTTTAATATCTTTAATCATTTCTTTTTAAGCAACAACATCCACTCTCATTCCACACATCCTGAGTTACGAGTGATTCTAGTACGGCTTATTACTTTAACTATGTTTATTTTATCCCCACTTTTATCTGGAATTCAGAATCCCTGACAACATTCAAAAGACAGCTGAAAACTCATCTCTTCTGTGAGCACAAACCTTTTTTAATTTGGTAATTTCATCTGAACATCAACATTTGTGAGATTTAATCAGCCGAAAGAGGAAAATAGTGATCTATGACATATCGTATTATGTCCAATAGCAAAGTATTTTGTGTCTGTTTTTTAATTAGGGATTTGTGGATAAATTCATGTTTTTGGATTTGTGGAGTAAAAGTTATAGATTTTCACTTTTAAGTAAAAAGACAAAATTAGACCCTAGGGGTAAGACGAGTCACCCAGAATTGGCACAGAATGCCCAGAGCGGCATGTTGGTACTTGTATTTTTATTTGTTAATTTAATATTTATTGTAATTAATATGGTTGTTATTCAGGATTTCCATGAATTAGATGTACATTTCAGACATCTTTGTTTTCATTAAAACCTAGCCATATAGGTTAAAGGACAACTCCGGCGCAAAATAAACCTTTGGTCTAATTACACATTGGTACATAATCAACCGTTCTCTGAGATTTGTTTTCATGATTGTCGAATGTAAAGAGTTTTATCTCTAAAAACTCTTTAGCTTAAAACGCTAGTATATAGGGCATAGAGTAATGAAAATAAAAATCGCTAGTTAATACCACAAGGCTCAAATAGCCCAACACTATCACAGTAGCATAATGAAGACATTGAGAACTGTGTAAGTGTACAGACAGTTTAATAAGAAGCTATTTTATAAAGACAGCCCACTTCATGTATACAGGCGGGAGCCATCTGTGGAAAAGAAGTTGAGAAGGTGAGCTTGAAGTTGTGATAAGGTGAGCGAACAGTATTTATTTTCTCTGTTGCGTTCAGTGCTTCTCTTATGCGCTCAGTGCTTTCTTCCGGAAACAACGGACCATATGAGATTCCAAGACAGTTCAGCGCACTTGGCTCGGCGTTCATGATTCGACTGGTCGAGACAGTTTTCAAAAGATGGCTCCTGCCTGTATACTCGAACTGGACTGTCTTTTTAAAATATATTCTTATTAAACTGCCTGTACACTTACACAGTTCTCAATGCTTCGGTTTGCAATGCATGTAGGGACCCTAATTATGCTACAGTGTTAGTGTTGGGCTATTTTTAGCCTTGTTAGTGGTATTAACTAGCGATTTTTATTTTCATTACTCTATGCCCCATATACTAGCGTTATAAGCTAAACTGTTTTTAGAGCTAAAACTCTTTGCATTCGATTATCATGAAAACAAATCTCAGAGAACGGTTGACTATGTACCAATGTGTAATTAGACCAAAGGTTCATTTTGCACCGGAGTTGTCCTTTAAAGGTGCCATGTGTAATAATTGAGGTAAAAATATCCAAAAAATGAGCTACACGCATCAAAAGAATGAGAAGAAATAAGGGCGATGATGTCACTAAAAAAATGAAAAGTTATAGTGTTGCAGAGATATCAACCTAAATTAGCATTAGCATTACTAGCCCCGGCCCGTCAGGTGTTGTAATACCAGTTTCGGCCATGGGAGGCGGTATGCGGGCAACATACATAACCACCAGCCAAACTGCAACACACGAATAACTCGCACTGCTTGTATCTCTTTAATCTCTAAAAATCTCCAAATGCTCCACGTGAAACTGCGGTCTTACTATCGTGTCAATTGATTTGATTAATATGCGCGAGGGAGAGAGAGCAGGACCGCGCTCGTGTTGTTTGAAGACGTGAGAGTGCGCGCGCGCGCGCGCGCGGTCGGGGCGCGCGCTCGCTCGCTCGCTCTCTCTCTCTCTCTCTCTCTCTCTCTCTCTCTCTCTCTCTCTCTCTCTCTCTCTCTCTCTCTCTCTCTCTCTCTCTCTCTCTCTCTCTCTCTCTCTCTCTCTCTCTCTCTCTCTCCTCTCTCTCTCTCTCTCTCTCTCTCTCTCTCTCTCTCTCTCTCTCTCTCTCTCTCTCTCTCTCTGCTCGTAAACGCGCCCTGTCAAGCGCAGCGGCAGCAGTCATTCTATTCTACATCCCTCACCGATCAAAATAGGCTTTGGCGGGACAAAGCGGACTATTTGACGGTTTTAGAAGATTAACAACCTGAAACTAAAAAACAGACTAGAGTAGGCCAACTTTCTGGAGGTATACTGCCCCCATCTGGTATGGAATATGTGGAGTTTGAATTGATTTTTTGACAGATGGCACCTTTAAGTGACATCTTTTGCATTCATAGTTTTGTTATTATGACATATCTTCAGTTAAAACATAGGCAATTAAATATGTATTAATATTAGAGGTCGACCGATAGTGGATTTTACCGATAACGATAGCTAGGTTGGGATGTACTTGCCGATAACTGATTAATCAACCGATAGTGTTTAAAATTGATACTGCATAAAAACAAACATAACACTCCAAGTAAAACAGTGCTGAACTTTATTCTAAAAATAAATAAAAAAAACTGTGTTGAACCATGAAAACATGCTAAATTAAATAAATATATAAATAGCCTATGAATAAACATTGAAGTCAATAGAAGACATTCATTCAAACTGAAACAAAAAGTAATACTCTAAATAACAAATAAAACCAGTTACATTCAAAATGTAACTGTTTAACTTAAGCCAACTTAACCCTCTGAGGTCGGGAAACGCGCCCCCGCGTTTTGCTGGATTTTTTCCTTAAAAAGAGAGAATCAAATTACTCTGTTGATTTTGATCTTACATATAAGTGTTGTAATTTTTTTGTGGGTACTCACCATAAAAACAAAGTGTTGTGCTTTTCGTCAAATAAAGAAAAATAAACATGGTGTGCGTTTTGCCTTCTCTCTGTCAGTGAAGTCCATTCTGACACGCGTCCGAAAATATAACTGTAACTCTGTCAATACTTGTCACAGAGATACGAGAGATTTCTCTTTATGAAGCTGAAATTCTCTTCTTTTAAATGAAGTAATTTCTTTAAAAAAAATATATGTCCAGTTTATGTAATCCGTTTGAAACGAAGGAGAGTTACAGTTTTTTCGCTCTCCCTTCATTATCTGTAATTAGCTGAGGCCGCCACACCCCCAGCGCTTTTCACATGGTAAATAGGCGATCTATGCATAGCACACGCGGCACGCCCCCGATCATGCCATAACAACACAAAGATTCTTCATCGGATCATTCACTGATAGTTCATCGCGTTTTGAGCACGCTACTCCTTCAGAGGATTATGGACAGCGGGGACGAATTCACATTTTCCTCAGAGGAAACTTGAATGGCTGCATTTTGAAGAACGAATTGACCCCGCCGAGGATACAAGTTCGGAGTAAGTTGTTTAGTGTTATAATTCCTTTTCTGATCATAGAGCTCAAATGCATTTTCAGACTATATTTTGCATAGTTTTGATATAGGAAATATCCCTAACATTCGCGTAGGCCGTGTAAACTTTTTAAATAACTGCTTAGGTTACAATGATTTAGTGAAATATATCGATCCGCAAGTTTCGTTTGATTTCTTCTGTGGTCTAGTGGCAGATCTTTCACCTAGCGTGTCTGATGTTACAGGTTCGAATCCGCCCTCGGTTTCAGTCTATATCAAGCACACACGTATATAGGACACACGTTTGTGTGCATTTTATTTTGTGATTTCACCGGAATGAATAGTGTCCGCAACGGTGATAGATTGAAGAGCGCGTCCGAGTGAAGACTGCGCGCGCGCCGCCACAAGAGAACACTGTATCCATGACACTGATAGCAGCGGACACGAGCGCTCAGCTTGAGATCAAAAACAAAACATTTTTGCGCTAGATCTCTTATTTAAGAGCGGACTATATGATTGCTCTGCTAGTTAACTGGAGATGTTTTATTTGTATTAGGTACAGCCGTAGTGTATCAGTAAATGCGTCCGGTCTAGGCTATATGGGCCATAAACAGATACTCGCGGTGATGCGGTCTACCCATCAATAGATGTTTCTCGGTCCATCAACAGATATTATGATTATATGATCACAATGTATCATACATGATCACAATGTATCATACATTGTGCATCTATAATCATAATTGTCCATCAGTTTACTTTGGATAATGTGCTAAAAGTTTTTTTGCTTTTGTTTTGTTGTGTTTACATCGTCACCATCAGCCTTCAGAAATCATTCTGATATATTTTTTTTTTTTAAATCAATGTTGAAAACAGTTGTGCTGCTTAATTTTTTTAACCTGAGTAGTTCATATAGGGGAGCATGTGTCAAAAATGATTTATGGCCCCCTTGGTTGTTGGATGGGGAGGGGTTTTATGACAACAGGTGGTTTGTGTACCCTTTTGGGCATGCTTGATTCCGGTGTGTTTATGATGTGTGTTTATGACTGCCATTTGCTTGGAGCAACTGGTGGGAATGTTTTTAGGGGAGCTTTTATTAAATCATGATAATGTTCACAGAACGCTGAGAATATGAACATGAAGAGGTTGACACGGATATGATTTTCAGCCGGCTCTGTATCATCCATATTGTCTGTGGGAGAGAATGAAACAAAATGAGTTTAAAGAAATAGCATTGATGACAAATAAAGCTTATAAAATAAATGAATGAAATAGATGTTAAGTGTATTAAACATTCAAAACATGTGTTGAACTTAATGATGCGGCTGTTAGTCGCAGACTCTTAAATCTTTCTGATCAGATGAAATGTCACAAATGAGTTTTAAAAATAAAAAGCATTACGTTTAAATAAAACATATAAATGAGTGAATAATAGTTCATATTATACGAAATAAGATGTTTAATTATCAAGCATACATATTTTAATCTATTTACATCGGTGATATAGGAACATCATGCGGACACCATGATATATTTTGACGTACATAGATAAATAAAACATAAAATAATTGAAACAAGCTGTTAAATTACCAAGTATACAAATTTTAATCTAATACAACACGAAATACAGCCTTACACAGATAAATAAAACATAAAATAATTGAAACAAGCTGTTAAATTGCCAAGTATACAAATTTTAATCTAATACAACACGAAATACTGCCTTACACAGATAAATAAAACATAAAATAGTGAATAATACTTAGTGAATAATAATTTTATTTGAAATAGTATGCTAAAATATCCCCGATATACTGTCTTACAGTGTTAACACATATAATATAGTGAATAATAGTTCATTTTATTTGAAATAATATGTTCAATTATTAAGTATAAGTATTTTAATCTAATTTATCCGAGATATAGGGTCACGCCGCATTATACTGACTTACACAGATAAATAAAACATATAAATTAGTGAATAATAGTTCATATTATTCGAAATAAGCTGTTCAATTATCAAGTATACATATTTTATTCGAATACACAACGGAATACTGCCTTACAGATAAATACAACATAAAATAGTGAATATTATATAAAATAATCTGTTAAATTATCAAGAATTTGAATCTAATACATAGGGGATAACATCATGTGGATACCACAATATACTGGCTTAAAGATAAATAACCATATAAAATAGTAAATAATAGTTGATATTATATTAAATAAGTTATTAAATTCTAATACATCAGGGTTATAGGTTCACACTGCAATATACTGACTTACATAGATAAATAAAACATATAAATTAGTGAAACATATTATTTGAATCAAGCTGTTAAATTACCAAGTATACAAACTTTAATCTAATACACAGTGAAATACATCCTTACACAGATAAATAAAACATATAATATAGTAAATAAGTATTATTGAAATAAGATGTTAAATGATCAAGTATAATCATTTTCATCTAGCACCCAACAATATACTGTCTTACCCTGATAAATAAAACATAAAATAATTGAAACAAGCTGTTAACTTACCAAGTATACCCATTTTAATCTATTACATCAGGGATATAGGTTCACACTGCAATATACTGACTTACATAGATAAATAAAACATAAATTAGTGAATAATAGTTCATATTATTTGAAATAAGATGCTAAATTATCAAGATACAAACATATAAAACAGTGTTTATACGAAATAAGAATGACATTTTATGAAGTATTTAAAACTAGTTTTAAACGTATGTTGAAGTGTACCTACCATTGGTGAAATTAGGAGGTCTTTTTGGCTCTGGTTAAAATCACAGATCCTTGAATTTCTGAGGTGAAGAGATGTTTGCTCTCCGTTTGCTAAATTGAAAATGAAGATTGTTTCCAGCATGTCCCGGGCCCGGGGTCCGCCCCTTCCTCTCTGTGTAGCTGCTATGTATTAGCATTAGCAGTTTGTTTCAGAAAACAAAGATAGCCACATGGTGTTTTACAATCAAAGACCACAACTGTCTCCAACCATAAAATCTCCTGATCTGAAGCATTCCTGTCTGGCGGGGAGACCCCAAAATGGGGTCATTTTGACACTTCACACGGACCAGGCTGTAAGATCAATAGATGTTTATACCGGTGTCTTCAGGAAAAAGTAAAAACAAAATGGTCGCAAAGTTACATATTATATAGCATACTCCTATCCATTGATTGTTATGATATGATAAATTGTCCTTATTTCCTGGGGAGTTGGCCCCCATCCTGTTTTTTCTTGACACCTCAATGACTCCTTTTGAAGAGCAGATTTATTTTTCTAACATTTAAACTTAACGCATTAGAACAACCTCTGACTTTATGAATACACATAAATGACAGCTTAATGATTTTTTATATTTTCGTGCATTTATTTAAAGTCTGCATGTGGGCCTGCGATTCTGACACTAGTGATACCTTACTTCTTTGGTAATATTAAAGGTTTTTACGAAATATTATTTCAAATTTTTTCAGCACATGTAGTCAGAGTCACAGAAAATAATAATAGTGCAACAAATAAGGAGATTATGTTTTATTTATTTCAATCAGGTTTGTTAAAAGTATGCCTGAATGATGTTAGTTAATCTGCACTGACATGTATTTGGTATAACAATGAACATATTTGAAGACAAAAAAAAAAAAAAAAAAAACTGTTAAAATCAAGCAATGATGCAATCCAGATCTTAACTTTGAGTGCAACAGAATTAAATGGATGTAAAATTATCAGGTCACATGTGACATTAACATGACAGAAAAGACAGTAACACCAATGACACAATGAATCACCAATGCCACACATAAGATCATAATTAGATGAGACTAAATTGTTACATTTGGCATACAATCTAAATGAATAGCTTTGAATAAAGTTTATCTTTAAATGGGGGTCACCGGGGTTATCCCATAAGAAAAGTGACATCAGTGACAATTTTCACGAAATTTCATTTTACAAAATGGATGATACAAGATGTCAAACCACATCTTGTCAATCATAGTATAATAACCAAATTAAGTAGTTTAATCCATAAGTATTCTAGTTTATTATTTTTTAATATCATTTACATAATATATTTGATAGTTATGTATACATTATTGTATTTTAAATTTGGGATAAACTTGTCATAGGCATTAAATTAAAGCATTTTCCCTCTGTACATGACTGTGGGACTGAGTACATTAAAGTATTATTTTAAAATGTAAAGAAATTGTAACCCTAAAGTGTTTTTCAAGTGTGATATGTCTGTAAAGATAGGGACAGAAAATGGACATTTCCATAGAATGACCCAGAAATGATTTTGCATAAATTTTAACCTAATGTAATATTTTACTTAACAGCATCTGCTCAAAAACTTTACAATTTTAATGCAAAACTGTGCTTAGTCGTCTTAGATCTAATTTATACAAAGATATGCATGCAGTATTTTGTCCACCGACACACACCAGCAGGCAGTATTCATGTTACCGTAACTGTTTAGCCTTTTCCACTATCAAAACATTTCAAATGGCTGCATTCGACAATATACGGCTTATTACGGTAATTTCAGGTTTTCCGCCAGCAAATGACGCCAGCTTTCTGGCAGAGAGCGGGGTCACGGAAGGATTTGAATGTTGAACAGAGAGAGATATTACGGAGCACTACAGGATAGGGTGTTTTGGACAGCATAAATAATAAAATTTAAAACGGACAAAAACATCGCGATTCAAGCGGTAGACAACAGGTGAGGCGTTTGGGATGATTTTTGATGAATCTTGGGAGGCGGATGGCCGAATACTCTTTCACGTATCTTAGCATGTGGGGTTGTGCGTACTGTAGTCTATGTAAAGTTGTATGTAGGCTATTTGTATATGAGTGCGTGTATGAAAAAAAGTATCCTAAATGAAAACTATGCAACCCGTGTCACACACAAAAAGACTTGTATATATGCATTATAGTTAATTTTTCAACTTAAAAGTGTTTTAAGTTACTTACGATTTTTTTCTCAGTAAAATCAGTAATTTATTCAAGTTTCTATCATTTGTCTATTTAAATTAAACAATTTTATACATTTACACACACAACACACACACACCACAAAACACACACACACACCACACACACAACACACACACACACACCACACACACACACACACACACACACACACACACACACTAATGGCCAATAACAGTAATTTATTGAAAGTCCACTTTTTCTGAAAATATCATTCCTAGCACTTGAAGATAGCACAATGGTTTATAAGTTTACAGCCAAAAACAAAATATGTGAAAATCACAGATTTTAGTTCTTTAGGTTCTAAAGGGTTAATTTGTATCTTTTAGAAAATAACAGTGCATTTTCAGAGACGAGATGTGTCTCTGTGGTCCATGAGACATCATAGGTAAAGTTTGTCTTGAGTGAATATTTAATTGTACACGTCTTAAGGTCTTCAGAAGTCATAACTTCAGGGTCAACGGGGCTCCTGAGAATATTTAATGTCCCATAAAACCAAAGAGTAAGCTAAAAGACACTAGTTTTCCAATGTAACCTACCAAAAATCAAATACTGTATAAAATTTGTATTACGCTTTTTCAAAGGATAATCTTGCTTTAAATTTATAATATGTAAAAGCATTTCTTTATATTCGCAGTGTTCTGACACAATGTCATTCACTGATACTTTTTGATTTTATAAAATTTACACTTCTTATGTCTACAAAGGTTCAAAGTAAAAATATGATAAATATGATTCTTTGGGAGGTCTCACCCACAAACGCAAAACATTGTGTTGGGTGATCCAGACATAGATTTACTAAAAGAAAATATTATGGAAGTCATTTTCATAACTGTAATTATGCCATATTTATTAATATAATGGCTTCATGTTCATTTATAGTTTTATTTGTTTGTTATTAACTAATACCTTTTTGTTTTAACTAACACTTAAACATCCAGCACGCAATTAAAGATATGTATGAGCTAAGGATGTTCTCTGACCCCAAATAAACAGGTAATGGAGTGTTCACAATCTACAGTACAATATACAGTTAGATATTCTCCCATTATAAACTACTGTATGTGTGTAAATAGTTGTGCTTAAAGCTTTGGTTGTATTTTTACACATGCAAAGCACCACACGACTGTAAAGCCTATAGGACTAGTTTTACAACATAATCTTTATACAGGAATCACATGTGTCCAAAACACACATGTAAGATTCATAAGACCAAATCACTATGAAAAAAGGGGTGGAAAAGCACCGGTTATAATAAATGCACAAAAGTGTTTTTGTTTTAGGTGAAGACTTGTCTTAGAGAGCGGTCAACACTCAGTGGTTAGGATTAAATGACAATTAAGAATTTAAGCGATAGTCTTTCTGTTTGAGAAACTAAATTGATACTTTGTTTAGTGCAACTTTCCATCTATCTATCAATGATGTGGAATCACACAAAGTATTAACACGAAATGTAAGCGCATGCTGTTTTAAACTATACGGCACATCTGACTATTGCACTGAGAGATGTTATGCCCAATGCAGTTATTATGACTAATGCATGTTAATTTAAGTTTGAGACAAGTTCCACACTGGTAAAAACTGCAGATACAATGGCTCAAAAGTAAATTCTAGAGGTCCACTTGCTAAAAGTAAATACCACATGAACCATTTAAATGAATACAGAAAAGCCACTTGTGATCAGTTTGAATATTTGTAATTGACATTTTGTATACTACTCGATTACACTCGTGTTTGTTTTTGTTTTTGTACAGTGTGCAAAAACTACAGTCTCCGAGCATGTTCAAACATGTTCATATAGGAATTTATGAAAATCATTAACAAATATAGCATAAAGAGAATTAAATTACAGTCCTTCTGTATGTGTGTGTGTGTGTGTGTTTAAATAAGCAAAGCATATTTCTTTTAAATCATCATCTTTCCGGCATGTCTTGATACTTTTTTCTTTTATAAAATGTACTTTTTCTTATTTCTACAAAGGCTCAATCTCATTTCATAGTAAACATAACGTAAAAAAATATAATACATATGTCTGATTTACAGTGTTTTTAAGAAATAGATGCCGCAATACTCCAAACAGTTCAACACACAAGCATGGTCATTTGGTGAAAACACCACATATGTAAGGTAGTTTTCCTAATATCCCCTATAAAAGCAAATATTGTATGTTTGTATTACACTTTTTAAAGGCTAATCTAGCTTTAAAGTTAGAATAAAAAGTTATATCCAAACATATATTCATACCTATTGTGTTCTGATACAGTGCTCTAACAATACTTTTTTGTTTTATAAATATACTTTTCTTATTTCTACAAATAGCATTCTGATAAATTTGAGTTAATACACAATTAAGCAAGTGAATAATGCTACAAATACGTCTGTCGCGCTAAAATACAGTGTAAATACAGATCTAAAATACACCATCTAAAATACAGATCATTGTTCTTTTGACAAATCTACAATTCAAATGATCTCAACCATGGTGTTTAACGTCCAAGAGTTGAAGAAGCAGTTCTTTATGCAAAAATAAAAAAAATTAAAAATAAAAATTCAATAATACAAATAGTTTAAGTTGCCATAAACAAAACACCCCAGATCCTCCCATAAATTATAGTAAACATTTACAACATGTAAAAGATTCTGACAGTTTTGTCTGAGTACCTGTACCACATTATTGTAATGCAAACACATTGAGGGGTAACGTTACCAGTCCTTGTAAAGGTTATGGATCAAATTTAAGCATAAACTTTATGCAACAATCACGTTTCACGTTTTGTTTCACTCCATCCTAGCTATCCATTCTAAATGCATGCTATGCATCTATTGCAAACAATTCACCCAGGGCATATGTTCTGACCTTGTAATGTTTAGTCAAAATTTTGTTGGACAATATATGTGGTTCTATGTAACTGGGTATTTAATTAACATTGTTTATTTCAGTAAACTTAAGTTTATTACATAAGATACATTCAATGCCATTTAGTTGAATCAGGTTAACATTCTTAATTTAGTCCAAAACTATTAAGTTCAATTATCCTAAATTATATCAAATAAAATTAAAACAAATAATCCAATTGTTTCGTTTATTTAGTGATTGTGTTCAACAACCTTTACTAATATATCTAACAAGATAACCTTTTACAAATTCTTTACTTATTGTTAGGCATTTGCTATGGTTTTGTCACATCCAATGCATGCCCAAAGTAGTTGTTTTTTATAATTATTAATATCACTTTAATTATTGTTAGCACGTCTTCTTTCCAAACACATGGTCTACACTTTACCACAATGGTAAAACACTAACATATCAGAAACTCTTTTAAATATAAACATAAAAGGGCATTAACAAGTCAACAATTTTTATCTTGCTTAAAACCCCATAAATAAAGTTTTATTTCAAAATGTACAACCCCCTATCCAGCATACATTTACACCCCCTATCCTCTGTTCCTAGTTACTATTTTAATACAACTACACTAATTTATGTAATCACAACTCCAATGGATCAAGTAAAATGGTTGACTCCATTTACTTAAGTAAATTGATCAAGCATCAAATGTTATTTATGGCTTCCTGAAGACAACCCCCGTACACACCAGGGGGCGAAGGCGGACCCCAATCGCAAGCCTGATAAACTCTACGCTCAGGATCAGTTATTGTGTACAAGCCAGTTTTCCTAACTGTTGTGTGCAGGTGGTAACGCTGCAAAACCCGGTTTCGATGCTACAGACGGTTGCTTCACCGACATTGGATTCAAAATCGTAAAAAACGCGGACTGCTGTGCTACTACAACATCTTATTGATCAGAAGTTGAAGGAACATTTGGTTGTTACATGGACTGCCAAAGACCGCTTCAATATTCCTGTATACCTGAGCATGAAACGACTAATAACACTTTGGAGGATCTGACCCATAAACCCAAACCTCAGAGTGTTAATGCACAAGACTTGGACGGATGTGCTGCAAGGACTCAAACACATGACATTCCAGGAACTATCCGAATCTTTCAACATCGAATAGGGGACAAAGTTTACACCATCCATGAAGTTGAGTTCTGAAGATGCTGCGCACAAGCCTACGGTGTACGAGTGTGCCACAAGCAAAGAGTGTCGTTTAAGAGATACAATAGATTGTATGTTTGTGGATTATTTTAGAGCTCAGATGGTTGACTTGATGCATAAGATCATCGATGGTACGTGTGTTTCGAATAACGACTGTGTGGGAGATACCAGACGTGTAACAAATCTCAAAAATGAAATGATTGTAAGAGGCCTAACAAATTCTTGGCCTGATGTTATGATTGTGTGTCTTAATGCCAACGAGCCGATCTGTGTAATTCTCAGAAAAGTTCTGAGTGTGGTGTTTGATTGTAATAACGAGTTTGGAGTTCTCTGTATGTGTACGTTTGTAACAGATCTATGTGCGTCACTGGTGTCAAAAAATGCACAAACTGACTTTGATGAAATAGTTGAAATTTTAGTCAGCTTCATCCTAGAGCAAAACAAAAATGTATGCAAAAAATTTATTTTCTGGTTAGACAACCTTTAAGGTCATTACTATTGTTTTACTTTTACTTATTGTTTAACGCTTGAATATAATGAATAATTATGAATAATTGTGAATATACTGTATAACGCTTCAATTTACTGTATATCAATATATTGTTTAAATAAATTGTTAAAAAATATTTGTGGTTATGTCTGAGATCATAAAACCTACACAACACACCCCCTAATCCATTTGGTGGTATTAAATAATAATAATAATAATAATGTAATCTTTATTACATTAAAAATACTTCATTACTTCATTACTTTAAAAATACTACGTGATTTAAGAGACGAAATATTTCAGAGATCATATGTCGCCCTAGAGAATTCAGTCGAAAATAATTTTACGATACTGTTCAGTTTATTTTAAAATAATTTTAATTTAACACCGCTGTATTAGCTTTCTCATTAAACACATTGCATTACGTTAAACTGACTTGAAACAGTGGCGTTTGGCTTAACTCAATATTTTCATGTTGAAAGAACATGTTTCAGGTAAGTAGACCAAAAATAACATTTGATGCTTGATCAATTTACTTAAGTAAATGGAGTCAACCATTTTACTTGATCCATTGGAGTTGTGATTACATAAATTAGTGTAGTTGTATTAAAATAGTAACTAGGAACAGAGGATAGGGGGTGTAAATGTATGCTGGATAGGGGGTTGTACATTTTGAAATAAAACTTTATTTATGGGGTTTTAAGCAAGATAAAAATTGTTGACTTGTTAATGCCCTTTTATGTTTATATTTAAAAGAGTTTCTGATATGTTAGTGTTTTACCATTGTGGTAAAGTGTAGACCATGTGTTTGGAAAGAAGACGTGCTAACAATAATTAAAGTGATATTAATAATTATAAAAAACAACTACTTTGGGCATGCATTGGATGTGACAAAACCATAGCAAATGCCTAACAATAAGTAAAGAATTTGTAAAAGGTTATCTTGTTAGATATATTAGTAAAGGTTGTTGAACACAATCACTAAATAAACGAAACAATTGGATTATTTGTTTTAATTTTATTTGATATAATTTAGGATAATTGAACTTAATAGTTTTGGACTAAATTAAGAATGTTAACCTGATTCAACTAAATGGCATTGAATGTATCTTATGTAATAAACTTAAGTTTACTGAAATAAACAATGTTAATTAAATACCCAGTTACATAGAACCACATATATTGTCCAACAAAATTTTGACTAAACATTACAAGGTCAGAACATATGCCCTGGGTGAATTGTTTGCAATAGATGCATAGCATGCATTTAGAATGGATAGCTAGGATGGAGTGAAACAAAACGTGAAACGTGATTGTTGCATAAAGTTTATGCTTAAATTTGATCCATAACCTTTACAAGGACTGGTAACGTTACCCCTCAATGTGTTTGCATTACAATAATGTGGTACAGGTACTCAGACAAAACTGTCAGAATCTTTTTACATGTTGTAAATGTTTACTATAATTTATGGGAGGATCTGGGGTGTTTTGTTTATGGCAACTTAAACTATTTGTATTATTGAATTTTTATTTTTAATTTTTTTTATTTTTGCATAAAGAACTGCTTCTTCAACTCTTGGACGTTAAACACCATGGTTGAGATCATTTGAATTGTAGATTTGTCAAAAGAACAATGATCTGTATTTTAGATGGTGTATTTTAGATCTGTATTTACACTGTATTTTTAGCGCGACAGACGTATTTGTAGCATTATTCACTTGCTTAATTGTGTATTAACTCAAATTTATCAGAATGCTATTTGTGAAATAAGAAAAGTATATTTATAAAACAAAAAAGTATTGTTAGAGCACTGTATCAGAACACAATAGGTATGAATATATGTTTGGATATAACTTTTTATTCTAACTTTAAAGCTAGATTAGCCTTTAAAAAGTGTAATACAAACATACAATATTTGCTTTTATAGGGGATATTAGGAAAACTACCTTACATATGTGGTGTTTTCACCAAATGACCATGCTTGTGTGTTGAACTGTTTGGAGTATTGCGGCATCTATTTCTTAAAAACACTGTAAATCAGACATATGTATTATATTTTTTTACGTTATGTTTACTATGAAATGAGATTGAGCCTTTGTAGAAATAAGAAAAAGTACATTTTATAAAAGAAAAAAGTATCAAGACATGCCGGAAAGATGATGATTTAAAAGAAATATGCTTTGCTTATTTAAACACACACACACACACACATACAGAAGGACTGTAATTTAATTCTCTTTATGCTATATTTGTTAATGATTTTCATAAATTCCTATATGAACATGTTTGAACATGCTCGGAGACTGTAGTTTTTGCACACTGTACAAAAACAAAAACAAACACGAGTGTAATCGAGTAGTATACAAAATGTCAATTACAAATATTCAAACTGATCACAAGTGGCTTTTCTGTATTCATTTAAATGGTTCATGTGGTATTTACTTTTTAGCAAGTGGACCTCTAGAATTTACTTTTGAGCCATTGTATCTGCAGTTTTTACCAGTGTGGAACTTGTCTCAAACTTAAATTAACATGCATTAGTCATAATAACTGCATTGGGCATAACATCTCTCAGTGCAATAGTCAGATGTGCCGTATAGTTTAAAACAGCATGCGCTTACATTTCGTGTTAATACTTTGTGTGATTCCACATCATTGATAGATAGATGGAAAGTTGCACTAAACAAAGTATCAATTTAGTTTCTCAAACAGAAAGACTATCGCTTAAATTCTTAATTGTCATTTAATCCTAACCACTGAGTGTTGACCGCTCTCTAAGACAAGTCTTCACCTAAAACAAAAACACTTTTGTGCATTTATTATAACCGGTGCTTTTCCACCCCTTTTTTCATAGTGATTTGGTCTTATGAATCTTACATGTGTGTTTTGGACACATGTGATTCCTGTATAAAGATTATGTTGTAAAACTAGTCCTATAGGCTTTACAGTCGTGTGGTGCTTTGCATGTGTAAAAATACAACCAAAGCTTTAAGCACAACTATTTACACACATACAGTAGTTTATAATGGGAGAATATCTAACTGTATATTGTACTGTAGATTGTGAACACTCCATTACCTGTTTATTTGGGGTCAGAGAACATCCTTAGCTCATACATATCTTTAATTGCGTGCTGGATGTTTAAGTGTTAGTTAAAACAAAAAGGTATTAGTTAATAACAAACAAATAAAACTATAAATGAACATGAAGCCATTATATTAATAAATATGGCATAATTACAGTTATGAAAATGACTTCCATAATATTTTCTTTTAGTAAATCTATGTCTGGATCACCCAACACAATGTTTTGCGTTTGTGGGTGAGACCTCCCAAAGAATCATATTTATCATATTTTTACTTTGAACCTTTGTAGACATAAGAAGTGTAAATTTTATAAAATCAAAAAGTATCAGTGAATGACATTGTGTCAGAACACTGCGAATATAAAGAAATGCTTTTACATATTATAAATTTAAAGCAAGATTATCCTTTGAAAAAGCGTAATACAAATTTTATACAGTATTTGATTTTTGGTAGGTTACATTGGAAAACTAGTGTCTTTTAGCTTACTCTTTGGTTTATTGGGACATTAAATATTCTCAGGAGCCCCGTTGACCCTGAAGTTATGACTTCTGAAGACCTTAAGACGTGTACAATTAAATATTCACTCAAGACAAACTTTACCTATGATGTCTCATGGACCACAGAGACACATCTCGTCTCTGAAAATGCACTGTTATTTTCTAAAAGATACAAATTAACCCTTTAGAACCTAAAGAACTAAAATCTGTGATTTTCACATATTTTGTTTTTGGCTGTAAACTTATAAACCATTGTGCTATCTTCAAGTGCTAGGAATGATATTTTCAGAAAAAGTGGACTTTCAATAAATTACTGTTATTGGCCATTAGTGTGTGTGTGTGGTGTGTGTGTGTGTGTGTGTGTGTGTGGTGTGTGTGTGTGTGTGTGTGTGTGTGTGTGTGTGTGTGTGTGTGTGTGTGTGTGTGTGTGTGTGTGTGTGTGTGTGTGTAAATGTATAAAATTGTTTAATTTAAATAGACAAATGATAGAAACTTGAATAAATTACTGATTTTACTGAGAAAAAAATCGTAAGTAACTTAAAACACTTTTAAGTTGAAAAATTAACTATAATGCATATATACAAGTCTTTTTGTGTGTGACACGGGTTGCATAGTTTTCATTTAGGATACTTTTTTTCATACACGCACTCATATACAAATAGCCTACATACAACTTTACATAGACTACAGTACGCACAACCCCACATGCTAAGATACGTGAAAGAGTATTCGGCCATCCGCCTCCCAAGATTCATCAAAAATCATCCCAAACGCCTCACCTGTTGTCTACCGCTTGAATCGCGATGTTTTTGTCCGTTTTAAATTTTATTATTTATGCTGTCCAAAACACCCTATCCTGTAGTGCTCCGTAATATCTCTCTCTGTTCAACATTCAAATCCTTCCGTGACCCCGCTCTCTGCCAGAAAGCTGGCGTCATTTGCTGGCGGAAAACCTGAAATTACCGTAATAAGCCGTATATTGTCGAATGCAGCCATTTGAAATGTTTTGATAGTGGAAAAGGCTAAACAGTTACGGTAACATGAATACTGCCTGCTGGTGTGTGTCGGTGGACAAAATACTGCATGCATATCTTTGTATAAATTAGATCTAAGACGACTAAGCACAGTTTTGCATTAAAATTGTAAAGTTTTTGAGCAGATGCTGTTAAGTAAAATATTACATTAGGTTAAAATTTATGCAAAATCATTTCTGGGTCATTCTATGGAAATGTCCATTTTCTGTCCCTATCTTTACAGACATATCACACTTGAAAAACACTTTAGGGTTACAATTTCTTTACATTTTAAAATAATACTTTAATGTACTCAGTCCCACAGTCATGTACAGAGGGAAAATGCTTTAATTTAATGCCTATGACAAGTTTATCCCAAATTTAAAATACAATAATGTATACATAACTATCAAATATATTATGTAAATGATATTAAAAAATAATAAACTAGAATACTTATGGATTAAACTACTTAATTTGGTTATTATACTATGATTGACAAGATGTGGTTTGACATCTTGTATCATCCATTTTGTAAAATGAAATTTCGTGAAAATTGTCACTGATGTCACTTTTCTTATGGGATAACCCCGGTGACCCCCATTTAAAGATAAACTTTATTCAAAGCTATTCATTTAGATTGTATGCCAAATGTAACAATTTAGTCTCATCTAATTATGATCTTATGTGTGGCATTGGTGATTCATTGTGTCATTGGTGTTACTGTCTTTTCTGTCATGTTAATGTCACATGTGACCTGATAATTTTACATCCATTTAATTCTGTTGCACTCAAAGTTAAGATCTGGATTGCATCATTGCTTGATTTTAACAGTTTTTTTTTTTTTTTTTTTTGTCTTCAAATATGTTCATTGTTATACCAAATACATGTCAGTGCAGATTAACTAACATCATTCAGGCATACTTTTAACAAACCTGATTGAAATAAATAAAACATAATCTCCTTATTTGTTGCACTATTATTATTTTCTGTGACTCTGACTACATGTGCTGAAAAAATTTGAAATAATATTTCGTAAAAACCTTTAATATTACCAAAGAAGTAAGGTATCACTAGTGTCAGAATCGCAGGCCCACATGCAGACTTTAAATAAATGCACGAAAATATAAAAATCATTAAGCTGTCATTTATGTGTATTCATAAAGTCAGAGGTTGTTCTAATGCGTTAAGTTTAAATGTTAGAAAAATAAATCTGCTCTTCAAAAGGAGTCATTGAGGTGTCAAGAAAAAACAGGATGGGGGCCAACTCCCCAGGAAATAAGGACAATTTATCATATCATAACAATCAATGGATAGGAGTATGCTATATAATATGTAACTTTGCGACCATTTTGTTTTTACTTTTTCCTGAAGACACCGGTATAAACATCTATTGATCTTACAGCCTGGTCCGTGTGAAGTGTCAAAATGACCCCATTTTGGGGTCTCCCCGCCAGACAGGAATGCTTCAGATCAGGAGATTTTATGGTTGGAGACAGTTGTGGTCTTTGATTGTAAAACACCATGTGGCTATCTTTGTTTTCTGAAACAAACTGCTAATGCTAATACATAGCAGCTACACAGAGAGGAAGGGGCGGACCCCGGGGCCCGGGACATGCTGGAAACAATCTTCATTTTCAATTTAGCAAACGGAGAGCAAACATCTCTTCACCTCAGAAATTCAAGGATCTGTGATTTTAACCAGAGCCAAAAAGACCTCCTAATTTCACCAATGGTAGGTACACTTCAACATACGTTTAAAACTAGTTTTAAATACTTCATAAAATGTCATTCTTATTTCGTATAAACACTGTTTTATATGTTTGTATCTTGATAATTTAGCATCTTATTTCAAATAATATGAACTATTATTCACTAATTTATGTTTTATTTATCTATGTAAGTCAGTATATTGCAGTGTGAACCTATATCCCTGATGTAATAGATTAAAATGGGTATACTTGGTAAGTTAACAGCTTGTTTCAATTATTTTATGTTTTATTTATCAGGGTAAGACAGTATATTGTTGGGTGCTAGATGAAAATGATTATACTTGATCATTTAACATCTTATTTCAATAATACTTATTTACTATATTATATGTTTTATTTATCTGTGTAAGGATGTATTTCACTGTGTATTAGATTAAAGTTTGTATACTTGGTAATTTAACAGCTTGATTCAAATAATATGTTTCACTAATTTATATGTTTTATTTATCTATGTAAGTCAGTATATTGCAGTGTGAACCTATAACCCTGATGTATTAGAATTTAATAACTTATTTAATATAATATCAACTATTATTTACTATTTTATATGGTTATTTATCTTTAAGCCAGTATATTGTGGTATCCACATGATGTTATCCCCTATGTATTAGATTCAAATTCTTGATAATTTAACAGATTATTTTATATAATATTCACTATTTTATGTTGTATTTATCTGTAAGGCAGTATTCCGTTGTGTATTCGAATAAAATATGTATACTTGATAATTGAACAGCTTATTTCGAATAATATGAACTATTATTCACTAATTTATATGTTTTATTTATCTGTGTAAGTCAGTATAATGCGGCGTGACCCTATATCTCGGATAAATTAGATTAAAATACTTATACTTAATAATTGAACATATTATTTCAAATAAAATGAACTATTATTCACTATATTATATGTGTTAACACTGTAAGACAGTATATCGGGGATATTTTAGCATACTATTTCAAATAAAATTATTATTCACTAAGTATTATTCACTATTTTATGTTTTATTTATCTGTGTAAGGCAGTATTTCGTGTTGTATTAGATTAAAATTTGTATACTTGGCAATTTAACAGCTTGTTTCAATTATTTTATGTTTTATTTATCTGTGTAAGGCTGTATTTCGTGTTGTATTAGATTAAAATTTGTATACTTGGTAATTTAACAGCTTGTTTCAATTATTTTATGTTTTATTTATCTATGTACGTCAAAATATATCATGGTGTCCGCATGATGTTCCTATATCACCGATGTAAATAGATTAAAATATGTATGCTTGATAATTAAACATCTTATTTCGTATAATATGAACTATTATTCACTCATTTATATGTTTTATTTAAACGTAATGCTTTTTATTTTTAAAACTCATTTGTGACATTTCATCTGATCAGAAAGATTTAAGAGTCTGCGACTAACAGCCGCATCATTAAGTTCAACACATGTTTTGAATGTTTAATACACTTAACATCTATTTCATTCATTTATTTTATAAGCTTTATTTGTCATCAATGCTATTTCTTTAAACTCATTTTGTTTCATTCTCTCCCACAGACAATATGGATGATACAGAGCCGGCTGAAAATCATATCCGTGTCAACCTCTTCATGTTCATATTCTCAGCGTTCTGTGAACATTATCATGATTTAATAAAAACTCCCCTAAAAACATTCCCACCAGTTGCTCCAAGCAAATGGCAGTCATAAACACACATCATAAACACACCGGAATCAAGCATGCCCAAAAGGGTACACAAACCACCTGTTGTCATAAAACCCCTCCCCATCCAACAACCAAGGGGGCCATAAATCATTTTTGACACATGCTCCCCTATATGAACTACTAACCTGTGATAGTTTTTTTAGAATTCTTTGAATGCACTTTTTTTATAAAAAACAAACAAACAAACAAGTTTGGTCTTTTTATGTTTTTTTTTTTTTTTTTTTTTTGAAAGGATGTGTTAAGTGATATGAATGACTTTAAGTCTTTACGTTCTTAGGAAAGATTTCTATTTTGAATAAATGCTGTTCTTTTTAACTTTTTATTCATCAGTGAATCATTCTTAGTTCAGGCTGCCTCACAGCACCTTGGGTCATTAGCCATTGGGGGAGTGTCTTTAGTCTTCCCAGGTGTAAATTACATTAATATTCATGACCAGTCACACATACCCCGCATACAGCACTGCTGACCAAAAAACTGATGTAAGAAATTCAAATCGTTATATTGATGTTTGTTAAAGAGTGGTCAGAATCATTTTCACTTCATTTTGAAGTAAAAATTCTAGCCTACAAGAATAGTAGTTTCTAATTTCAAGAATAGTAGTTTAGAATAATAGCTATTAATTTCCTGGAATATCCACCCAAATCCAGGCCCAGAGAAAAATATATCATATGACACTCCTGAAAGTTTTAAATGCAGAAAGGGCCTGGGATTTTGTCATTTGAATGTTCGTAGTCTGGTTGGCAAAATAGATATGGTTCGTATCTGGGCACTTTCAACCAATGCTGATGTTTTTGTTTTAAGTGAAACATGGCTTAACAACTATTTCTGATAAGGATGTGACAGATGGGTACAACTTATTCAGAACAGACCGACTAAAAAAGGGTGGAGGTGTTGCAATATATGTGAAAAAGTCATTCATTGTGAATGTGATTCTCTCAAAGTCAATAAGCAGACAATTTGAATTGTTGGCCCTTGATTTAGAAGTTTCTAAGAGTCTTCACATCACAGTTGTTGGTTGTTATAGACCCCCTTCAGCTGATGGTGGCACTCTTTCTTCATTGATGGAGTTATTAATAAGTTTAAATTATAATGAAATTGTTTTTTTTAGGAGATCTTAACTGGAACTGGCTTTTGCCAGTGTCTGATCATTTTAAATCATTTTGTGATTCTTTTAATCTTTTTCAGATTGTGAATAGCCCTACTAGACCAAACCAAAAACATCCAGAAAAATCTTCCATAATTGATATTATTCTTACAAATGCCCCTCACAAATACTCTTGTGCCTCTGTTTTTGGAAATGATATAAGCGATCATTGTCTTATAGCATCGGTAAGGAACACAAAAATTCCTAAAACAAGGCCGCGCATAATCTTTAAGAGGGCAATGAAGCAGTTCTCATTGCAAGGTTTTCTACATGACCTGTATGATTTTGATTGGGGAAGAATTAGCCTTATTGATGATGTTGAGCATGCTTGGGCATTTTTTTATGATGGTTTTACAGGCCTGGTAAATAAGCATGCCCCACTCAAAAGACATAGAGTGAAAGGGCGAAATAATGTTTGGTTTAGTAATGAATTGTCTGACCTTCTTCTGGAGCGAAACCAAGCCTGGGCTCAGGCTAGAAAGTCAAAGCTTGAGTCTGACTGGTTGAAATTTCGGCGTTTATGTAATTTATGTACTGTAAAAATCCGTAATGCTAAATCCGCTTTTTTCCTTTCTGAAACAAAGAATTTAAATAACCCTCTTAAGTTCTGGAAAACAATTAAATTATTAACAGAAGCAAAAACAGATTCAGAAGTACCCTCTTGTATTGTTGTTGATGACAAAAAAATCATTGACAAAAACAAAATTCTCAATAATCATTTTATTGCTGCTAGCTCCCTTTAGGCCGTGTGTCCACCAAAGCGTTTTTAGCCAGCTGAAAACGCTAGACGCTCTGCTGAAAACGACGAGATGTGCGCGCTTGAGAGCGTTTTGGCAGCGCAGCGTTTTTTCAGTTGAGACGATTCGTTGCTATGATACAGAATATCCACAGCACAGTTTACTTATAACTGATTTCGCGGATAATTTGTTTTATACTAAAAATGTATCTTTCATCCATTTTGTTCGGTTAGCTCGGCTGGTTGACGTCTTTGTACAGAAATAATGTTGTGACAGTTGGTCGGTGTGATATTTGTCCCGCCCCTCCTCCACTGTGATTGGACGGCTGGATAAAAAGTGACAGTGATGAGCGCTGCGTTTTACCCGAAGTTGAACATTTTTCAACTCTCGGCGACCAGTAAAAACGCTGCGCGCTCAGCGCTTCAGCGTGAAAAAAACCATTGAAAACAATTGGAAATATACGCCAGGTGCGTAAAAAAAACGCTTTGGTGGACACACGGCCTTATGAAACACTACAAAATCCAATGTCCAGCTCTCCCACTGCATGTCCTGTTGATCAGTTACTGTCAGCACAACCATTTTATTTCAAGACGATAGCTGTATCAGAAGTAAGGAAGGCCTTGAAGGATCTAGATCTGAAAAAAATCACCAGGTCCAGACAAATTGGAGCCTTATTTTTTTTAAATAGCTGCAGATTTAATAGCCAACCCAGTTGCATATTTAATCAACCTTTCTTTAGCTACGAATCAAGTACCGGCCATTTGGAAATCTGCCAATGTGCTCCCCTTCACAAAGGTGGTGATCCTGCAAACATAAATAATTATAGGCCTATTTCTAAATTATCAGTATTAGCTAAATTAATGGAATCACTCATCAGTACGCAATTAAAAGATTATTTAACTAATAATAATATTCTCAATGAATTTCAGTCTGGTTTTAGGAAACAACACAGTACAATAACAGCTGTTTCAAAAGTTGTCAACGACCTGGTTAATATCTTGGACAATAAGCAGCACTGTTTATTGACTTGTCAAAAGCTTTTGACACAGTGGACCATAAAATACTTCTTCAAAGACTCATCTCTATTGGACTATCAGAACAAGCAGTGGGATGGTTCGATAGTTACTTATCGGGGAGAACACAATGTGTGCAAGTAGACGGCCTTACTTCTGCTTCCCTAAATATTTTAAAAGGGGTGCCTCAAGGTTCAATCCTTGGGCCTCTTCTTTTTATTATTTATACAAATAACCTCTGCAATAATATAAAAAATACAAACTATCATTTCTATGCTGATGATACTGTTCTTTATTGTTCTGGGTCCACATTAGGTCAAGCAATCACAAATTTACAATCTGCTTTTAACATTTTGCAATATTATTTGGCTACTTTAAAACTGGTTTTAAACTCTAAAAAAACTAAAGTGATGACCTTTACTCTTGGAAAATCAACTAAAAACTACGTCGCAAATATTTGTACACTTTCTGGTATAAAAATCGAAGAAGTGTCACATTACAGATATTTGGGTATCACTATTGATCAATCACTGTCTTTTACATTGCATGTCCAAGATTTGGTTAAAAAATTGAAATTGAAGTTAGGTTTCTTCTTTAGAATTAAGTCCTGTTTATCTTTTGAAGCAAAAAAACAACTAGTAAATGCAACATTTTTATCTGTCTTGGACTATGGAGATATTTTATACATGAATTCAACCTCTCAATGTCTTCATGCTTTGGACACTGTGTTTCATGGAGCCTTGAGATTCATCACAAATTTAAAATCTCGCACTCATCACTGTTTACTGTATTCTCGGGTAGGATGGTTGTCCCTCTCTATTCGCCGTTGGATGCACTGGCATCTTTTCATTTACAAGGCAGTAATAGGACTCCTTCCTCCTTATCTGAACACTTACATTATCCCAAGGTCTGCAGGGACATACTACCTGCGCTCACAGAATTTGTTTTTATTGGCAGTCCCTAAAGCCCGCACTGTTTTTGGAAAAAAGGCTTTTAGTTTTGCAGCACCATCAGCATGGAATCAGATACAAAATGAGATACAGTTGAAGGAGTTGATTTCATTTTATTCCTTTAAAGGCTTTTTGAAGGATCTTGCAGAAAGTCAGTCTGCTTGTCACTGTTCTTAAATTAAGTTGATTTATGACCTAGATTATTTATGATTACATAGGCCTAGTTGTTTGAATATGATGAGTGAAAGTGTGTCTATGTATTTACCTGTAAGTGTTTCTGTTACTATTTGTACGTGCAATGCTGCCACTTGCCAGGACACTCTTGTCAAAGAGATTTGTAATCAAGGAATTTTTATCCTGGTTAAATAAAGGTTTGAATGAATGAAAAATAGTAACTCAAAAGTATTGTGGACAACTATTCAGTATGTGTTAAATGGCCTTATTGCGGTGACATTTTTTTCCCCAAAACGTACTAACCACGCATATTTTTTTTCTATAAAATGCAAACATGTATATCCATTTTGCTCACATATTATTGTAGCAGAGTTTGTGCTGAATACAGCAAATTTATATGTTGGCAAATGGTATGTTTTAAGTAGCTGAAATAAGCACAAATGTCAGGGCATGCCAAAACACCTAAAGAGCCCCAAAACAGCTCAGACCCCAGAGGGTTAATGAATAAAAAAGACATTTCAAATAGGCCTAATAACAAAATTTGAACTTGTGAAACAGAAACTAGTCCTATTTTTCTGCCACAACTGCAGAGGAATATCACTTCTTTCAATGACAGGCTCTGACAAATAGCACTCAAGTTCACTTTTAAAGCTGTTCATGTTTATCCCCAAGACACTCACCGGCAGCCGTAAATGTGATCATATTACCCCAATTATACTGGCTGCCAGTCCGATATCGAATTGACTTTAAAGGTGCCCTAGAATGTTTTTTTTTATTATTTTATAATGTTTCCTGGGTTGTCCTTATAATGTTAGTATGTTTTTTAGATCAAAAATAGTCATAATTTAGAAATAAAAGGCATTTTTCCTAGCCTGATTTTAGTCTCTGATTTGAACACTCTGTTTGAAGGGGCGTGTCTGCTGTGGGACTCAGTGTAACCGGCCACTGCTGTAATTGGCTGACATGCTTGCATATGAAATAGCTATGTGAATCTCTCTCGAATACTTTTACTACAGATATGTTTTTACTATTACAGCTATCGAGATTAATGAATCGTGAGATGTTTTTAAAGTATTTACCAATGCAAACACAATGATGTACATACAGTAAGAGCTTCGTTGTGCAGTAACGTGCGTCATTGATTTCATAACGAGTTGTCCAGATAAACTCACGCTGTGTGGAAAGATTGTTCTTTGGTCGCTTTATATAATATCTCTCCACAATTTAAATACGTTTTTTTTCATCCTACTAGCTAAAAGAAACAATGTGAAGTTGATATTTTAGTCACTGGTTTGACTTACTGATGCATAAACAGTGTTGAACGATTTTGAGAGAAAGATTACCTGTCTGAACTTGAACAATTACACATCAGAAAGTGTTGCTTGGTAGCTCGATCCGAGGCCAGCTCTGTCGAGGAAACAGTCGTCGGTGAAATGTTTGGAAATTTCCAGAGAAAATAAAATTAACCCATTGTTTCTTCAGAGGCTCGGATGAAGGAACTAAAACATACTTTTGTGTTCATGTGTACATCCAAACACTGAGCTACTGCCATGCTTCAGCTGCGTAGTTCGAATGGCATTGAGGGCTGGCATATGCAAATTTTTGGAGGCGTACATATTAATGATCCCGACTATTGCATCATAGTCGGTATTATGTGGAGATTCGCTTGTTTTTCAGGGGTGTTTTTTTTAAAACCAGATTTAAAGGAGGAGAAAACAATGGTGTTTGAGACTCACTGTATGTCATGTCCATGTACTGAACTCTTGTTATTTAACTATGCCAACATAAATTCAATTTCACATTCTAGGGCACCTTTAAAATCTTAACTTTTACCTACAAAGCCCGTTGTAATCAAGCACCCAAATAACTCTCTGACCTGGTCGTACCTCACAATCCACCCAGATCGCTTCGGTCTAGAGATCAACACCTTCTGTCCGTCCCTCGATCTCGCTTACAAGGCAGAGGTGATCGAGCTTTTGCAGTGACTGGCCCGAAGTTGTGGAATAACCTGCCACTACATGTTAGAACTGCTTCTACATTAACTGAATTTAAATCCATGTTTAAAACTCATCTTTTTGTTATGAGGATGGCGGCTGAACCCAGGCGCAGACAGTATGCGGTGACACAACTTTTATTTGACGGACAAAAACAGGAAAACAAAACCCACGAGGGGGCAAAACAGGACTGGAACACTGAGAGACTAAACTAGACTAACATTAGACAAACTAGACTATAAACTAAACAACAGAAATAGGATCACTAACAAAACTCTCACACGGTACTCACAGGCTTGTTTAACACGCAGATAAGAATCACATAAAGAGAAACAGCGTCAAACAATGAACCGACACAGGACAGCAAACACAAGGGGATGATATAGGGAGACTAATGATAACATAAAAGGTGACACAGATTAATTAATGATGACTAAACAAGAGTAACAAGGGGGCGGGGTAACGTAACGAGACACCACAAGCACATGGCCAAACAATTGGCCATGCGCTTGTACACAAAACATTGGTTCTGTCATGATCCTGCCACAAGACTAGGAATAATCAATAACATGATGGCAGAACCATGACATTTTTCTCTTGTGCTTTCAATTTTTCGTAGCTCTACTGTGCTTATTGTCTTAAGCATTATTTAAATTTTTCTATACTTTTTTTCCTTCCTGCTTTTCTTTCATGTACAGCACTTTGGTCAACCAAGGTTGATTTTAAATGTGCTTTATAATAAAAATTTTATTGATTGATTGATTGGTTGACACAGCTGTGGCACTAAGGACCCTGGCATAGGGTGTCCACTAAAGTGGGCTGATGGATTCTCTGCTTCTTTGTCTCTGCATCCAAACCCTCGTCCTGCTCTGGTCCTTCTGGTGCAGGGCTCGGATCTTCTCTGAGCTCGCCAAGCTCTTCTTCAGCTTACTCCTTTAGCCACAGTTTTCTTTTCTCAAGTGTTTCTTCAGACGCAAAGGCACGGGCCTTGTATCTAGGATCAAGGAGTGTTGCTAAGACCAGAACTTGTGTCTCTTCTGCCTTGGAAAACCACTTTGTCAAGCTGTCAAGCATGGTCTTGATCCCTACTGATGATGGACCTCTGCCTGCAGCATCAGCTTCAGAACAGACACACTGGGGATAATGCATCTTGCTGAAGACTCAGAGTTGCTCATCACCATTGTGATGGGAACCAGTGTGTCAATAAGTTACTGACAAGCTCCCACTGTGTGGCAGATAAGCCACTGATATGCCCATGTTCACTAGCGTACACATTCAGTGTCCGTCTCTGTTCATACATTCTTTGGAGCAAATGAAGTGTTGAGTTACATCGATTCTGTACAAGAACAACACGGTGTGTTGCAATATCCAAATCTTCTAACATGTTCAGGAAGGTTTCTTATAAATAAGGTTTCTGAATATAACTGGCTGTGTGTGATCCAGTCATTAGCACCACTTGCTTTCTAGACCAGTCCTCAGAAATGAAATGCCCAGTTAGGCACATCAGGGACTCTGTAGTTCCAGACCAACAGTCAGTTGTGAAGGCCATGAATGGGGCCTTGTCCTTTGTCACTACACTTTCCACTTTTGTCAAAACTCTGGAATATGTTTCTTCAAGCATCTTTATTCTGTAGAACTTCTCATTTTTAATCCGGTTCCACAAAGGACATGAGCCTCTTAAATCCAAGGTCTGTAACCACTGAAAATGGTTGGTTGTCAGTGGCAATAATTTCAGTGATAGCGACATCAATTTTGATAGACTTTGGATCTGTATTCTTCCACCCTGTCTTGCTTTCAAACAGTTGAGACACTGATGGCTGAGAAGGATCTTTTATGCCCCTTTTTCCTCAAGCCTCTTCATGGACTTCTGGATGTATGTGCTTCAGATGACTCCACATGCTCGTAGTATTTTTCCTGTAGATGTTGATGCCCACATGCTGATTATTTTGTCACAGATATTACTGTGCTTTCCCTGGCGATACTTCAGTAAAATACTCCCACACTGGTACTTTCTTCAAAGCATGTGCCATCTGAAAATAATCTAAACATTAAAATATTATGTCAAATGTGTGTTTCTTTAGCTATAACACTTTGCAAGTCCAATTTGTTAAGGATTTATTAGCTAGCTTACATGAACTATGTGCATTATGCAATATACATTTTTACAGCATGTATTAATATTTGAGCAATACAATTGCACCTTGATCATTCATGTTAGTTCATAGTGTATTAACTATGGTTAACAAATAAAAACATGTGATGATGATGGAAAAAGAACTGAAATCGAATCCTTTTCTGATTTGTTTATATGTTTCTGTCGGCTGTATGAACATATCAGTTTGCTATTTTCGTCTCTAGCTTTAAATATACAACTTCACTGCATAATGAATGCATAAAAGTGACCAGCTGGATATAAACTAATGCAAATAGATGATGGAACCAATTGTGACATTAAAAATTCAGGTCAGACTTACGTTTATTTTTGTCAGTGTTTTAACCGCTGGGTTCGGGTCAGGGACTGGAGCCTGCACTGGACTCTGGTGACATATCCATTATCATGTCATGACATAACTGTACAATATGAAATTTGACAATACTGAGTCAAAAGCAGAAGTTGACTGATACATTTATTTATCAGAGAAAATTAATCAACCTCTTATGTCTCTACCATTTTGTTTTGTGACTGTATATTCAGTAAAGGCCAAATTTGGGTTGTGCATGTTAGATTAATGTTTGTACATGCCACTTAATTTACTGCATACCAATAGTGTAATCTTTGACCATGGGTCACAAAACTCTTCAACCATCTCACACTATGTACATTATGTTTCATTTCCTAGAGGACAGCTTAAGACAGCTCTCTACAACACGTCATAGACACTTATGAGACACCATGGACCAAGACTCAGAGCGTAAGTAGTTACCACAGTAAAAGCAGAGATAGTCATATGAAAAATAATCTGCATTACACTGATTAAAAGTGAAGTGGCTCAAATAAGTACTTGCTACACTATAGAATATGCCGTTCTTGAATCTTATGAAATCAATTTCTTCCTTGTGAACAGTTATCATGTTATTATCTCTCCAGCAGGTGCTCGGTTTGTGGACACACACTGGGCAAAACTTGTCCAGAGAGTACAGATGGTGATGCCGATAGCGGATGAACTGCGGTCCGGTAACATGCTGGAATGGGAGCCGTACTGTAAGATCAAAGAAGCAAAAACTAACCAGGAGAAAATGAGAGAGTTATATGAAGTGTTGCACTCTGGAGGAGACCAGGTTAAATCTGCCTTTTATTCTAGTCTGGAAAAGCATGAGCCATCTCTGTTAAGCGACTTAGGTAAGAGCATACTAATTTTGGCTATTATACCACATGTGTCTAGACCTACAGTATGTACCACGCTTGTGCATTTTTTCTCTGATTCGATCATACTGTAAACTAGCGCATTACATAACATTTCACGCTGGCGAACGATCCCGGATTCAGCACCATCATTACGAACACGGCATTGATTACGGCTTTTGTTCACACAGCGCGCATTCTTGGACTGAACATGGCAATGTTACTAGAGCCCCAACCTGGCATTGATCCCGGGTCAAGTTTGCGTTCACACAGAAGGTGTTCTGGCAATTTCCCGGAAATTTCCCGGGATCAAGCGCTGTGTGAAAGGGGCTTTAGAGTCTTTGCTTTTCAATCTGGAAGTAGACAATTGCTCTAAAAAATGCAAAAATAACTAATTTTCCACTTATGGATAGACTTTGAGTACTTTAGTGTTTTCAATGATGTGCAGTCTGTACGTATTTGTTCCCACTTCAAAAAATGTGTATCACCACCGATACTGTTAGTTTAGGGCAGTTGTGGCACAAACCTTACATTGGGTGGTGGTCTAATAAATTTGTTCAGCAATAGATTGATAGATAGATAGATAGTGAAATAGATAGATTGATGTAAAATGTTTGAAAATATATGTGAAATGCCTTAATTAATATATAAATTAATAAATAAATTAATGTTTTAAAGGTGGGGTATGTGATTTGCAAAACAGCCGGCAGATTTTGAAAATACACAACTCAAAAGGTCCTACCTTCTTTCCCTGACTCCACCCACTCCACCCATTTGAAGAGGGGCATGGGGAGGGGTGTGTGGTACGACCGTTTGATTGACGCACTGACTGTCCAATGAATCTAGACGGTCTTGAAAATGATTGGCTGGAGTTTTTCGAGTCCTGCCCGCTCCACAGATGATTACATTTTTTCATTTTCATTTCAGTACTTCTAACTCAGTGGCTGTAAGTGGGTTAGGAATAGGATTTCAAGTGATTTTGAAAAAATGTTCAAATGATGGTCAAAAAAAAAAATCACATACCCCACCTTTAATCAAGTGTGTCTAATGTTCTACAGGCTCCACAGTACAAAAAAAAGAAAAAGAAGTGAAAAAACACGTTCCTCAGGTGACTGATGAATTTTATATGTTTTAAATATTGCACTCCATCCATCTCATAAGTTAGTTGGTATATGTCTGCTCTGGAATTTCTTACTTTATTATAATCAGAAAAAAAACTAATTCTTTGAACATTGTCCGTTTCTACAGAAATCAGCTCAGTGATTCACAAATATATGAAGCGGATCTGCAGCGAGTATCAGTATGTGACTGAGTATAACTCACTGCCTGGTGAACATGTGCTGCTGTCTGAGCGCTTCACACAACCTCTGATCCTTCAGAAACATAGAGATCGAATAGAGCGAGAAGAAGAGATCCGCTCCAGTGGAGAGAGACTCCAGCAGGTCCTCAGCTCCAGGAGCAGTGGAGACTCTGTCCATCTCAACTCTCTGTTCGACCCAGATGACCACGGGATCAGTCCTAGTTCTGTGATACTGCAGGGAAATTCTGGAAATGGGAAGTCTTTCACTGTGCAGAAGATCATGATGGACTGGGCATCTGGTGACCTCTACAAAGGGCGGTTTGATATTGTGTTCCACTTAAAGTGTAAAGAAATAAATCGCATTCCTGGCGACAAGAGTTTGGTGGAGATCTTGAGCTGCAGTTGTAGTTTAACATCATATGAGATCTCACAGATTTTACAGCAGTCGCCAGAGAAGGTGCTTGTGGTCATTGATGGATTTGATGAGCTGAAACTCCCACAGGACATTAATGACACGTCAGCACACACTGATCTGCTTCAGAAAGCCCGACCTGTGGACACTCTTTGTGCCCTGCTGAGGGGTCGAATCCTGCCAGAGTCTTTCCTGCTGGTCTCCTCCAGATCTACAGCTACGGTCACACTCAGTAAACTGCTCAAAGGACCTCAGCGTTTCTCTGAGATTGTGGGTTTTTCAGAAAAGGGGGTGGAGGAGTACTTCCAGAAGTTTTTTCAAAATGAGAAACTTTCCAGGGAGGCTTATACATCTGTGAAAGCAAATGAAACCCTCCTCACTGCCTGCTCAATCCCTGTCGTCTGCTGGATCATCTGCACAACTATCCAGGAGCGATTCAAATATGGTGCAAATAAGACAAGCGGACTGGAAACCACCACCTCCATCTACGTGGACTTTGTGTGCACTCTTCTGAATCATCACTGCCAGGGTTTGAGTCAGTCCGTCCCGACCCTGCTGAGGAGTCTGGGTCAGCTGGCAGAGAGAGGGATGCAGGAACAGCAAGTCCTGCTGGATGAGGAAAGTGTGAATGAAACCATTTCAGACCCTGCTGGAAATCCATTCTTGTGCAAGTTCCTGTTTAAGAGACGAATCTACCAGGAGACGATGTTCAGTTTCATGCATCTCAGCTTTCAGGAGTTCTTCACTGCTTTGTACTATGTCCTTCTGGATGAAGAAGAGTCCCAGAGGAAACTTACAAGGTCACTTTTAATGGGTGAGTTCTCAAAACCACGTTTTGCAGCTGTGGTGGAATTTGCATTTGGTTTGTTGAATAAGGATGTAAGATCCACACTCAAAGAACATGATCTGGTCATTCATCTAAAAACACAGACTCATCTGAAAGAATGGATTTTGGAAAAGGTTAAAGATTGTTCCTTGTATTCGAAAGCAGTATTGTTTGTTCTTCACTGTCTCCATGAACTTCATGAAGAAGACTTTGTGAAAGAAGCAATGGCATCCTGGAAAAGGATTGATCTATATGTGGAACCTCTCAGTAGAACAGACTGCTGGGCCATGCTGTACTGCTGTCAGTGCTGTGAGAGCTTTGAAGAAATCTTTAATTTGTATTTGTCATCGGAAGATCTGTCTATGATTTTGCCTGAACTTCACAAGTTTAAAGAAGCAAGGTAAATGTGCTGGTCTAAAACAAATATTTGGTGGATGTAATTAATATCTAATCTCTAATTTGCTATTGCAAGTTAAACTTTATGAGTCTGTACAGTGATTTTCTGTATTTGATTTTGAAGCTTGTTTTTAGATGATCCATCAGACTCTGATCTCGGTGAACTGATCAACGCTCTCACGAGAGGACAGACCCTGAGCTCACAGCAGTAATGTTTTAAATATATTTTATACTTTTGATGTGTTTTATGCACACATGCATCATCCTTTAATGTGCTTTTGTTTAACTTTTAGTTCATGTATATTTTTTCTGTGCTTTGATTTGCAGTGTTAGTGTAGGCATCGTCCCATCGTGGGATGACCACTCACTTCATCTGTCAATCATCAAAGAGCCGTCCAGGTGAAGAAGAATTGGATTTTCTTTTTTCTTTTCATCAAATAATTTTTTTCTCATGATAACCAGAAATAATTATTTGATTAATATGTTTTGTATAACCAATTAAATCATCATCTTGTTCTCCCGTTTATCTGGCATACTTGGTCTACGCAATCTTATAGATTATAATTCTAATAGTAATAATGCAAATTGGTCTCCCAAAACAGTTAAGAAAATTAAGGTACACACTTTTATCTTTTTTGACTATTTTTAATGATGCAAATATTGGCTGGTGCCCAACAAACCACCAATTAATCATCTTTTTTTTTAAAGCTACACTGTGTAACTTTTTTTGTTTATTCTTAGCTAAAAACACTTAGTTCTTTCAAAAATATATGTGCTCATTAATGTATATTTACTTTGTTCAAGTAATAAAGTATTCTCGTGAGTGTATAATATGCCATTGAAAATACATACGGGTGAGGGGTTCTAATGTCGGTCGCCATGTTGCCCCTCCATCTTGAAAGTACATTAGCCAAAGAGGGTGGACGAGGTCGAACTGGACTAATCTTGGACTACATTGGCCACCGTAGGAGTTAAACCGAAATCGGAATTGAGAGGAACAGAAAACTACTTGGTTACTCACGTAACCTCAGTTCCCTGAGTTAGGGAACGAAGTATTGCGTAGCTATACGCAGTGGGAAAACTCCTTTTCCTCGGTTTTACTGAACCTTATGTAAAACGCATTTGCAGCTGCACAGCTGACGCCCTGAGCGTCTTGCTCGCTCATAGGCTGTGCTGCAGCAACTGCATATCCAATGGCGAGGACGACTCTGACACGCGACCAATGGGGTCACTCCACGTCAGAGCCCGTCATAGGGGCGAGCCCTAGGCTATATAAGCCCCTGAACTCGCCAAAATAGCAGGTTTATACGACTGAAGCGACAAACCCCAGTTAAAATAGTGCGGCCGGCTACGCAACTCACTTCGTATTGCGTAGCTATACGCAGTGGGAACGCTATGCAAAACGCCGCACTGAATAACTGGTTGCCACTGCAACTCAGGAACCCCTGAGCAAACAGAACAAGCCATAAACCATTTATATGCATACACTAAACCCGACACCGTCGGGTTTAGGTGAACACATCAGTAATTCCTGACAGGGTCAAGAACATGAACATCACCAGCCTTAGCGGGTTTATAATATGAAAATTTTGTAACCGGCAAGAAGCGGGTTATATACATACATATAGAGAATGTGATTATGCACAGTAACAAGTAATGACAAGGCCAGACACTGTCGGGGCCATAATCATACCGAAAGCACCCCTGCCTGAAGGGAGGGTACTTCCAAATTATAGAATTTCATAAATGTGGACGGCGAGGCCCAGCCGGCCGCCTCACAGATATCATGAATGGGAAAACCCGATGACCACGCCCACGACGAGGCCATGCCGCTGGTCGAATGGGCTTTGACACCTAACGGGCAACTTTGGCCCGCTGCGGCGTAAGCCACAGAAATGGCCTCCACTATCCATCTAGACAGCCTCTGCTTAGTGACAGGGTCCTCTTTGGACCGACCACCAAAGCAGACAAAAAGCTGTTCTGACTGTCTAAACGACGCAGAACGCTCCAGATAGATTCTCAGCGCCCTGACAGGGCAGAGAAAATTAACCTCCCCATCCTCTGAGGAAGGGGGAAGGGCTAACAATGTCACCACCTGCGCTCTGAACGGCGTTGAGAGCACTTTGGGTACATAACCATGCCTGGGCTTGAGAATGACTCTGGAATCACCAGGACCAAACTCCAGACATGCCGGGCTCACCGAAAGAGCCTGCAGATCTCCCACTCGCTTGATAGACGCCAATGCCAACAGGAGGGCCGTCTTTAGCGAGAGAAGTTTAAGATCAACCGACTGTAGCGGTTCGAAGGGCGGACCCCTTAGAGCCCCTAGGACCGTAGATAGGTCCCAGGATGGCACAGAAGGAGGTCTGGAGGGGTTAATCCTCCTAGCACCTTTTAAAATTTTTACAACCAGGTCGTTCCTTCCCAGTGACTGACCGGCTACCAGAACATGGTGAGCTGCAACAGCGGCCACATACACCTTGAGCGTGGACGGGGAGCGAATCTCAAGAATGGCCTGTGGCGAGGGTTTATTTGAATATGAAAGTAAGCGTCTTTCAGATCCATTGTAACAAAACAATCCCCCGGGCGAATTTGCGCGAGGATCTGCTTGGTAGTCAACATTTTGAAGGGACGGCGCATGAGCGCCTTGTTCAAATGTCTCAAATCTAGTATGGGTCTGAGACCGCCGTCTTTTTTCGGAACCAGAAAATAACGGCTGTAAAAACCCGCTTGCGTCAGCGCAGGAGGGATTAACTCTATCGCCCCTTTTGCTAATAATTTCTGCACTTCGGTGCGAAGCACGTGACCCACGTCGCTTCTCACCGAGGTCTCGATGACCGCCTGAAACTTCGGGGGTCTGCGAGCAAATTGGAGCGAGTAGCCTCGCTTTATAATGTTTATGACCCAACTCGACACACCGGGGATAGATTGCCAGGCTAGAACCCGTGTGGCTAGGGACTGACACACTGGAAGGGGGGAGCCACCTAACACAGGGGGATCTGAAACCCTTATAATGTGATTTGTGCATACATCGAGTGCTTGACTGACTGTACAGGCATTTGCGTGTGGGGAAGTCAGTGTTATCACAGGGGAGGGGCCACCTATCTGAGGGGGACCGTGAACCCATGCATTGTGCTTGTGAAACATACTCTTTTTGTGATTTATTTGGGTCGCCGTGAAAACGGCGTTTGGTTGTAAAGACACACTTACTGCGGGCCTGTGTACAGAAATAAAATCCCCATCCACCTGAACTGAACAGGGGGTTGTGGGAAGTCTCGTTGGCTTTTTCGAGGGTGGTCCGGCCAGCGCGGGACACTCGCCCTCTCTCTTTGTGCCGCCTGCTAGGACGACTTCGGCGGTGCTGCCTCGGTGCAAACCAGACCGGAGACAACCGGGCGGGAGAAAGCGAGGCACGCGGGGACGTGGCCGGCGAGCGATCGCTTAGCTCCATGCTCTCGGGCTGCCGTTGACTGCGGCGCTTCTTCCTCCTAGGTTGAGGAAGAGTAGAGGGAGGAGGCACGGGCGAAGCGGCGTCTTCGTCCCTGGCAAGAGCCAGTCGCGTCCGCAGCGATGAAATGGGCATGCTCTCACAGGCCGCACATCCGCCAGAGGAGAAGGCCTTCTCCGCGTTGTCGAGTCCCAGGCATGAGATACATCTCGCGTGGTGATCGCCCTCGTGCAGATGGCGCGCGCACGTGGTGCAGCGAGGCATGTTGTAGAAGAATAAGGATTCCGCCGGATAGCCACAGGTGAGACGGCGTCAGGGGACGAACGGCTGAAAGACACAATCCGCTGAAATAATGCTCGCTCAGGCTGAAGGGCTTGTTCAACGGTGAAGGCTCAGTGAAAAACAGTCAGAGACGTATAGTTTGTCGCTGAAGGAGTAAGATCTGCTATTTTGGTGAGTTCAGGGGCTTATATAGCCTAGGGCTCGCCCCTATGACGGGCTCTGACGTGGAGTGACCCCATTGGTCGCGCGTCAGAGTCGTCCTCGCCATTGGATATGCAGTTGCTGCAGCACAGCCTATGAGCGAGCAAGACGCTCAGGGCGTCAGCTGTGCAGCTGCAAATGCGTTTTACATAAGGTTCAGTAAAACCGAGGAAAAGGAGTTTTCCCACTGCGTATAGCTACGCAATACGAAGTGACCGTTCGAAAGGGAACTAATATTCACTGGATGGTCATATACCTTTTCACCACTAGATGGGGGTAAAAATCACACAGTGTAGCTTTAAATAACAAAAATATATTCTAAGCAAGATATTATTGATTTATAGACACAACAACAATAAATTTTTTTTTAAATTCTTTTTTTAATAGTATCTGCATAGAGATTAAACTGCATAGCAAGTTGGATTTGGAATCAATCAGTCTCACCTTTCCACACTCATCAGTCAACAACAACTGGACCAGACTTTTTCAGATAATTCACCAAAGGGATTCAGATGCATTACTGTCTTTTCTCCATTCCTTCTCTAACCTGAAGAAGATGGAAATGAGAGTGGAGTGTCTAACTGAGGAGTGGTCTGTTCGGACCCTCGAGATGACCCAGAACTGCCCCAGTCTAACCGAACTCACATGAGAAACATCTGAAATCACCTCTGTCCTGTTTCTATGTGAATTTGTCTGTTGATGAGAACTGTGTATTTAATATTAAAAGAGATAGTCTATGGGGTTAGGATTGTTGCATTATTCCAAATATATAGATTGAGATTTACAAACAAATGTAGAGAGATTCACAAAAAAATATCAAATTCACAAATAAATAGATGACGATCCACAATTTTTTGTAAAGAGTTTAACAAAAATGTATAAAACTCACAAATAAAAAAAAATGAGATTTGCAAATAAAATAAAAATATTTACAAATGTGTCTCTCTCTGCCTAGCATTTATTTGTGAACCGCTTTCTGTGCATTTGTAAATCCCCTCACGCATTTGTGCATTTCTTAGGCCATGTCCACACGGACACGGGTATTTTTATAACCAGAGTTTTTCCTCCTGCGTTTTTAAAAAAATCCCGTCCACACATGCTCGGTCTCCGTCTACATGAAAACGCAAAAACACGCTATCAAGCGCGGTCAAGAGCATGCCACACCAGCTGGCGGCGATATAACCCTAACCGTAAAGCCACGTTGGCCAATCAGAAGCCTAACAAAAAGTTATTACCGGTTCCGGTAGGCGCAAATCTGACGTCAAACACAGTGGATAACGGTGCACACTCTGATGTCGCAAGGCAAAACCACGGTTTCACTGTCTACACAACAACACGTAACAGGCGTTTCTGAAAATCCTCACCCTCAGCAGGGGTTTTCAAAAATGTTCGGTTTCAGTGCATTTCCGTGTGGACGAACGGCCGAACCGCGTAGAAAAAGTCACGGTAATAAAAATACCCGTGTCCGTGTGGACAGGGCCTTATTGTGCATCGTGTAAATCCCCTCACGCATCTGTGGATTTTGAAACACTTCTAGTGTGGACGTGCTGACAAATCCACAAATATGTAGACTCAAGCCAATCAGATAACGGCCACATTGAGCTGACCAATCATAGCACGTTCTCGCTACAACCAATAACGTTGCTGAAATATTACTATCAAGATCTGCCCTATCTTGCCGGCTTACGGTTGGAATCTCGAGACTATCAAAAAACTGAGCTAACTAAGTGTTATCACAATTTTCAGTGGCATAGAGGTCCTCATAATATTTTCTGAATTGTTTATTTATGCTTTTTTGATCTGTGGTTATCCCTTCTGGAGTGTTAATCTCTACTATAAATCCAGCCTCTGTGGATTGCCTTAGCTGATAGCTTAGTAAAATTGCTCGTAAAATTCTTGACGAGATCTAAGATAAAGCTTATCGTAAAGAGTATCGAATTCTGTTAGCAAACCTATTCTCTCTTTACAAAGAGCCGCAGATGAAGCTTCAGAATTTTTATGATCAACGTCCTTTATCAAAGAGATCAACTCATTAAGGCGTGCTGACCGTCTTCTGTTCGTGCTTACATCATAAGATATTATCTGACCACATAAATACGCTTTCATTGCCTCCTACAGGTTAGAGAGGCTCGTGTCTGGTGATTGATTTCTTTCTAGAAAGAAGTCAATTTGGGCGGATAGAAAGTTAACAAAATCTTCATCGGACAAAAGACGTGGGTTAAGTCTCCAGTTGCGTTGTGGAGGCTCGTTATCTAGAAAGCAAAGCACCATTGTTACTGGGCTATGGTCGGAGATCACGATACTATCATATTCACTAGACCTCAGCAGGGGGAGGAGTTTCCTGTCCAGCAAAAAATAGTCTATCCTGGAAAACGAATTATGCGCTGGAGAAAAAAAAGAATACTGTCTAGAAACCGGATTTCTATATCTCCATGCATCAATCACCCCAAACGCTTGGAGAAAAGCGTTAATAGTCTCTGATTTACTAAGTGTTCTCGGTACAGCTCTAGAACGGTCCATAGTGGGATCCAGAACACAGTTTAAATCTCCCCCGAGGACCAATTGGTGGCTGTTTAATTCTGGAAGGAATGAGAAAAAGTGAGTGAAATTTTTTGCATTATCCCAGTTTGGAGCATAGACACAGGCCAGTACTACTGGCAAATTAAATAAATGTCCTTGAACAATAATAAACTGACCGTCTTTATCTTGAATCGTATTTGTCTGTACAAATTGCACTTCCCTATGGATGAGAATGGCCGCACCACGACATTTAGCGTTAAATTTGGAGTGGAAAATCTGGGAAAAGCCCCCTCTCTTAAGTCTGGAGTGATCCTGGTCAAGTAGGTGTGTCTCAGTTAAGAATGCAATGTCTGTTTGCAGCTTTGATAAATGAGAAAACACCTTATTACGCTTTACTGGCTGGTTAAGCCCTTTGGTCTTCCAGTTTGTAAATTTAGTGTTTGCCCGCCCTGAACCACTAACATTAGGGGTCGCCATATTCTGGTTATCTGAAATGACCTGACAGCAGCCTGCCTAGAAACAACCTGATCATAAAGCCTTTTCACAAGTGACAGATCTCTGTTTAGACATTGTGCAATTAAAACCAATAATAAAAAACTTGAAAACATCAGAAAATACAAAAACACATCATTCACAAAACCCCATTGCTGGCCTCTCCCCAAACGAAAGGCTGCATACTCCCCCAGTCGCACACTATCGCACAACATAACAAAGCTTACCTTGTGAGACCAAGTCCCACCAAAACTATATTAATGACAGAATAACATGTTGCAGCTAATCTTAACTGTAATCAAATACAGTACACACTCAATACATTTCCAATCTAGCACCTTATTTATATTCCACTTTATGTGAGTAATGTTAACCTTAACCAACATAGACAGAGTCTCTGAGTCAACCAGTCATGCGTTAACAGGGCCCAACCGTTCAAAACCAAAATCCAATATAAAATTAAATTTCTACTGGTACATACTGGACACAATATGCCAACATTAACTTTCGATGGAGTTTCCAAACCGTCCAGTTATGCTAACAACGCCTTAGGCCAAAAAAAGAAACAGTGAAGCTCTAGGTTTAAGGAAGTGTACATTTTAAACCAACCAGTTATGTGTTATCAAGGCCAAGTCATCCCAAAACAGAAAGTTTTTTGTAAATTTGCGCCTATGCTGAAGGTCTTTAGCTGGTGATTGGAGATATTAAAATCCTCTTTGCTTAAAGTCTTTATCAGGATGGTAGTCCGGATAATGTTGGTTAATAATGTTGGTTAATAATGTAATGTTGGATAATAATTCAAACATACCTCTGTATACAGGATGTAGGATACCATGGAAAGCACGTCACTCTGTGCTTTCACATCTTTAGGTTGGGCGCTTCAGGTTTTTCATTATGAAATCCTTGCCCTGTTTTGGGTCTTTAAAGCTGGTGCGCACGCCATCTGACGTCGTTATCCTCAGCTCCGCTGGGTACCACAGGCCGTAGCGGATTCCCTCACAACTCCTTAACAGGCCCCGCACTCCAATGACCTCTGCCCGCTGCTTGGCTACTGCCTGTGTGTAGTCTGGTTGGATGCCGATCTTATCACCGTCCCCCGTAGTTGTTTTATCTGCCCAGCTTTCCTTAGTATTTCTTCCTTCTCCTGGTAGTAATGGCATCTGATGACGAAGCCTCGCGGTGGGTCACTGTTACCCGGTGTGTCCGGTCCAATAAAGGGGGCTTATCGAGACCAGGCACTGAGATATGCAATTCGTCACGCGCTTCCCGTCCTCCCGTCTTTCCTTTATCCCGATAATGCGCAGGTTATTGCGATGCGACCGTGCCTCCAAATCCTCATTTCGTGCTTTCTGGGTTGCGAACTCCCTCCTCACGTTAGGAGTTCCCTCCTGTCCCGCTCCAGAGCAGCAATCAGGGCCGGTTTTTCTAGGGCTTCACTCTTGGTGTTAGCATTATCATTGGCTAGTTTAATTTCTGCTCTTAGCTGGTCAACCTGGTTCCGAATTTCAGTGGATTGTGCCTCTGCTTTAGTGAGCATTTCAGTCCTCAACTTGGCGGTTTCTAGGAGGATGGCCTCATGTCCGGGTCCGCGGTCAAGTGCGGTGTTAGGTACAGCATCAGGTGCAGTGTTAGCCTCTAGAATAGCCTTGGAGCTAACCCTTGTATCAGACGCTTTTCGAGGGTTTTTTAGACTTTTTCAGCAAGCGTTAGGTCAAAATGTCAAGCCTGGTGTGACGTCTTGGCTTCAATCATGAGCGTGACTCAAGGTATTTACATTAAATAGCTGCTTCTATATTTCTTAATAGTGCTGGCGAGGAGCTCAGTAAAAACAAGTCCTCACATGGCACCGCTCAGACCGCAGCGGTAATGTTTTAAAATATATTTTATACTTTTTATGTGTTTTATGCACACGTGCATCATCCTTTAATGTGCTTTTGTTTAACTTTTGGTTCATGTATATTTTTTCTGTGCTTTGATTTGCAGTGTCAATCAACAAAGAGCTGGCCAGGTGAAGAAGAATTGAATTTTTTCTTTTCATCAAATAGTTTTTTTCTCATGATACCCAATTAAATCATCTTCTTGTTCTCCCGTTTATCTGGCATCCTTGGTCTACTCTTCAATCTAATAGATTATAATTCTAATAGTAATAATGCAACTAAATTGGTCTCCCAAAACAGTTAAAAAAATAAAGTACACACTTTTATCTTTTTTGACTATTTCTAATGATGCAAATATTGACTGGTGCCCAACAAACCAAAGGATATTGGGGCGAGACCCTTCTCCCCAGCGCTGGTTTCTGTGAAATGTATTCATAATCTTTCATAATAAAAGACCAAGATTTGGGGCACTTCAAAAATTTCATTTCAATTCTAACACCCACAAATCTGCATGCAGAAACACAACTTTACACAAGAATTTATAGATTAATTGTACACTCAGTCCTCCTGATCCTGGATGATCATGTTCTGCACAGTTCATCTAAACACACTTTCCTGGACATTTCTATTCTGAAGTAGCCTGGATTCCAGCCCGAACCCCGCCCACAACATTTTTTGGTCTGGAAGTTCGGTCTGGACTCGATCCAAGAGTAATTATGATCGGTTCAGAAATCGTTGGGCCAATCAAATTGCCAGGGCGGGCTTTATACGATGACGGACAGATAATCCATCCAATGACGTATTCATCACGTCAACAAAAACGTATTTCTTTCAAAAATGCTTTTAGTGTTTGCAAGTAGGCCTACTCCGCGAATCCTTAATTTTTTTTTTTTTGCCACACCGGCAAAGATCATTAACACTAGACGGTCTAGAGTAGTTATTCGCTGTCAAAGTGACGCCAAAATGAATGGGAGTCAATGGAATGCTAACAGCAGGTGAAGTTCTGCTACAATGACGGCTCCCGCGAGGCTTCATCTTCCGGCTGATGGATTACCCCCTTGGTTAAGACACGCCTCATAATCAAACCCCTATGGAGCAGTATCAGACTCACGTTCTGACTAGAATATGAGTATGACGAAGTCAGGCTAATTCTGAATACCTTGCTCTGGTTTAGGTGTTTAACTAGCCTAGCTAAACTTTGCAGGACATTTGCCCTGACATTAGCTCGTTACATTAATTGAATGTGATTTATCAACAGCTAGTACATCTTAAAATATAGAGCTCATGACAAATAAAAGTTCCAGATGCACAAACATTAAATGCAAAAACCAGTGGACAACAATATCTTAAAATAAACCAGAGAGTGGCAAACTTTGAAGTAGGGTTCAAGTTTTAATTAATTGTACAGTTAATTAAGTGTAAAGCTTGTTCTCGTACACAGATATGGCCTATTTATGAATGAAATTCATATTTATTTGTCATTTAAACTGATTAGGGAACAGGGAAAGAGAGTAGAAAAGACTTATTATCCTGTCGCCTCTTGTGGACAGCATTGAGTATTACGGCCTTAATTGCTCAGATTACACAAACCAATCTTAATGACTGTAATTTTAGTGCAATGAGATATAATTCCAGAAAATAAGAACCGAAGAAACTATTTCTGCATTTAGAAATGAGTTAATAAAGTATAATTGGATTGCAGTAAAGGAGGAAGTTGACATTAATAAGGCATATTATTTATTCTTAGACATATTTCCAACTTTATATAATAAAAACGGTCCAATAAAACATTGTAATAAAAGGAAATATTCATAAACACCCCGGATGTCCAAAGGAATTCAAAAAAAAAAAAAAAACTTTATAGGAATTTCATAAAATATAGAACGAAAGAATCTGAGTTAAAAAATAAGAAACATAAAAATAAATTTACTATTATAATGAGGGCATGTAAGAAGAATTATTATAAAACATTATTAGAAAACAACAAAAGATAATGTTAAAAGGAAAATGGAAAACAATAAACAATGTTATTACAAAAGGTCAAAATAAATTTTATGATCCGAAAACTTAAATGACAAGATGTGGACAAACATGAACGAAGTGGTTGACAGATTCAACAATTACTTTGTTGGTGTGGGCCGTAATCTGGCCAAAGACAAACATTTCACAGGGATGAATTACTCTGTGACGGACCATGTGGAAAATAACCCATCACTGTTTTGGGAAACCGTAGAGATCGGGGAAATTATAGAGATTGTAAATAAATGTAATAAAACTTCTAAAGATTGTGATGGCATTGATGTCTCTAGTAAAAAAAGTAATAGATGGGATAGATCCACACACACACATATATAAAATATATAATTTAAAACTGGAGTATTTCCTGACAAGATGAAAATAGCTAAACTCATTCTCAAAAGTACTTGAAAAACTATGTCAAAAGGGTTGATAATTTCATTAACAGAAACAATTTATTAATGGACAGCCAGTATGGATGCAGAAGTGGTAGATCAAAGTCTATGACACTTAGACATAATTGAAAGATTAACAAATTGTATTGAAAATAAAAACTACGCAGTGAGGATTTTCATTGACCTGAAAAAAGCTTTTGATACTGTTGATCACAAAATCCTGTTAATTTATTTATTTTTTTAAAAGGTATGCATAAGAGGTGTGGCTTTCAATTCGATAATTTTTCAGAGCCCTGGTGCCTTGGTAAGCCCCACCTTCACGAGTCGGGATAAGCTTGGGGACAGTCTCAAGGAGCATGGTGGTCACCACGGACGCCTCCAACACAGGTTGGGTTTGTGCAAGGGCAAACCGGCCTCCGTCTCTTGGGCGAGCACGGTGACGACAGTTGCATATCAACAGCCCCTCAAAACCTTCCTACTACACCTGGCAGGTCACCATGTCTTGGTCCATGACAGTGACGTCCTATATAAACCGCCAGGGCGGGCTCAGGTCGAGACCTCTGTACAAGCTGGCCAGAAGTCTCCTCTTATGGGCACGAGGCAACCTGTCGACCTCTTTGTCTCCGAGGACAAATCCCTGCCCAATATTTTTCTCGAAAGGCAGGGACTGCTCCTTCCACCGGTTGCACTCCTCCCTCAGATCATAAAAAGGATCAGGGAAGGCAGACACGAAGTCCTAATATTACTAAAATGCAAAGAAAGAAAAGCTTTTTTTTGCAGTGCATTCATTGCTCATTTTTCTACATAACAGTGCATGTAGAGAACATTAGTAAGGCCGCTGTATGCAGAGTGGGAAGGAAAGTGACTAGTTTTTGCGCTCTTTCTGAGAGTTTGTGGTTGCCTGGACAAACCTGTGAGAGCCATCAAAGAGGAGTTTCACACGATTGCAGGTCAGTGAGGCTCATTAAAAATAACTCCACTAACTTCCAGTATTGTTTGTTTTTTGCTTTCTGGTTTACAGTAAAACTGGCTACATTGGATATTATTCTATAACTGAATGCCTCCATTTAAAAATTAGCTTCTTGCCATGGTTGTAAAAGTAGGTTTTTTTTAATCTGAGGAATGGATACTTGCAAGCAAAATACAGTTCTCTTACGAGAGTATCTCTCGTACTGCGTAATATCTTACGCTATGGGGAAAACTCTTTTCCACGAGATATTGAAGCCAAAAATTATCCTTAATTTTTTACTAATGTAAAACGCTTTGCAGCAGCAAGCAGACCTAGGCGAGACAGCTCGCGCGCCTATTGGCTGCTCTGCGGCAATAGCAGCAGCCTATCGAGAGAGGCTCTGCGTGACGTCACGACGAATGGGGGCCCTTCGCGCCCATATCGTCACGTCCCGCCAGAAAGGGCGTGGTCTCGCCCTATATCTAGGCTCGATAGCTGCTCTTACGTCGATTTTCATCTCTTCAGCGAAGCCTCACGCATCGCTGGATCCAGAGTGAGAAGCCGCGCCGTCGACCTGTAGCCTTCAGCGGGACGTGCCATTGAGTCTGGAGTCGCTGGCCTCGCCGCCTTCAGCCGCCGTACCTGCTGTGCTTTCCGGCGTTATATCCTTTCCTCTGCATAGAGTGTGTGTGTGTGTTTTGCATATCTGCTTTTTTCCCACCCCCTCTAAAAGAGCGGCGTCTTTTTAAAGATGCCTTCCTGCGGTTCTTGCCGAGCCCCACTCAGCGACGAGGACCGACATGTCATCTGCGTGTCCTGCCTGGGTGAGGATCACGCGGCCATCGCGCTCGCTGACGGCGGATGCCATCACTGCGAACGTTTGCCTATGGTGACTCTGCGGACTCGCCTGGCTTCGTTCTCCGAGCCCGTATCCCAGCCTGCCGTGATGCCGCGTCGCAAGAAGCGCCGCGCCCAGCGCGCTCCCGAGCTATCTCCAGCCCGCCAAAGCTCGCCGGTTCGCCCGCCAGCTTCGCCGGCTTCGCTCGAGTCGCTCACCGACGGACAGCGGCCGCCGTCCGCCGCCGCGTCCGCCATCGAGTTGGACGACAACACCGAGGCGTGTTCTCTCTTGGCTTCGGATAGCGAGGATTGGGCGAGCTCTGTGGACCTCCCCTCCGCTAACGCTCCCCGCCAACCCTCTGGGAAGAGAGCCGGCATTGAGTCTGAGCTGATGCGTCTGCTCACCAAGCCCGTAGAAAGCATCGGCCTCGATTGGGAGGCACCCACGCTGCCGCCGCGCAACAGATTAGACGGGCGCTTTCTCGGCAAAGACGAGGCTCCGTCAAAATCTAGGCCCGCGCCCTTCCTCCCGGAACTTCACGAGGAGGTTGCAAAGTCGTGGAAGGCCCCCTTTTCCGCCAGGATGCGTACCTCTACCTCCGCGGCATTCTCCGCTGTCGACGGTGCGGGAAGTAGAGGCTACCTCGCCATTCCTCCGGTGGAGACGGCTGTCGCGTCGCATCTCTGCCCGCCCTCTGCGGGACGGCGGGTTCAGACGACGCTCCCGTCCAAAGCCTGCCGAGTGACATCATCGCTGCACGGACGCGCTTACACCGCCGCCGGGCAAGCAGTCTCAGCGCTGCACACGATGTCTATTCTGCAGATCTACCAGGCAGACCTCCTTCTCAAGCTGGACGAGGAGGGACCCGGTGCTATCTGTGTGGCGGACCTGAGGAGCGCTACGGACCTCGCTCTACGCGCTTCTAAAGCTGCTGCGCAAGCCATGGGGCGGAACATGGCCTCTCTCGCCGTCGCCGAGAGACACTTATGGTTGACGCTGTCCGAGATGACGGAAGCCGAGCGCTCTGTGTTCCTCGACGCGCCCATTTCCCCGGAGGGCCTGTTCGGAACGGCCGTCAAGGACTTCGCGGACAGGTTTGTTGAGGTGCAGAAGACTTCTCAGGCTATGAAGCACTTCCTGCCGAAGCGCTCGAGCTCCGCTACAGGCCGCACCAAGCCGCCTGCTCGCAGCTCTCAGCCCCAGCCTGCACCGCCCTCCGCCGCCGCCGCCTCACAGCGCCGCCAGGCCCGGGATCAGAGACCGCGGTCTCGCTCCGCCGGACGCCGCCCCCCTCACCGCGGGCCCCGGCCGAGGATTGAGATCAAGCCCGAGGCCCCAAAGTCTTCCTAGCCGCTCTAGGAAAACGACGGTGTTCAGATCCCGCTGCGGCCGGATTTCCACCAAAACTTCTCGCTCGTTCAGCCCCATGCGTTGTGACTGTACCAGTGTATTTTGCAGTGAAGCAGCCGGTGTCTCAGCCCGCTTGCCTGCACACAAAAGCTGTTTTTACGGCTACCCAGATAAATCCAATAAAGAGTGTATTTTCTGGTGTTCCGGCCTCGGCCGATGGTGTTATGAGTGTTGTAAGAATGCCCACGCCCCAGTGCCCATTCCCACACCCAGACACAGCCCGCCACGGTGCAGGGCTCGCACAAATAAAATCGACTCCGGTCGATTGTGCAAACACTGTAGTGAACGCGCCCATATCCCCATGCCCGCTTACACTACACGCTGCGTGTCCCTCGGTTTCTGTAAAAACGAAACCAACACACATTCAGTCGGCCCTAAACGACAGTGTTTTCAGTGTAGCAAATGTGCCCGTGGTCCCGCGCCCACATTTCCTCACAGACACGCCGAATCCCACGGGATTCGCCCCGCTCTCTCTCTCGGCGCTACCCGCCTCAGAGGAGATGAGCGCGGCCAGGCTGCCCGCTGTGATCAGCGCGCCCCCCGCCTCGAACGCCGTAAACACGGCGCTGTGTTCCCAGCACATGCGGGCTCTTGTGCCGCCGCTTTCCCGCGGCCAGAGCCCAGATTTCATTCTGCCCCTAGCTATTCACGCGGATGCGTGGTCAAGGCTTCCCGGGGTATCAGAGTGGGTGATGAACACTATAAAGAGAGGCTATTCGCTACAATTCGCTCGACGCCCTCGCCGCTACGCGGCGCGCGTCGAAACTACGGTGAAAAGCGAAGTATCTCATCTACTTCGAGCCGAGATAGCGAAACTACTGAGAAAGGGGGCTATAGAACCTTTATCTCAGGCTCAGAGCGAAGGGGGCTTATACAGCAGATATTTTCTGGTACCGAAGAAAGATGGTGGGCTCAGACCCATTCTAGATCTGAGGCTGCTGAACAGAGCGCTCGTGAAACGCCAGTTCAGGATGCTTACGACCAGGAAAATCCTCGCGCAAGTGCGCCAAGGAGACTGGTTCATCTCAATAGATCTGAAAGACGCGTATTTCCAAATACAAATAGCGTCCCATCACAGGCGATTCTTGGGATTCGCCTTCGAGGGCCAGGCATATCAATACACAGTCCTGCCATTCGGCCTGTCCCTAGCACCCCGTACGTTCACGAAGTGCATGGACGCGGCCCTCGCTCCCCTGAGACTTCGGGGCATGCGAGTTTTGAATTACTTGGACGATTGGCTGATTCTAGCTCGTTCACGAACGGAGCTCTTAGAACACAGGGCCGCATTACTCGAGCACCTCGAGGAGCTGGGCCTTACAGTCAATTGGGCGAAAAGCTCACTGCTCCCCAGTCGGAGGATTTCCTTTCTGGGAACAGTGTTAGACTCGCTATCCATGACGGCACGCCTGTCACCAGAGCGCGGATTGAATATCCAGCACGTCGCGAAATCCTTCCGCCACGGCTCTATAGTCCCGCTCAGAAGGTTTCAGAAAATGCTGGGTCTCATGGCCTCAGCAGCCTCTGTACTCCAGTTGGGCCTGCTCCGCATGCGCCCACTGCAGCTATGGCTAAAAGCACGAGTTCCCCCCAGGGCATGGACCGCAGGTCTGTTTCGCCTCAGGGTCGACCATCAGTGCATTTCGGCTCTGAAACCATGGAAAGCGACCGACTGGTATCAGTCGGGCGTGAGTCTGGGGATCCCCTCAAGTGTGAAGGTGGTGTCTACGGACGCCTCCACTTCGGGGTGGGGAGCGCTGCTCGAGGGCAGACCGCTGGCTGGCCTGTGGTCAGTGCGGGAGAAGCTCCTACACATAAACTGCTTGGAATTGATAGCAGTCGACAAAGCGCTAAGGCGCTTCTGTCCCCAGATAACAGGCCACCACGTATTGGTCCGGTCGGACAACATGTCAGTGGTGGCATACATAAATCGCCAGGGCGGCGTCAGGTCCCGAAACCTTTACAGGCTGACGGAACGCCTCCTGGTCTGGGCTCAGCACAACCTGCTCTCGCTGAGAGCGGCGCATGTGCCTGGTCACCTAAATGTGGGACCAGACAGCCTGTCCAGAAACAATGTTCCAGCAGGAGAATGGTCTCTGCACCCGCAGACGATCCAGCTGCTGTGGGAAACGTTTGGCAGAGCGCAGGTGGACCTGTTCGCGTCCCAAGAAAACGCTCACTGCCCGAGATTCTTCTCGAAAAGCCGGGACGCGCTGGCCCATGTCTGGCCCCGCCGCCCCCTTTATGCTTTTCCCCCTGTCTCACTCCTGCCTCAGGTGTTGGAGCGAATCAGGAGGGAGGGATGCCCAGTGCTACTCATAGCTCCGCTCTGGACAAACCAGTCGTGGTTCCCTGTCCTGATGCAGCTGACCAGCGCTGCTCCATGGCCGTTACCGCTGAGGAGGGACCTCCTCTCTCAGGCGGAAGGCTCGATTTGGCATCCTCGCCCGGATCTGTGGTCCCTGCACGCATGGGCCATCAACGGGTACCCGCTGACCTCCCAGAGGGAGTGCTAAACACGATCGCGCAGGCTAGAGCCCCGTCTACCAGACGGCTCTACTCCTCGAAGTGGTCTGTGTTCTCTGCTTGGTGTCAAGCGCAGGGCTTTTCACCTGTAGACTGCGGGGTTACGGAAGTGCTTTCCTTCCTTCAGGAGCTACTGGATAAGGGCAGGTCCCCTTCCACGCTCAAAGTATACGTGGCGGCCATAGCAACGTTTGCAAAACCGGTGTCTGGCCAGTCACTAGGAAAGAGCGACTTAGTCGTGCGTTTCCTTAGAGGAGCTCGGAGGCTAAACCCTCCCAGGCCCCCTTCAGTCCCGACATGGGACCTTTCCACGGTCTTGGAGGCCATGAAAGGCGCCCCATTCGAGCCAATCCAGTCGTCAGACATGAAACACTTGTCTTTCAAAACAGCGTTTCTTATGGCTCTCGCTTCAGTGAAGCGCGTAGGGGACTTGCAAGCGCTCTCAGTAAGCGCGTCATGCATGGAGTTTGGACCTAACGACTCTAAGGTCATACTCAAACCAAAGCACGGTTACGTGCCGAAATCCCTCAACACACCGTTCAGGGCCCAGGTGATTTCCCTGTCTGCCCTTCCGGTTTTCAATGAGGAGAAGGACGCGAGTCTCCTTTGCCCTGTCAGGGCACTAAGGGCTTATGTGTCCCGCTCGTCCGGTTTCAGACAGACTGAGCAGCTTTTTGTTTCGTTTGGCGGCCGTACTAAGGGACTTGCCGCGTCGAAACAGAGCTTATCCAGATGGATAGTTGGTGCCATAGCGCTGGCTTACACTTCTAAGGGCCTTCAGTGCCCTTTGGGTGTTAGAGCGCACTCCACGAGAGGCATGGCCTCCTCGTGGGCATGGTCTAGCGGGGTTACCCTGCAAGATATTTGTATGGCCGCGGGCTGGGCCTCGCCGTCTACATTTATAAAATACTATAATCTGGAGGTCCCCGCCTTACAAGCTAAGCTTTTGGCGGTATAGAATTCAGTGCTATCTGCCCGCTGTGCGGCTCGGATACTGAGTTTGGCCTGCGTATCGCTCACTGACCGGTACAGCAGCTCATTTAAAAATTGACACACTTGTGGCCACCCAGTTCAGGCTGAATGTTCACCCTGACGGTTTGGTTATTGTCATATGATTGGCCCCTTTCGGAGGCTATTTACAGGGAATGATGCTTCTAGCCTCTCTTCCCTCACTCTCTGTGAGTTTATGGTGATTATGCACTATATGCGCCCCGGGCTTCGGCCCCTGGGTCTTTGGTGTTGGATCCCTACCAGCACGGCGTGTTGCATTGTGTTCCCCATAGCGTAAGATATTACGCAGTACGAGAGATACTCTCGTAAGAGAACGTACTCGGTTACTAACGTAACCTCGGTTCTCTCTAGAGAGGGAACGAGTACTGCGTATCTTGCCGTGCTTGGAATACGCTCTGGTTCGCTTCGGCGATGAAAACCGACGTAAGAGCAGCTATCGAGCCTAGATATAGGGCGAGACCACGCCCTTTCTGGCGGGACGTGACGATATGGGCGCGAAGGGCCCCCATTCGTCGTGACGTCACGCAGAGCCTCTCTCGATAGGCTGCTGCTATTGCCGCAGAGCAGCCAATAGGCGCGCGAGCTGTCTCGCCTAGGTCTGCTTGCTGCTGCAAAGCGTTTTACATTAGTAAAAAATTAAGGATAATTTTTGGCTTCAATATCTCGTGGAAAAGAGTTTTCCCCATAGCGTAAGATATTACGCAGTACTCGTTCCCTCTCTAGAGAGAACCGAGGTTACGTTAGTAACCGAGTACGTTTTAAAGGTGTAATTAAGTGGTTTTGCAGGTTAGTCTTGTAGAGAATGAACCAAACACAAATGAATCTTCCATTTGATTCATTCAAACAGAACTCAATCACTAATTCAGCCATAAAAGATCCCGGCGCCAAATTGTCTAGAGACCCCCTCAGAAAGGATTTTATGGCCCGCAGGGACCAAGGAAACTGACCATCTTTGACCTCCCTCAGCACCACCACTGCTGCAGCAGGACAGATGTTTAACAGACTCGTCTTTCTTAAGGAGCAAGGTCCCATGAGAAGATGAACAGAGCAGACTTCAGCAGGGACCTTGCCGTGACCTCAGATTGGAATGTCTTTCTTAAACCACAGAAACTTTACACACCAATACACTTTACATATCAAACCACATTAATTCTGCACATTCTGCAGAGAACAACTCACACAGAACAATGCTCAGTGGACTCATAATCAAACATTGTTCCACTACCTAATCCTATATTCTAGCTATGTAGGTGTCTATTATACTAGATAGCATACAAGTCATGCAAATGTTGTTACTTTAGATGGATGAATGAAAGTGTGTCTTGTTTGATATCAGTGAGATCATATATTCTTAATTCTTAAGATGGCTTGAGTGAAATCTGTGTAAAATGCTTTGTATGATTATAATAATCTATAATGTTAAACTGTGGTCTCTTGTTCTCTGCTAGTGTTGGAGAGCAAGCAGATCATAGATAACGCCTGATTTACGATAAGAAGAAACGAGGTCCACCTCCTAAGATGATGCCATTGTCCAATTGGCCAGAATTCTCCAAAAGAGGTTGGACTAACTTTAAGTTAAAGACCCGAACAAGGCAGTTCAGTTCAGTTCAGAGTTCGGTTCAGAGAGCAGTTCAGTTTTCGGTTCAGTTCGGCAGTTCGGTTCGGTGTTGAATTAAGTTTGTGCCTCTCTCTACAAACAGCAAGAGAGTGTTCATGTTCGTACGCTTCTACATCGACTAGACCCAAATTAGACCAGCAGACAAACCCATCAAGATCGGAGTTTAAAACAGCTTCATTCAAGCCATCAAACTTTTCGTCTCACTTTTCTTTCTTTTTCTTAGTTGTATTTTATTTTCTCGTTAAAAGTCTCGTTCTAAGTTAAGTTTTGCTGTAAAGTCTCGTTTTAACGTTTCAACTACAAAACCAGCTTCCAACTTCAAAGACTTTCATTCATTCGCGCCAAACACACCACGTGACTGGCCGTCCAACTTCCATACAGACAAAGACAACCAGCCACGCGGACCCAGCCGGGAAACCCCTCTGACGAAGCACCTCAAATAGGGAATTCCCTGGCCTAAGCAACGCAAAGGACAAGCAAGTAACCTCCAGACTCTAGCTGAACTGGTGTTTTTTAATTTAAATTGAATAACCTGTCTAAGAAACGAAGGTTTAAATTAATGCTTGGTGGTTCGTTCAGGTTTATGTCTTGCAAAGTGCATCTCACTCTGAAAACTCACTCTTTCTCTCTCTTCCTCTGCGCCTCGTATGAATGTGTGTGTGTGATTGTGTTTAGACCTTAGTTGTATGTGTTTAGAATAATCAATAAAGTCTTGTTTATATTTGAAAAGATATTTGTCTTGTGTTGTGCTTACACATTTAATGTCTTGTACTGCCGATCTAAAGTTACCTTGCTAATACATAGTGTTTCACTATAGATTGGATATTTATATCTGTTGCCAAGGTTTAAATTACGGCCCGTTCAAATGAACTCTAAACGAGTCATTTGCTCGGTTCCATAGTGATTCGGTCAATGATTCATTGCAAATCGATGAATCATTCCCTTTGAGCTAAATTGGCCTTCCGGCCCCCGTTAATACATTTTATGTATATTATTATTATGTAGGTTCGCTACATAGTTGGTGGAGAATGCGGGCAGTTCAATCTAAAGTGTAAGCATATTATCAAGATTTATCTTTTCATTTTGTTTCGGATGCAAGATCCGAAAGATCTGAGAGTCTGTGTGTGACGTGCGCAGCGCGCGCCCGTTTGAATGAATGCTGCTGCTGTTGTTGTCTGTGAGTGAAGCTCCCAGAGAAAGCTGAAAAGTCTAGTCTGCCGCCCTATTTGCTCTCTTGTTAACTGCAGTAAATAAGATATGAAACCTCGCACTACGATAAGGTAAGAATTGAGCGTGTTCCTCATTTCCAGAAATACCTCGTTAGAGCTGTTCGATGTCTGCGTGTTCCAGAGTCTTTCAGGAAAGCTGTAACGTTGTGTGTGTGTGTTTATATCAGTTAGAGAGCTGAACGAAATCAAACTGCAGTAATTAAAATAACCCTATAAGGACTAATATTCTCCTCACAGAGCGATGAGCGTGTCCCTCATCTAAGGCTACGTTTACACATAGCCGGGTATTTAGAGAAACGAATATTTTCCTCCCCTTCGTTTTCAATAATAACATCGTGCACACACCCGCACAAATACGCCGCGAGCGCCATCATAACTATGCCAAACCGATGGGCGGCAGTGTAGGGAGAAGTATAAAGCCAATCAGAATCCTAAGAATCGACACGAGAGAACCTAAAACCCCGTTTCTCCTAGTTGACACGGCAACACATAACCGGCGTTTTCAGAAATCTCCACTTTGGCCGGAGTTTTTAGAAATAATCGTTTTCTGTGATAAAAACGGGGTTTTCGTGTAAACGAGAGGCCAAAACGCAGGGAAATATCTGCGTTTTCCCTTCGTGTAAACGGGGCCTAAGTTAGTCATAAGCCTTATATTTATTTATCTGGTTCAGTGCGTGTTCCACTGTGATCCCCGTGATAAACAGCGAGGCTTAACTAATCTTATCTGTTTGTGTCCGTTCAAATAATTCTCGTGTAACATTGCGCATGTCCGAGTGTAATTTGAATAGTGGTTATTTAAATTCATTATTAAGTAAAGCTTGCCATTGAAACTGAACCAACAGTTAGTGTTTTATGTGCCTAGATAAACTTGCACAGAGACGATCCGCCGAGGTCGTCCTAATTACATCTATTATAACGCAAAGCTGTCGCTTGCTTAAAGTTAATATCACTCTTGACAAACTGAGTGAAGCCCCACGTCGTAAAACCAGCTACGAGTGGTGTATCTTATTTGAACAGTGTGAAATGCGCCGACATTTCCCGTAATAGGATCGATTGTTACTGTACATGCATGTTCTGTGGACATTGTTGAAATGCTCCCATATTGCATGGAACTCTAACAAACTGTTTTCCAACTGTCTGCAATGCGCCTTATTCACGGCAGCGCCATCTTTGATTTTTAATGAGAATGAAGGCGAGGCTGTGAGGGATAGACATGCATCTCTTCAATGGGCTGTACTGTTATTTAATGTGTTTTCGGATTGTTCTGCTCATGAAACACTGGAAAAATATCTTTCCAAGAAATTTCAGTTGACAAAAAACTCCCGACAATATAAGCTGTGGAAAATTGAAAGTAATCTAGGAGCTTTATTCAGCTTTTTACAGCGGATGCCATTGGAAACACGGTAAGTCTATCCCTCACAGCCTCACGTTCATAACTGTCATGGCGCTGCTCTGAATAAGGTCTATTCCCGGTTCGCCCACTAGGGTTCGCTTGGTCGCTATAGTTACGATCGTGACACGGAAGTCGTGGCCAAACGTTTCCGGGTGAACTTTGACCCAACCCTCGATGTAAACAAACGCTACGCTAAGCTAAGCTAGGCAGTGGCTTGCACTGAGGCCTGTGCTAAAACCTTTAGCATCAGTTACTGTTACCAATACTAACCCCAGCAGTTAACTACAGTGTCTGTTTGAACAAAGTTAAATTGATTTAACCATTTAAACACCTCGACTTTTAGACCTCTTTTCTTCTTTTTCCTCTCACACTTTACCTATATTTTACTGGAAAAGGAAATATTTGTGTACAATTATTAATTACTTTACCTGCATTTTACTTGAAAAAGAAAATACTTGTTTACTATTATTAATTGTCAATTTTGAATTTGATTTTGAAGAAAAGGAAATATTAAAATAAAATTGAAATTCTATTTTTCTAGACAGGTCATTTCTAATGATTTCTAGATTTACTTTTAATAATTCTGATTTCATAATTTTCATAATTTCTAAATTTCTCGTTGAGATCTAATCACTTTAGGTGAATAAGTCTTGAACTCTGAAAGTTAAAATTTGAAAGTTGTTATTACTATTACAAAAATAGTGTTAGACTCAGATTTGCTCATTATTGTCATTGCGTTTTATCCTTTCGTCCTGTTGGTTATAAACTTAACCACTATATTTGTTCTGATTAATTAATTTTCGGGACGCTTCAATAGGGGACATTACCATCTCCATACGAGTTTCAAATAAACCAGAGACAATCGTCTTTTACGAAAGTTTATTTGTGCGTTTAGTTGTTCCTCAACTATCAATTCTATACTCGTGGTAGACGTAAAGGTAGCGGGATCCAACCTCCTTGCTTCATTTCTTCCTCATCACGTCTTTCCTGTTCTGTCCTGCTTTATTCCATCTTATTCTTCACATTTGTAGGAACAAACCTGGAAGAACCACCAATCGACTCTAAAAGAGACAAATATAATCTGTCCCAACAAACAGATTATTAGATATTTGATTTTTAATCAAACCCTCTTGTGTTCTTCATACTCTCCCTGCATTTGTAACGCAATTTAAACTTTGACATCTTATCCAAGATCAAGTAACAGAGACAAGTGCCGAGCAAACTCCGCCTTCACAGCATCCCTGCTGTAACCCCTGCTGTAAGCGGTCGAACTGAAGGTGTGTGTGTCAATCCTGTCAAACTTAGAGAAGAGGTATCAACATCATTATTGTATTATTTTTCCTCGCAAACATAAGCAATAATATTGTTTACCTTTCCGGAAACAGATTTTCATTGATAAAAAACATTTATGAGAAATTAATACTTCCCCTAGTTAATAATTTTCTTTTTGTTTTTTTGTCCCTCATTGAAATTGGTTGTTAACTTTTCTCTCTTTGTCCCTTACTCAGTTGAGCGACTAAGTCCTCACCCCACGAGTTGAAACCAGCTTTTCATTGATAGAAAATATTTATACAAATATTTCTCCCATTGAAAAAAGTTTCTTTCCATTGAGATTTGTTTTAACCTTTTTCTCTCTCTTTCATTTACCCAGTTGAGTGACGAGATCTTCGCATCACTACACTCTTAAAAAAAAGGGTTCCTCGAGGTTCTATATAGAACCCTGGGGTTCCGTACTTGGCAAATAGAACCCTTTAACGACAAAAATGGTTCTATGTAGAACCCTTGGAGAGCAAAGAACCTTTTTTATTAAAATGGTTCTATAATTCATGTTTTATGACTGAAAGTGTAAACTAAAGATTCATGTTACACAATAATAATACACAACACATTCACAAAGCTGTTTGAGTCAAGACCCATGAGAATGACTGGTGTAGTCAAAAACCAGAGTTAACAAAATTTTCATATCTAGTCAATGTATGATTTGAGATTTCTTTATGCACGTTTGTACATTAGCATGCAACTTATATTTCCTAATACATTATAAGTTTGCCTTTTTTACCAATCATTTTGTAATAAAACATTATAGGCCTAATAATAAACAACCAAAGTGTTTTCTTTATTTTGTGTGTACCATATAGTGATGGTTAACTTTTAATCTATTGAAGGGAACATTAAAAATAATAATCGTAAAAATGCCCTCTGGTGGCGTATATGCGTTGCATCATCCTTGAATTCCTATTGGTGGATTGGCGAAGAAGAACCTACAAGTGACAGTTAATTTTTCAAACTGAGGAGTCCGCCATTTCTGCCCGTTCATACCCTCAGGTAAGTTAAGTTTTTACATTTTTGAAATCATTTTACTGAAATATTTAGTATTGCAGTTAATATTTATATTGGTTAGAGTATATAGTCCTTGTCTTAAATACTGATACTAGAAGCAAAATGGAATTTTTTCACCTCAGTTAAAAACACTGCTGTGTAATTTAGCACCGATGGGCTTCGTCAGCCGTAGGTTCAGAAAGCCCTGTTAAATTGAATTTGCTCCGGTTTTTAAAGTAATAAAGTTACAATCTCCCATTATTTCCTTGTTATAGTTAATGAAATGGTCAATAACAATAAGACAGCTGTGTTATAAGGAGACGAGCTTCGAGACAGAAGCGTGAATTTTAATCTCAATGAAGCGCACGCTCGTTTTTCTTTAATGGTAATTTAACGTTAAGTTAACGATAGGCGCCGATTGAAATAAAAGCGAACCGGGTGGAAGACGGAGGTGTATGATATGTGAATGTTTGTCGCAGTTTCATACACATAACGTTAACTCAGTTTGCGTTGAGTATTTTCCCCAGGCCTATATTAACAGGTGTAGAAGTTCTTAACTGTTAACTTTGGCCCGCGAGGTCCACTTTCGTGCAGTTTTTAGCTCCAACCCAGATCAGACTGTTACTTTTCAGTAATCCCGAAAATCTTGATTAACGTTAGCTTGTTCATGTGTGTTTTATCAGGGTGGGAGCTAAACTCCGCAGGTGGACACCGCTACAGTTGAGAACTTCCGGCCGGTCTCCATTAAAACTGCACGGGTCAGTGCAGCGTTCGTAACATCGTTTACTGCGGTTTACTGATGCATGCGCTGGATTAAAGTGATGATAGCACATGGCTAAATGTGTAGGTGTGTTTAATGCATTGCATAGTTGGTTTGTGAAGTGTTATTTATGCTCTGTTTTATTTCCCCCCAGGTAATGACGGTTGACAAAAAGAGCTAAATAAGTTAAAAAAGTAAGTCTGTGTTGTTAAATATTAAACATTGTTGCTAAATAAACAAACTTAAAGCAAGCTTAAAATCCTTATCTTAATTTATATTTTTCTTTTTCTTCAAACAGCCTGGAAACTGAAGTGCCTCAAATATCTTGTACTCGGTATGTATCATTGTTTTGATGTTTAAACAGACTTAAAGCAAGCTTAAAATCCTTATCTTATCTTAATTTATATTTTTCTTTTTCTTCAAACAGCCTGGAAACTGAAGTGCCTCAAATATCTTGTACTCAGTATGTATCATTGTTTTGACGTTTAAACAGACTTAAAGCAAGCTTAAAATCCTTATCTTAAAGGGATAGTTCACTTTGGAATTAATTTTTGATATGTTTTAGCTTACCTCAAGGGCATCCAAGATGTAGGTGTCTTTGTGGCCTCAGTATTTTCAATTTTGATATTTTTAGGTCAACCCGTTCTTGTCTGTCAGTCATATAATGCAGGCAATAGGGGTTCACCTTAAAAAGCATACACAGAGAAGTCCAAATTAAACATGATTTAATGACTCGTAAACGTAAGTACACATTGATGACCTAAGACACGAAACGAGTGGTTTTTGTGAGAAAACGAACAGTATTTATATAGTTTTTACCTCTTGTAAACACAGCCACGTCCAAGTGATCTGAGATCACGAGCGCTTCTGTCTTTTCCGGAAAGCACCGGAAGTGAAACCTCGCGCGTGTACGTCACTCATACAATTGTTTTATTTTTTTATTTTTTTGTAATTGTTTTCATTTACGACGGTTTAAACATCCCGGATAAGCGCAAATTAGTACCCTTTTAATTAGCCGTCTTACCTACAATCTCTGTTCTGTGTAAACAATGAGTGACGTACACGCGCAAGGTTTCACTTCCGGTGCTTTCCGGAAAAGAACGAAGCGCTCGCGACCTCTCAGATCACTTGGACGTGGCTGTGTTTACAAGAGGTAAAAACTATATAAATACTGTTCGTTTTCTCACAAAAACCACTCGTTTCGTGTCTTAGGTCATCAATGTGTACTTACGTTTACGAGTCATTAAATCATATATAATTTGGACTTCTCTGTGTATGCTTTTTAAGGTGAACCCCTATTGCCTGCATTATATGACTGACAGACAAGAACGGTTTGACCTAAAAATATCAAAATTGAAAATACTGTGGCCACAAAGACACCAACATCTTAGATACCCTTGAGGTAAGCTAAAACATATCAAAAATTAATTTCAAAGTGAACTATCCCTTTAATTTATATTTTTCTTTTTCTTCAAACAGCCTGGAAACTGAAGTGCCTCAAATATCTTGTACTCAGTATGTATCATTGTTTTGATGTTTAAAAAGACTTAAAGCAAGCTTAAAATCCTTATCTTATCTTAATTTATATTTTTCTTTTTCTTCAAACAGCCTGGAAACTGAAGTGCCTCAAATATCTTGTACTCGGTATGTATCATTGTTTTGACGTTTAAACAGACTTAAAGCAAGCTTAAAATCCTTATCCTAATTTATATTTATCTTTTTCTTCAAACAGCCTGGAAACTGAAGTGCCTTAAATATCTTGTACTCGGTATGTATCATTGTTTTGACGTTTAAACAGACTTAAAGCAAGCTTAAAATCCTTATCTTAATTTATATTTTTCTTTTTCTTCAAACAGCCTGGAAACTGAAGTGCCTCAAATATCTTGTACTCGGTATGTATCATTGTTTTGACGTTTAAACAGACTTAAAGCAAGCTTAAAATCCTTATCCTAATTTATATTTATCTTTTTCTTCAAACAGCCTGGAAACTGAAGTGCCTTAAATATCTTGTACTCGGTATGTATCATTGTTTTGACGTTTTAAACAGACTTAAAGCAAGCTTAAAATCCTTATCTTAATTTATATTTTTCTTTTTCTTCAAACAGCCTGGAAACTGAAGTGCCTCAAATATCTTGTACTCGGTATGTATCATTGTTTTGACGTTTAAACAGACTGTATATTGTGGCAAGTAAAATGAAAATCCTGTATAAAAAGACTTCATCATTGTATTCATGTTAACAGACAAGAACCCTGTGAGAATGAGGGCTCGTTTGTTGCCAAACCTTGGCCAGCAGTGAGACTCGACGCATGTAATAATTTTGATTACTTTGGCCACGCCCAGTTTTTTTCTTATTGAACATTCTCGAAATACATCACTATATGGTAGTCAATTGCAACCTCCAGTTCATGCTAACTTTAAGGAACTTGTTTGGCTGAAAGTGTGTAATTTGGATATAAGCATCTGAATTAAACAAATGTTTTGTATTTTTTAAAGATGCTGCATGAAATGACGATGAGGTTTCGAACAGACTTGGTGAAGAACATGGAAACATCTCTAAATGAAATGGCCCAAAACATCATAGGGAGTGCAAAAAAAGGAAGGAAGAGGAAACCACAGAAGGTAACACCATATATTTTTCCCCATCCAACCTGTTCCATGCCCGGTGTAAAGTTGCATTGTCAATGTAAAGGTTGTAGCTTCTATAAATTGTATGAGTGAAAACATGTATTACAATAATGAAAGTATTAAAGGAATAGTTTATCCAAAAATGAAAATTGTCATAATTTATTCACCTCTTGTCATTTCAAATCTTTGACTTTCTTCTTCAGAACACAAAAGATATTTTGAAGGATGGTAACCGAACAATGGCGGTGCCCATTGACTTGCTGCATTGGTTTTGTGTCCATATAATTTTAAGTGAATGGGTAGCAATATTGTTCGGTTACCAACATTAATTTTAGGTCTATTTGATGACTTCTGTTAATTGGTGAAAGGCACTCAAAAGGTGAAATGTTTGTTTTACAGGAACACAAAGGTCCTACATCAACCATGGTGTTTAACGGCTGTCCTGATCCCCTCAAGACTGAAAGTGTCAGCATTATAATGGAGGCAGACATTGACATGACAAAGGCTGTGGAATGCCTGTTTGCAGTCACGCAATGACTTTTATTCAAAAATATATGCATAAACTTAAACATGAGCATGACACAAGAACACCAATACCTGTACTAAAAAATGTACTGTCAACTTGTGTAAGTTGTAGTGCTGTTTATTTAGATGTTTTGATTGTTCATGTATTGTTTTTTATCTGCATTGTCGAATATCAAAAATATGAAATCAAAGATTTGTTTTTCCTCATTTCAGAGATGCATGTAAAAGTTAAGTACTGTACATGTACATACAGTACATAAACAAGCTTATGTATGTTTGTTGCAAAGTCAAAATTGCTTAAATTAAATTATTCAAACTAAATGGTTAAATGTAATTTAACATCTTAAATGTAAAAAATGTTTTGCTGTATAATACAGAGTATACAGATGTGCAATTTTAAATGTGACACTAATATTTTTGTATAATCAATTGAATAAATTTAAACTTTTGGAATTTTCTGGATTGGTTATATTTTTGTATTCATAATAATAATTTAATAATAATTTTATTAAATATCATATTATGGTTTAATAATATAGAACCCTTAAATGGTTCTATAAAGAACCATCTAACTTGGATTCAAAGAACCATTTGGGGTTCTATTTATGGAACCCATTAAAATGGTTCTATATAGAACCATTTTGGAGTTCCATATATGAAGCGGGTGATAGAACCATTTCTGGTTCTAAATAGAACCATTTCTTTTAAGAGTGTAGCCTCACTGTGTACACTTAGACCAACACTTAGTCATCACAACACTTCACTATTGATGAACAATTACTGAAACGACACTTAGCCGTTCAACCACATATAGGCTTATACCCCACACAGATCTGTGTCAGTCTCTTCACCAAGCGTGCCAACATGTCGTGGACGACAAACCCCACTGCCCAACGGGAAGACGTGGACGCCTGGCTCAGAGGCATTACAGACTGCCTCACACCAAAGACAATTGAACTGTTATTATTTTTAATAATAATCATAATTCTGAGAAGATTCCTGACACATGATTCAAGCCAGAACCAAAACCACGTGGAACTAACCAAGATAACCTGTTCCTTAAGTAATGCCTTCACAGCCCAGCTAAACCTAAGCCACCAGCACGTCACCCACCTACAGGAGGAGCTGACACGTGCCCAGAACCCCATAGACAAGCTGGAAGTGAAAGTCCAGGATGACTCCAAGACCACCGAGTTCCTGAGAGAGCTGATGCACACTCAACACTGCAAAGACCAGCTCAAAGGTAAAGCTCAAGACAAACTCAAAGTGTCTGACGAAGCGGAGCAAGAAACAAAGACACAAGTTGACAAGCTCCAAGAAGCCCTTGCAGTCACTGAACGTGACAAACAAGAGTCAAAGACTGTCCAGAAACACCTGGTGAACCAACTCCAGGCTGTTGAACATCAGCTAGAGAAAGCCAAATCTGACATTGAAAGTAAGAACTCTAAAATCACTGCTCTGGAAGACCACCTGCAAAGGTGCAGCGTTGAACTGGACCACCTGATCCAACAGCGAGACAACGCCAACGACGAGCTCTATGCGGTCAGAGATGAACTCCAGCACATTGTCCAACAGAAACCAGAGCCAAGAAGGGAGAGACCTCCCTCAGCATCACCCCTGCTGAGCAGAACAGAGTCCTCCATCCCAGAACCAGCATACAGTGAAATAGGTGAATGGCCACAACCCAAAACGTCACCGGCCTTCACCACAGAACTGTTCACTGCCAACAAACGAAGAGAGCTCATCCAGGCAGATGCCCAACCTGCACATGGGATGACCGTTAAAGATCTCAACCAGCTGGTTAAGAATATCACTCAGTTCAACCCGAACTCCACAGAGGGTCCCGACATCCAGGCCTACCTCCGAGATATCGACTTCAACCTCTAGGTGAGACCCCATATGACTGACAGAGACAGGTTCTACCTCCTCAGATCCACATCCAGTCCAGAGGTACGAAGCTTCCTAGACCGACAACCTGCTAATGTCATGTCAAACTACCAGCTACTACGTGAGACAATGATTAAAGAATTCACAGGTCCAGAGTCAGAACACGGTGTGTTAATCGCCTTGGAAAGCAAACAATGTCGTCAAGAGACTCCCCAAGCCTATTTTCACCGCTTTCGACAAGCATATTTAGGTGGACATAACAAACCTGAACTTGAAGAGGATGTGAACTTCAAAACCCTCTTCCTGAGAAACCTGCACCCTGGTTTGAGTCATCATCTTGGCATCATGGCCTGCCCAGGCACAATGACGATTCAGCAGCTACGTGACCTGACACACAAGGCCTACATCAAACAAAAGATGTCCTCAAAGAAAGGTTTGAAAACATCCACAGTTTCAAACTCCTTCAGCCAAGACACAAGCCTTGCACTGGAAGACACCCAGTGGCATGACAACACCACAGTCCTTCGTGAGGAGCACAGAGAACGTGACTCCCATGCCGATGACAGCTACCACTCCAACCACATGGAAAAGTCATGGGACCCACCCGAAGGAACCAACTGGAATCAACGAGTGCATCCAAAAGCATTCTATGTGGGTAAGCGACAACGAAACCCACCTCCGCACCACTCAGCCAAACACCCCACTGAGTGTGCCCAAGAACACGACAGTCTCCCCGCAGAAGACATGGAGCAACTACGGAGGCAACTGCACGTGCTCATCAAAGACAAGCTGAACACAGAAGACCAGTGATCACCTTGTACACCTTCCTGAGACGACCACCTGTTCCACAACAACCCAGAACAAAGTGGTCTTTCACAGTCAACCACTGACAAACACCCCGAGGTACCAGAAAACACCATCCTGGTTACCCATCACACCACAAGCTCCAAACTCAAGAACCATGTGTGTGCTACAGCAACGACAGTAAGCACAGAAGGTCAGAAAATCTGTCACAACCAGAAGGCATCACAAGAGGAAGGCAACAAAGGAGACCACGTTTTGCACTACAGCTTCACGCATCCATGCCAAACCATCTCCCAATGTCTGCCAGAGAACTTCCTGCCTTACTGGACTGACCCCCAGCAGATCACAGAAGATCCCTTTCCAAGGCAAAGATGCAACAAGCCCATCAAAGCTTAACCATCAAGCAAAAGGGGGGAGCAAAACAGACTGAGACAGATCTGACATACATACAGTATACATGCAGTACCTGCACTACACTACACTGTACCACTAACATACACAAGTTAAACACAGCTACCATGAAAAACATTCAACAAACATGTTCTTCCCACAGGTAGACACTGAAATCGCAACACTGACTTAGCTATCCTTTCCATAGGAAACATGTAGCAATGCACCCAACAAGTGTAACCCTCTCATTACATTGTGACACCTGACACTGCACAACAGTAGCCATACAGGAGTCACTCAACTGCTTTGTTTTGTTTTACCTCTTCCCTTTCTTCTTCTTTTATTAGGTAAAATCCCTGTTACCCCATAAGGGTCAAGGTTACCATATAAGGATTGACGCACCACGCCTGATGTTTGCAAGTCACCTTAAAACTAGCCTAGAGAACTCCCTGCATCATTCGAATCAAAATTTGAAAGGTAAATTGGTCTAAACCTAGAACAATTTAGAAGAGAATAAAACAAACAAATCAAATTTAGTCACAAAGTTGATCAATCACCGTTTTAAAACAAACTAGAATAACGGTCCTAAAATTGAACTAAACTTTTTCCACATGATTGACTATATTTAGAGAGCGAACCTGTTTTAGGCCTAGATAATCTAATGCCCTGCACCAGTAAAGTGACCAGTCATGGAGGTGTTTGCCTTGCTGTTTGCTGTGTGTGTTTGCTTCTTCTGTTTCTCCAGCGTTCGATGAGGTCTTCTTCTCAACCCATCATCGATCGAAGGGGGGAAATATGTAGAGAATGAACCAAACACAAATGAATCTTCCATTTGATTCATTCAAACAGAACTCAATCACTAATTCAGCCATAAAAGATCCCGTCGCCAAATTGTCTAGAGACCCCCTCAGAAAGGATTTTATGGCCCGCAGGGACCAAGGAAACTGACCATCTTTGACCTCCCTCAGCACCACCACTGCTGCAGCAGGACAGATGTTTAACAGACTCGTCTTTCTTAAGGAGCAAGGTCCCATGAGAAGATGAACAGAGCAGACTTCAGCAGGGACCTTGCCGTGACCTCAGATTGGAATGTCTTTCTTAAACCCCAGAAACTTTACACACCAACACACTTTACATATCAAACCACATTAATTCTGCACATTCTGCAGAGAACAACTCACACAGAACAATGCTCAGTGGACTCATAATCAAACATTGTTCCACTACCTAATCCTATATTCTAGCTATGTAGATGTCTATTATACTAGATAGCATACAAGTCATGCAAATGTTGTTACTTTAGATGGATGAATGAAAGTGTGTCTTGTTTGATATCAGTGAGATCATATATTCTTAATTCTTAAGATGGCTTGAGTGAAATCTGTGTAAAATGCTTTGTATGATTATAATAATCTATAATGTTAAACTGTGGTCTCTTGTTCTCTGCTAGTGTTGGAGACCAAGCAGATCATAGATAACGCCTGATTTACGATAAGAAGAAACGAGGTCCACCTCCTAAGATGATGCCATTGTCCAATTGGCCAGAATTCTCCAAAAGAGGTTGGACTAACTTTAAGTTAAAAGACCCGAACAAGGCAGTTCAGTTCAGAGTTCGGTTCAGAGAGCAGTTCAGTTTTCGGTTCAGTTCGGCAGTTCGGTTCGGTGTTGAATTAAGTTTGTGCCTCTCTCTACAAACAGCAAGAGAGTGTTCATGTTCGTACGCTTCTACATCGACTAGACCCAAATTAGACCAGCAGACAAACCCATCAAGATCGGAGTTTAAAACAGCTTCATTCAAGCCATCAAACTTTTCGTCTCACTTTTCTTTCTTTTTCTTAGTTGTATTTTATTTTCTCGTTAAAAGTCTCGTTCTAAGTTAAGTTTTGCTGTAAAGTCTCGTTTTAACGTTTCAACTACAAAACCAGCTTCCAACTTCAAAGACTTTCATTCATCCGCGCCAACACACCACGTGACTGGCCGTCCAACTTCCATACAGACAAAGACAACCAGCCACGCGGACCCAGCCGGGAAACCCCTCTGACGAAGCACCTCAAATAGGGAATTCCCTGGCCTAAGCAACGCAAAGGACAAGCAAGTAACCTCCAGACTCTAGCTGAACTGGTGTTTAATTTAAATTGAATAAACCTGAACGAACCACCAAGCATTAATTTAAACCTTCGTTTCTTAGACAGGTTATGTCTTGCAAAGTGCATCTCACTCTGAAAACTCACTCTTTCTCTCTCTTCCTCTGCGCCTCGTATGAATGTGTGTGTGTGATTGTGTTTAGACCTTAGTTGTATGTGTTTAGAATAATCAATAAAGTCTTGTTTATATTTGAAAAGATATTTGTCTTGTGTTGTGCTTACACATTTAATGTCTTGTACTGCCGATCTAAAGTTACCTTGCTAATACATAGTGTTTCACTATAGATTGGATATTTATATCTGTTGCCAAGGTTTAAATTACGGCCCGTTCAAATGAACTCTAAACGAGTCATTTGCTCGGTTCCATAGTGATTCGGTCAATGATTCATTGCAAATCGATGAATCATTCCCTTTGAGCTAAATTGGCCTTCCGGCCCCCGTTAATACATTTTATGTATATTATTATTATGTAGGTTCGCTACAGTCTTTTTGGAAAATGTCAAGTTCAAGCTCAAACAATAACCACCACTGCCTGAGTGAACTATATTTCAGTCATGTTACAAGGATTTGAAATCAAATGATGAATAGAAACTGCTTCAAACAAAATGTCAGACAAATAAAACAAGCAACAAAACGACTGATTGTATAAAAGCAGCTTTATTCTAGTCATGTCCTACAGCCAGTACTGAATCAAATCATGGACAGGGAGATGTGTAGGTAGTCTCAAACGAATCACCTGAAAGGGGAACAGAAAAATTAACTATCATTTTTAACAGTGAATTCAGCCAGAGCATGATTTGGATTAAAGCATACTTGTTCAGGCATGTGATTGGCTAAGGACAAAAAAGCAGGAAAATATACTGAGACCCCCATCCCTCCCCCCACCACCGTCCCGGCCCCTACACGCCGATCAAACTAGTGGCGGATATATATGGATAGTAAAGCAGCACCCATAACTTATTTCAACAAATAATACATTTTAATTTATTTTAAAGCTAGATGTGCAACATGCACCTTTTTTGTACAGTAGGACAAGTGATAACTTATTTGGTGGATGTGTCGCAGTGGAAATCAAAGCCAAGTGTCTAATCCACTGTGCCATCAACACCATTCTATTATAATAGTAGTAATAATAATTATAACAACAATGACAATAACTTATTTTAATTTTTAAAAATAATATATTTTTTACCAAACCTATACTGCTAAATGTGCAAAAGCCAAATTTTATGACACATGACAACAACTTATTTGAATTTAAAAATAAAATATATCTTTTACTCTTCCCCCACCACTCCGCCACCCGCCTTGACCGCTGCTATACGGTCAAAACATAGACAGACTTGCCAGCATTGTTGCTGGGCAAGAAGTTGGCAAAAGTTGCCCTGGTGTATCATCAGCTTTAAAGAGTGCTGTTCAGGCATAAAAAGGGTCAGGGGTGAAAAAGGTGAGAAGGATATTACCCCTGTAGGGGGGTCCGGGGGCATGCTCCCCGGAAGAAAATTTTAAATATTACATATTTTAAAGCATCCATCTGATGCATTTTGAGATGCATTTTTTGCCAACCTGGGGAGAGAAACTTCTACTTAACCCTCTGATTATCTTCATTTAGGGTATACACTTGTTATCTTTGGGGTCTCCAGGGACCCCAGACAATAACATTGCATTTTGTAACAGTATAATATATATTTTTTTACAAATGTAATTTTACTCTGTTTATTAATGTTTTTACTCAACATTTGTGCAGTTTTTGGAGGATTTTTGATATCTTTTAAATTTCTAAAAATAAATAAATAAATATTTAAATAAATAGTTTTTTTTACAAAAACAGCATTTTATGTAAAATTCACTTTATAAAAGACCCATATTTTATTTATGGGGATAAATGGATAATTGTACATGATTTAATGTAAGATTTTTGCCCTTTTTTTGGAAAATGCAGTTTTAAAATAAAAAAAATTCACTTTAACCACTAGATGGCCATAGAGCTCCATTATATTCTCCATTATATGCTATTTGCTGTTTGATTAACCAAAATACATCTTCTCACAAGTTGGATTCAGTTGGATTGAGTTGGATTCATATATAAATATTTTAAAATCAAAATTATAAAAAAGAATTATATACTTTTTGTCAAAGTTTAGCATATTTTGTATTGAAAAACGTTTTTCAATAATGTTACTTTATGATTAGAATCAAACCTGAACAAGATGTTACAAAGAGATATGTTGGAGTCTTTAGATTTTAGATTAAATCAGATTAGATTTAAAGATTGTGTGTGTGTGTGTTTGTGTGTGCATTTTAGTTGTGTCAGTGTCACCAATTTATATTTGTGGTGGTTCTGAACTTTATTTGACAAATCATAAGACTTTTTTATAGCCGTACAAATGTATTCCTGTGTGAGAGTGTGTGTGTGTGTGTGTTTGTGTGTGTGTGTGTGTGTGTGTGTATTTTTGTTGTGTCAGTGTCACCAATTTATATTTGTGGTGGTTCTGCATTTTATTTGACAAATTATAAGACTTTTTTTTTATAACCTTACACATATGTATTCCTGTGTGTATGTGTATGTGTGGTTGTGTATATGTGTGTGTGTGTGTGTGTGGCGAGCATGATAACTTTGCATAGTGGATGTTTTTTACATCGTTGGAAGTGTGCCATTTCATTTCTGTCCATGTGATCTGCGTTGTTTCTGATTTTGATGATGAATATTATATGTTTACTATGCGGGGTCTCCAGGGACCCCGAAGACAACAAGTGTGATTATTTTTTTCACGCCAACATAATAACAGATATCGTTCCAATTTAATTTTTTTTTGTAGATCTAGAAAGAGTTGAGAGCTGTAGAAAGTTTCATACCATTTGAACAAAGAGAACATTTTTTTTAATTTGACCAAAAGTCATTTGCGGGTTAAAAAGACCCCGAAGATAATCAGAGGGTACAGACAACTTCATTATAAAGAAAAACAACAAATAAAAAAAAAATATGATCATAACCTATGACAAAAATTATATTATACACTAGATTAGTGGGTAACTCAGCAGTAAAATTTAGTCTAGAAAAATTACAAGTGCAAAATAATTGTATAAAATCTGAACATTTAGTGAAAAAAACATTTAGTAGGGAAAAAATAAGAGACAATAAGTGTAGCACTAAATCTGGTAAAACGTTACACATTGCTCTTTGTATTGTTCTAAAATACATTCATGAAAAACAAGATAAAAATCAGAAAGAGCAATTATTTATATATATATAGGCCTATAAATGTCTACTATAAAATTAAGACATTTTTTAAATGTATATCACAGCTGTTTAATGAGGCAGCAACATATGATAGATAGAACAGAACAAAAAAAGGCTATTAATAATCTTTCATTGCGCAAAAGTATTATGATGTGATTATGAAAGGCTCCGATACAACACGGAGTCACAGCGCGCAGCTCTTCCGAGTCCGCATTGAAAAGTTAAAAGCACAAATGAAATACATATTGATGCGTAGTGTATTATACAGTATCTATCTATGCAATAGTTTATTGAGCCTTTTCTTTTAACAGTTTTAAATTTTACTGTGCGCGCGTGAAGAACAAGTGGAGGCTATAACATAGTGCTCTCCAGTGATCCAAGTTAACAGACATACGGTAAGTTAGAAAGGAAGATGATTAAGGTACAGCAATACAGTCCAGCACGATAGCCATTTTATCCGAAACCATAGAGCTTTATCTAAAGACCAATTATAATATTAACATTGAATCATCTTGGAGAGAGTTTCATCATGACTGTTGTAACCGAACGCGACGCGCTGTTTGACGCTGAATGAAGAATGACTGACAGCCGCAGCTGAGGGAAAAGTTTACGTGAACTTGAATTTAACGACTTAAATATACATTTCTATCTCACATTATACTATAGCTTCATATAGTATTACTACTACGTCAGCCTGTAGATTTCCTCTTATGCTCTCCTTTTCGCTTGACAACCCCCCACCCCCCTTTTTTTATTTTTTTACAGAGCTGCATGATTCACGTAGGTCACATTTTCAGGTCGGAAAATCCGGAATTCCGGAAAAAAAAAAAAAAAAAAAAAAAAACACATCCCTGCTTGTTTTATATAGTAGTCATAAACGTTGATGACCGCTGGCTTGAGATTTTTCACTGCAAGAACCTGTTTCAGCTGCAGAGTATAGCTCATGGGGAAACTTTTGAGAACCTGCAAGAAAAGGATGAACAGCAGCACATACACTGGGTATATTCACTAACTGCCATCTTGAGTGCAGTGTACACAAGCTCACCTCTTTCAGATACACTAGGACATGATCATCTTCAGCATCAACCCGCTCCACTAGCAGGGCAAACGATTGGGGTGAAGAACCAAGCTGAGGAGAAGACAATAGTTTACAGACAATTACATCTAAAGGAGTTTCAAGCATCTTGATACTTTCTAAAGCATACGAACCAGTTACCGCTTGTTGGAACCATACGAACCATGTTAGTGCTTGCTTTTGCTCCATTGTATCTGAATGAGGGTGATGGGGATATAAAGAGGCATTGTCAAAAGGATCAAGACCGCTTCCTTTTGGAAGTCATAAACATGAGCTGGTTTCAGGACACAAATTCAAAGCTGCTCTTACTTCACCGTGAAGTTCAACATGAGATTGATGAGCATTGACAGTCTCCGGTCACCTGCGCTTCGACGCTCAGCGTTTTGGCAGCTTTAACAGGTGTTGGGATGTTGTAGAAACAAGCAACCTACAGTATCAGCGCAGAGCCAACAAAGCACAGTAAGATTTGGATGTGCACAACAGACACACAAGAGGATCCTGACGCTTTAACACTATATTTGTCAGGAACGTTCTTCAGCGGCTTCTCCTGATACAGCAGCCTGTTGTCACGATTCACGTTGAAGCTATAGGAGTCTCCTCCTACTACTGAGGACTGTACGGTAACTGTGCTGGATCTGTCCAAGCTGAACACTTGAGTAGCGTACATCGACAGGGCATGAAAAGCCACCACAGTGTCATAAAAACAAGCACCAGATTAAAAACTCCTCAAATGATTGCACTCACGTTTGGCAGTCAGAGGCACCTGGGTGGAGGAAAAGCCTCCATAGGGATTCTGCTGAGCCACAAGCCAGTTGAGAATGCTGTTAGCATAAACCAGATAAGCTGTCGTGAGAGGCTGGACAGCGAGAACCGCTAGCAGAACGTAAGAGCTGATCTCCACTGCCAGAGTATCACCAGATGTCGTCTGAGACCAATGGACTTTAGAGCCTTAGGAAGAGATTGAGGGGAGAAGGTTGATGACAAAGACCCCGATGAACCAACATCAAGAGGCTGTTAAATCTCACCATCAGAAATGGCACGGTTGTTCAAGCAATTTAAAAGCTGCGATCGAGTGGTGGTCTCTCCAGCCAGACTGAAGGTGTAGGCCAGCAGAGCCGTGGCATAAGTGTTTCCCAGGTTCCCAACAACAGGCCTCAAGCATGACAGAGCATTGGTAATGATGGGATCCTGAAAAATCATAACAAATATCAGAAAAGTCACAGCAAGGAGCTCAGAACTACTGGAGATGTTATTTTACCGTGGTGGGGATGCCTAGTTCGAGCAGTGATGCAACAATGTAGCCAGTCATGGTCACCTCATCACCAACTCCGCCTAAAACACCACCACATTTGATTTAGAAGAACGGTCTCATGCCAAGTCTATTGAGTAGAGCATAGTTTAAGAAATAAGTAATGCACTTCATGTCGTTGTGGTGCAGAGTTCCCTGCTGCATGAAACAGCCGTCTGAACCCTGCTTGCTGATCAACCAATCCTTTGCACTCTGCAGGACATGTGGATCAATGAAGATAAATTGTCCTGAGGTCCTTTGGTCTAGTGAGGCAAAGGCAGTCAACCTGGCCATGGAGAAGATGTCTCTCGGATGGCTGTGGTGAGTTGCCCCGTGACTTCCAGGTACAGCAGGATGTAAATATTGGGATCCAGAACAATCATATTCTGTTCTCCACAGCCATATGGCATCTGTAATAACCTATCCAGATTCTTCAGTGCATGACCCACTACGTCCCCTACAAGAGGTCAAGCATAAAACCCACATAAGAAACAAAGTTATTTTGCTAATAATCACCTGTCAGTTTCTACTCAGTGAAATGCTTTACCAAGGACTGAAACAGAGCATCTGGCTTACCCTTGAACCACATTTTTTGGAAATGTCAGCGTGACGTCTTCAGAAAGAACGTTTCCTGCAGACAAAAAAAAAAAAAAAAAAAAAAAAAGTACTGAGCGCTAGGCAAATGTTTGGCTGTACAGGGTATTGGGGAATTATTGAGTGCAAACAAACCCTTTGGACACAGCAACCAACTCTGGGTGTTTGTCCTTTCAACTCCTTCAGGCTATTAAAACAAACAAAAAAAAGATCAGTAAAGCAGCATGAGCTCCATGATCAAACTCCAGAAGGCTGGTTAACAATTACCAGGACAAGTAGACTTCGAGTGACTACGTCAATGCGGCCTCTTGTCGGCACGGTCACGACCTCGGTGCCACATCGAGTCCGGGATGCTTCAGCTGAAGCACTGACAGTCACATTGACAGCTCCTGCAGGGACAGACAAGAAGTGAGCCACGCCTAATATACACTAATTTAGAGAGAGGCGATCCCAAACTGACCGAGAACAGAAGCTGAGAGAGCCCATTTGAAGGTCTTTCTCCCATTGGCACAAAGACAGGATGAATATGGATCAGTATATGGTTTAAGAGTGAAGGCCGTGGACGAAGCTGGTGTTACTTTAACCTGCCAATAAAACAGAGGACATGGAGCAAAGACACAGGACCTTCTATACACATCCATTTTATATAGGAAAATAAACCATGGTATACCATCATGCACTTGGACAAATAGCTGAAGACCGGCCTTCAGCTCAAAAGACTCCCCACGGACGATGGTGTAAGGGTGGATTTCCTGCAGGGGTTCAAGCTGCAAGACTGCCGAATGACTAAAGAAACGTTATCAGCAAGATGGTAGAAAACTGTCCATTTCTTGTCTATTCCACCCACTGCCACTTATACCAACGACGGAAATAAGCGCAGTTACAATAGCTTAATATGTGGGAGAGCGTTGCTATATGAGTGACAATATTGTATTGCAATAGGTAGCACTTCAAAGTCAATACCAAATCAAACCCATTTAGCACATTATTTGTAATTGAAAAGGTTTAATGACAAAATATGGTTATGGTTACACTTAAAATAGTTACAAAATAGATGTATGAGATGATGTTAACTTATATAATTAATTGTACCCAGCATGTATGTAAAATGTTACCTGAGAGAGAGAGAGAGAGAGAGAGAGAGAGAGAGAGAGAGAGAGAGAGAGAGAGAGAGAGAGAGAGAGAGAGAGAGAGAGAGAGAGAGACCCAGAGGATCAGAGCGCCAGAGCATGAAAGAGACAGAGCAACAGTTCAATCTTGTTTTATCCTTTCCCTGACCATGTGACTAAAACCCAAATGTGAGACATTCAAACTGACCAATCAGATAATTACACTTCCCCCATTGTTCTAAAGGTGTGACAATTCATAGACCCCCAAAGTACAAACATCTTGGCCTACAGGCCTTGATCACTATCAGACCCAGCATGTAACTCCTCTATGCCTTTGGGAACTCCAAATGGTCCTTGTGGTAGAAAGAGGGGGTGGAACACAGTAAAGCATATGTCTTGCAAAGCAAATGTTCATTTCAAACTTCTTGGATTATTTTCAATCCTACAAATCCCCCCTTGGCACCGTTGGCCACACACATGGAGTCCAAAGGTGGCACAATCCATAAAGACATGCTTTCTGTTGTGTGTAGTTGCATCTTCAGACGTTTCGTCCAGGCTTGTTGCAATAGCGGCTGGTCAGTCTTTAGTCTCTGTTCTCCTTTCAGCCCTGCATGAGGAGGCTCCATCAAATGGTGTTGCACCTTTCATATATATGCAAATCATCCACCGACACTTCACACTTCCACAAGAACAGGCACTGAATCTGGGAGGTAGCAGGGATCCTGTGATTTAAAGAGCATAGCACAATAAACAGAAAAAGCATACATATGGCATTTGTCATTGGTCAGATGTTTGATATGGTCAGCTTAAAATTTGTCTCTGGCAAAAAGCCCTTAAATTGATGTACTTAAAAACATGGTCAAGGGAGAATAAAAGAAGATCTTACAAGCTCTTACACTGTTTCTGGAAACATTTAAATAAATTGCATTACAACAAAACAACAAATGCTGGTTTAAACCCCTATTTCAAGAAGAGTATCAGCAAAATATTCAGTGTAACCAAACACATAGATTCAATTGAATTAATGTCCAAAAACATTGTTGAAAGTAAAATTGACAAAATACAAATAAGCAGAAATCAAATAAGTTTCAGAAATGTATCAAAAGCATTAAAGAGAATACAAATATTTGTACTTGGGTAAAAATGAGAAATACTGACATACATTTTAAAATTTAACTTGGTGAGACAAATGATAACGTAAGTGATAAAGTAAATTCAAAGAAAAACAAAACAAACAATTATTAGATGCAATTCACAGTTATAATTCAGTCTAGACTTGAATAAAATTGCATGAATTACATTTTGTGAGGAAGAATCAGCTGCAGATTTGACTTTGTGTGAAGATCAAATGGTGTTATCTATATGGCTGCATTTAGCTGTGGCTTTGTGTAAATTCATCATGCCCCAAAACAAAGGTGAGTGGGTTTTACAATTGTGATGCAAATTTGGTCCTGTTGTTGTAACAGGGAGCCAGCATAAGAATGTGAGTATGAGGTATGATCTGGCTCAAAATGTTCACACACCAATGTTTCAGTTGAGGAGCATGATAAAAGTGCAAAGTACAGAGTCACGGAATCCTGTTGTGAGGAAGCATTTTCATGGTTAATGCAATTGTGAAGCAAATTGTAGCCACATGGACTTTCTATGTTCCTCTACCTGGTCTTACTGCAGCTATATGGAAAATAGCCGAGTTTTCCACCAAGGAAACAAACAAATTCAACATAGACACACACATGTAATTTGAAATTGCTATGCAATTCCAGTTAAACAGTTATTCCAGTTTACACAAGATACATGGCCTAGAATACATAGCATCTACAACCTTTTAACCTAAGTGTTTCTATACAACACTTACAGTAAAGCAATCATGTGTTTTAAAGAATAAACTTAATTAGTCTATGTGCACATTGTAGTAGCACAAACAACTATAAATTGTGTTCTATGAGCAATGTGTTACGCGCAATTACAAATTTGAAAATACAAACAGGATCATTGCAATTTTGATATTAAACTTGTTGCTATTAGGCTACCAACCCACTAGCAAGTGAAGTTAATAGCTGAAGGCCTTGCATGAACAAAGCAGTTAACTCACTAAGAGTTTTACCTGTACGTGCAGATCGCTGATTTTTGCTCTTAGAAAGTGGTTTGCTATTTTTCTGAAAATAAGGAGGAGGTCTGCCCCTACCCAGTGACCAGCATTTTCCCTCTTTATGGCCTATTTTGTGACAGGAACTGCAAAACCTGCTTTCTTTACCATAGGGTTGATTGCTACGTTCTCCTGGAGTTTGAGGATTTTCACGACTCTCTAATGCTAATTCACCTTGCGTTCTGGTACATGACTCTGCGCTATTACGGTGCTGCATCACCTTAAGAACTGAAATAGGCACACTATCTTGAGCAGTTGCACATGCATTTTCTGAACTCAATGTTTCAGATTCATTAGAGCAAGTCACCTCCTCTAAGAAGTGAACATGCTTTTTAGTCCCATCGCTGTTAAGCATTTTGGGAGACATGGACTTTTTAGCATTTAGCTTAGCCTTCAGATCTGCAATGGTCTCTTTGTGATTTTTACACTTTTGAGTCAGGGCTAGCTGCTCAGCTAGTAATTTATCTAGCTGTGTTTGAAGATATTTAATCTTTGCCTCAGACTCTTGTGCCTCTGCATTTTTAGATTGCACTTCTTTACATTTAGCATCTATACTTGAAAATAGACACGTTGTTAACTCACGTAGCCTTGTAAAACTTATGAAGTTTAAAACCTCAATTAATTCACCATGTTTTGATTTCTTTTGATGTTTGCCAATTGTGTCCCACCATTGGAGCAATTCCTCATCTGGACATTTAAAATCAATGTACTCTTTCTTGAGTTTACACAAGGTAGGCTCAACTTTCTTGCTCCATAAAGCAAACAATACATCACTATTATCAGAAATTTTCCCTTCCATCCCTGAGGAGATCTGAATATTCACAATACTCCCAGATTGTACAGTAATGTGACTATTAAAGCTATTCAAAACCTTCTAAATTCTGTTTCATTCAATTTATTCAAATGGAGACTTTTCCTATCATACCATTAAACAATGAAAACAGACTTACCCATTCCATGGTCAGAAGGTCAGCTTTAATCCATTCACAAAATCAACTGTGAAAAAATGGTTTCATTCGGATGAGAATGATCCTCATTCTGATCAAAATGAATTTCAGAAAACACACTGCAAGGGATCCCGGGTTTCGGCACCATCTGTAAGGGTGGATTTCCTGCAGGGGTTCAAGCTGCAAGACTGCCGAATGACTAAAGAAACGTTATCAGCAAGATGGTAGAAAACTGTCCATTTCTTGTCTATTCCACCCACTGCCACTTATACCAACGACGGAAATAAGCGCAGTTACAATAGCTTAATATGTGGGAGAGCGTTGCTATATGAGTGACAATATTGTATTGCAATAGGTAGCACTTCAAAGTCAATACCAAATCAAACCCATTTAGCACATTATTTGTAATTGAAAAGGTTTAATGACAAAATATGGTTATGGTTACACTTAAAATAGTTACAAAATAGATGTATGAGATGATGTTAACTTATATAATTAATTGTACCCAGCATGTATGTAAAATGTTACCTGAGAGAGAGAGAGAGAGAGAGAGAGAGAGAGAGAGAGAGAGAGAGAGAGAGAGAGAGAGAGAGAGAGAGAGAGAGAGAGAGAGAGAGAGAGAGAGAGAGAGACCCAGAGGATCAGAGCGCCAGAGCATGAAAGAGACAGAGCAACAGTTCAATCTTGTTTTATCCTTTCCCTGACCATGTGACTAAAACCCAAATGTGAGACATTCAAACTGACCAATCAGATAATTACACTTCCCCCATTGTTCTAAAGGTGTGACAATTCATAGACCCCCAAAGTACAAACATCTTGGCCTACAGGCCTTGATCACTATCAGACCCAGCATGTAACTCCTCTATGCCTTTGGGAACTCCAAATGGTCCTTGTGGTAGAAAGAGGGGGTGGAACACAGTAAAGCATATGTCTTGCAAAGCAAATGTTCATTTCAAACTTCTTGGATTATTTTCAATCCTACAATGGAGTATGGCAGAGAGAGCTGCAGGAAGAAGGGCTGGAAGACCGTCAGCAGAGCAGGAGGAGCCAGACCGAAACCTTTTGAGGACAGACAGAACGCCTTTGTCTCCCATGTGGTGATGGTGTCAGGAACCGTAAGGGGAATTTGTGTGGATCCAGTGTCTCTGGAGACAGCAGAAGAGAGAAAGGGGAACAGAAGTAAAAAAAAACAAAAACAAAGTGGGAACCTAGCTTTAAAAGGAACACAATATGCTTCACTAACCCCACTTGAGCAAGCTGCCAGAACCATGTTTCTGGAAAGTAAGTCCTGATGGTCACTTCTGAAGCAGAAAGTTCTGGAGGCGACACTTCCTCTTCAGGAGGAGCAGCAGCCGCCATTACAAGAGGACCATTCAAATTCACTGAAAGAGAAAAGCAACTTTAATACCGTTCTGAGTAAATGGTGTAGTGCCCGTTGAATAAACAGGGTTTATAACTGCTTCGCTTGTTGCAATTATGGAAATATTAATAGCACCAAACAATTTGCCCATCCACAAAGATGAATAACCTCCTAAAACTCCAGGCAAGTTCACCATATCATGCAGAATTGTTTATGGAAAGAACTGCCCATCTGCATTGACCTACTTTCTGGGAAACTGGGATACAACGGGCACGGAGGGGCTTGTACAGCAAGATTTGTTGCCATCTTCATTCCCAGACTCTGTCATAGAAACAAGTCAGATTTAAAGTTAATGACTCAGTATTATTCAGTGACACACACCTCTATCATGAATGTTTTTTTACCTTGAAGGTTGTGTAGGCTTGATTTGTAGGAGCAGTATAGGCAGGATCTATATGAAAAGCTAGAATGGGCCGAAAACCTAGACACTCTGGTTCATCCTGAACGGGTAACCAGATAATGATCGCACTGGGAGCAAATCAAACACCTAGGACCATAAAACAGTTTTGGTATTTCGCTGATTTTCTGAAAATTGTTGAATTAACTTTTGGCATGTTATGGTCACATAATGGGTGTTAATGTACACTACAATTGCTATAATTATAACATAGGTTTGTCCAATTGAACCTGAATGCCAGTCAAGACCAACAAGAATTTAGATCAACTGCACATGGATACCATTTTAGCACTCAGACGTCTTCCTGGCTCAATGGTCCGGATGCTCTGATCTACAGCACTGATGCCAAACAGAGATCCAGCTTGAGCAGAGACGGTCAGAACGTTTTCTTCAGCCGGAATGGCCATAGCAGGAGAGAACTGTAGAGACACCTAGAACAAGGACCAACATGCTTTAGGACAAGTCGCCATTCCCCACTTGAAGCCAAAAGATGCTAGTGCACATCATACCTGGTTTTGGAAACCTGTTTCCGTGTCAAACGACGCACTACCAACAACAACATTCTCACTGGGTAGAACGCAGTAGACCAGAATCTGCACTGCTGGAGCCATATCGACACTGACAGACAGTTGGAACGACACAGAGCCGCTCGTGACGGTATTAGAAGCCTTCGCTTTGACCGTCTGAAATCCATGGAGGACGATCAATCCTCTGGACAAGACCTGACAAGACAAACAGGTGCATAAAACAGGCAAGAGCAATGTTTATATATATTATATATATTAAAAAAGAAAAGAAAAAAATCCCTCTGATGTTCACTCACCATATAGATTATTTCAACGCTGTAGTCACCAGCCTCTCCAACAAAAGAATACTTCACGGTCACTGGAAACGCAGCATCAAATTTGAGCGGCTGCTCGAGCTTCACTATAGTCAGTTCACTAGATGGGTTGCTGGAAGAATCAGGTTGGAGAAGCTGAACCACCCTTATATCTGTAGTGAAGTATGGAGATTTGGAGCTATGAACAGCCGCTGGAGTCGCACTTGCCTGGGGAACAAATGGAATGGGTTTCTTGTGAGTGTGAGAATATGAAGTCTATAATTTCACAAAATACAAAGAGCAAATCGTACCACAAGATTCAGAGCGGCTTTAGGAAGACTAGCAGTGCAGAGGGAGAACGAGGCCAGTCCGTTCTGGTTTGTGGTCAGATTCAGCAGCAGTTTGATGGGCCAGCTGTTACCATCCAGGACATAAACCGCTTTGTTGCGCATTGGAGTCCCATCAAAACGAGACATGGATATCTGTTGGGAATCAAGTTTAGGAAAGGGAACCAATGTGAAGGCTTCTGCAACAAAGGATGAACTTTTACTTGCCTTTCCTTTAATCGGTTGATCAAGGTTCAAAATAATCCAGGAGGCCCATAAACGTGACCTTGCTGACTTCAAACGTAATGGACACGGTTGCAGATTTTGACATCAATACATCTGGGGGAAAAAGAAACAAAAAACACTGAATAAACAGTCAACTTCCTCCATACACATACCATTGGTTCAGATCAGCCAATAGCTCACCTGTTCCCTCCTCAGTGACGATCACATTTACAAGAAAAGTGTCTTGGGTAACACTTTATTTGAAGGGGTGTGCATAAGACTGACATGGCACATGACATAACACCTGTCATGAACATGAAGGAGTCTTTATGAATGTTTATGACTGTTGTCATTAAGTGTCATTCTGTAAATTATGACACTTTTAGTGCAAAGTTGACATTGTTTAAAATGTCTTTTATGACAACTTGACATTAACCAAGAAATCATAACCTGTCAACCTGTCACAAGTATGTCATAACAGGTCTAATTATCAAACTTAAAGCATTTGACTGTGTAATAACCCTTAATGACATCTTTATAACTAGTACAATGTGTTCCACTTTACTTGAGGACAAGTAAAATATTCATGACACAGTTATAATGGTGTCATGACGGCCAAAGTTGTGACAGGTTATGATTTCTTGGTTAATGTCAAGTTGTCATAAAGACATTTCTGTCTTTGTTAATGTCAAGTTGTCATAACAAGACATTTTAAACAATGTCCACTTTGTTGTCATTAAGTGTCATTCTGTCATTCGAACCCGAATACGGTATTCGGAAAGGCACAAATAACGTGTTTTTTACGAATAATTATTTCGAACAAATACTTAAAAAAATATTTGTATTCGGGAACAAGAAAAACTTTATATCAAAAAGATGCGTTTTCTCACGAGACCGCATGCCCGGATGAGCGAGTTAGAGTGAGTGACGTTCAGGAAGAGGTGACTGACAGCTGCACACAGCAACAGGGCTCGGCTGCAGCGAAAAACACTTAACTGCTTCACTATTTTTGTTGAATAGATTTGTGTACCTTAACTGGGTTCCGGAGGCAGTTTATAACTTTCGGGAAGCGGAGTTTGATCGGGAGATTATTCCATTACGCTGCATTATTGACGTCTGCAGTCGGATGCTCTCATGTTCGCTCTGTGTACGTAGCTCTGTTAGCTCGTAATTTAGACAATGAATAGACAGTTGACAGAGTAACGTTAACGTTCGGTTTTAAAAGGTTAAAAAAATGCTTGTGTAGGTGTGTCGAATTGTATACACTTGTGGGAGTTATATGGCACGCAGACATCCCAAGTCTCCCGGAAGTTCAGGGAATCTCCCGCATATTGATAGCGGCTCCCTGATGCCCGCAAATTAGTTCAAATCTCCCGTAAATCTAGAGCGCGCATGCGAGACAGAACTGCTTCAAAACCGTGTAGCGCGCGCACGGCAGTAGGGAGAGAGCGAGAGACCTTGCGTGTGTGCGTCATGAAAGCTAGTCTTCCGCCCCCCCCCCCCCTCCTCCTACATTTTACCCGAATACAAATACGAATACAAATACTTTTCCCCCCTCAACAAATACAGATACTGATACAAATACCGGCTGCTTTGCACATCCCTAATACAGATACTGTAACCTCTTACATCACCAAGTGCATTGACGATGTGATCCACACAAAAGACATCATTACTCGGGCTAACTGGAAGCCATGGTTGACAGGAGATGTCCTCAGGCTGCTGAGGCCCAGGGACAAAGCCTACAGAGCCGGGGATGAAGCGGGCATGAGAACAGCGAGAGCCAACCTGTCCCGTGGCATCAAGGAAGCAAAAAAGAAATACACTCACAAGATAACCACCCACTTCAAAGACAGCAGGAACGCACAAAGCCTATGGCAGGGCATTCAGGCCATCACGGACTACAAGCCCGCGCCACAGAGCTGTGAGAGCGACATCCCTTTGCTCAATAATTTGAACCACTTCTTTGCTCCCTTTGAAGCACAAAATAGCACCTGCCCACAGAAGACCCCTCCTCCTCCACATGAGCAGCCTCTGTGCCTCTCTGCCGATAGCGTGAAGAGGACACTTGCTGCTATCAACATCCGAAAGGCAGCAGGCCCAGACAACATCCCAGGTTGTGTGCTGAAGGACTGCGCTGAGGAGCTGAAGGATGTCTTCACAAACATCTTTAACACTTCCCTGAAGCAAGCCATCGTTCCATCATGTTTCAAAGCTGCCACCATCATACCTGTGCCGAAGAAAACTGCTCCATCATGCTTTAATGACTACCGCCCCGTGGCTCTGACATCCATCATCATGAAGTGCTTTGAGCGGCTTGTCATGTCACACATCAAATCCATTCTTCCCCCCACCCTGGACCCCTTCCAGTTTGCATACCGTGCCAAACGGTCCACACACACAGAGGATGCAATCTGCTCTACCCTCCACCCAGCCCTCACCCATCTGGAAAAAAGAGACTCATATGTGAGATTACTGTTTATAGACTTCAGTTCTGCTTTCAACACAATAATAGGCTTTATGCGGAGCGTCACGTGACCAAGCTGGAAAACAGATCGCATCGCTTCCGATTCAGGTCTTTTGTATGTGCTTCATGAAAATTTT